>CM020504.1:10612039-11064539 GCA_009823395.1 Thamnaconus septentrionalis
GATGTGAAAATTGGTATTTTTCCATAAACAAATTCCACGCAGTTCACAGAGTCAGTTTCATCGGAGGCGGACATCCCTCTGCATAATCTGTCTGCAAGTGGCTCTTTCATAGATTGTCACCAATACCCAGGGGAGTGTTCTTCCTCCTGCTGCTTCTCTGCTGTCTCCTGAGGTAAAAACCCAGCAAAATATCCCAGCCATGTTGGTTCGATGGCGAAATCTTTCAGTGTTTTTTCCCCTTCACTGGTGCAGAACCGCTGTGGACAAGGGAGGAAAAAAAACAACTCACATTTTGTATGTAATTGAGTCTAAAAGCTTTATGACAGCCCATCATCCAACTGGAGACGGTGAACTCTGCTTGTGATTTCCCACAGGACACAGTTGGAATGTTTGTTTTTGATGGCCCCACCACTCACACGCTCTGGCCAATTAGGATGTGCCTTTTGTTGCAAAGAAAGACAGGATGTCTTGAGATTATGCTGAAGGTGTCCCTGCATGAAATTGGTGACGCGTTAGATGTGTTGACTAACTGCGTGTCTATCTGTCAGCTCGTCTCTCTGTTTGTCACAGGGCTGACTGTCCTCAAATTATCTGCATTGTGTCTATATATCAGTTCACCACGTTTCCTTAAAAAAAAACAAAAAACAACAACTTATAACTTCCACCTGCAGACGTCAGTCCTTTGTTGTGTCACAACGGGCGTCTAGTTTTTGTCCCCTTTGAAACGTGGGAAGTACAACAAAGCAGAAACAATCGGTTTTAATAGGAAGTGAAACCACAGAAGATCAAACTGATGACTCTCTAGAATCAAAGTGAGCAGCTTCCCTGGAGTCCAAGATGTAAAATAAGGATCTAGATGTAGTGGTTATAATGCAGAGCCCTTGATGAAAATGTTGATTGGAAGCTAAGTCGGAGATGCGGCAGGTCTGCGTCGCAGCGAGTGGAGATTCCGCTTCTCATTCCCTGCATTAACGAGCAGCACTGTTCAGTAAACGGCACCATTATCCTGCTGAAGCGGCATCCAAAGTTTTCACGGCGGCTTAAGCCTTTGTCTTTGACAGCACGGCACATTAGGACGTCATATTCACAGTTTGGACTTTTCTGTGTTAATAACTATTCCAAGGTTATTAGAGAATCGTGGCGCGTTTGCCTTCCAAGTTTGCGAGTAATCTCCTCTGAGAGGGTTGGATTAATGTGTATGAGTTTTGGTTGCTTTGGAAACATGTTTATGAGTGTAACTAAAGTGTTTTGATTTAGCGGGAGAACCACATTAACGTCTGTTATGGTTGTTCTGGTCTTAAAACCTTCCTAAAAGTCCGCCGTGTTTTAACACTTTCCATAATGTCTGTCTGCTGTTGATGGTTGGCGATGTTTCTATGTGTTTCTTAAATCAGTGAGGAAACCAAGTTTTAAGCCGCTGATTTCAAGCAGCTCTTTCTCACAGAGGAGAAAAAGGATTCTTCCACAGTATATCATCGCCGGCACAAGTCAAATTAGCATGTGAAGTCGCCCTTCCTCTTCAATTAGCGTCGCTACACGGCAGACAGCCTCCCCTCCACCTCCAGCCCTATACATTATCAGTATTTGTGTCAAAGCAAGATGAATGCCTCCTCCCTGCAGAGCCCTTATCTTTGATTCCGAGTTCCCCTCTCCTTCCTCGTCTCTTTCAAGGGTGTCCAAGTCCGGGCCCCTTAATTATGGAGAAAGTCATTTTCTACACTGAAGAGTTACATCTTAAAAGATATTTAACACCTATTAAAGAACTCGAGATAAGACTGAAGTTCTAAATCCTAATTAGAGGAGGCCGTCAGAATCTTCAGAGCCTTTGGGAAATGCAATGAACTTGAAGAAAAGAGAAAAGGAGAAAAAAGATTGTTAGTCTCAGACTCCGATGAGAAGTGTGTCACGAAGAAGATTCCAGACGTCCCTCTACCGAAAATAAGTCCTCTGGAATTTCCACGTGTCCGCTCAGCAAGCCATGCGAGCATTAACATCTGTTTTGGAGAGCGATGAGGTGGGCCAAGCGCAGGTGTGCAGGGCACCACCGGAGGAGCAGCTGGCATCATCACAGGCCCAGACTGCTGCTTCAGTGTGAACAAAACAGAACGCGTTTACACGGCAGCGAGGTCAACCATCGTCTGTTCAGTGCTACGATTTCTTATTTAACGTTTCAGTTTTGCCTTTTTTTTTTTTTAACTTTGTAATGTCATCGTCAGTCGTCAGTGTTGAAGATCATCAACAGACGTTTAGGTCACATGTAAGCGAGCTGATGGATGGAAGGAGCTGCAGGAGGGCCGGCCCATTTCCACTGGTGGTCTGGACACGTGATCGTCCTCAGCAGTGTTTCTCTCGCTTTCATGGCTTCTCCTTCCGCTTCCATCGAGGCGGACCGTTAGCTGGGACTCTGCTCTGGTCCCTGCACTGGCAGGCAGGGGTGGCGAGGCAGCGTGAACAGCTGCTCAGCTGCTCTGCCGTTCACACTCACCTCAACAGATGCACTTCTCATATGGATGTTGTTGTTCCTCTGTGATTGAAACGTTGTCAAGTCAGCCTCAAGACCCGGTGTGTTCGTCTAAATACAGGGAAGTTTTTATTTTCTTTTTTTTGTCACGAAATGGACCTCTTTTATTTTATTTATTTTATTTTTTAGAAAGGTCCCAACGGTCTTTCATATTTGGATGATTTTGAGACATTGAATTAAAAATACAAGAGGAGGTTGTCGGTGCCAGGAAGCGGCTTTCATCTTCCAAAAAAAAAAAAAAACCCCGGCTAGCTACGGTGTCTTCGCAGTGTGGTGCTCCGCGGCCAACCAATCCCCAAAGCTCCGCTAAATTCCCGACCCCTCTCGGCTTTTAGAGCTGAAAGTGTTCTGCCCGGAGAAAATGTTCAGGTTTTTAAAAAAAAAAAAAATAAAATTGTTTATGTTGATGATCGCCATGTGTAGAAAGGGCTTTAGCTCAGCTTTGCTGGGTGTTTGCTCAGAGCTCTGTGTGCAGCTGACAGCAGCACAAATACAATGTGGACCGAGTGCGATTCTCAGGGTAAAAGGGCAAGTGAAGGGATACCAGACATTCTGCACGCAATCAGTTATAATTGCATCCTATTATCTAATAATAGGATGCAATCTTAACTTGTCATTTTTATATGTGCCCCATCTCATAGATACCTCCAGGTTTTAACCCACTGACCTTCAAGCCGTGCAACCACGTCTTTTAAATAGCTTTGACTGACACACACACACACACACTCCTGCAGATGACAGCCAGCCTCCGTCCATCTTCCCTGACGCAACAGTCATGTCGAAGCATGATGTTTTTTCCATCTTTTGATTAAAGTGGAGGAATGATACTGGGGATTCCAGATTAAAGACTAGTGACTCTTGTCCTCTACATGCAGTGCACACACATAAATGTTAAGGTCACATTCTGAGTGAGGGAAGGAGGAGGAGGAGGAGGAGGAGGAGGAGGAGGAGGAGCAAAAGGCGACCACAGGCAAACTTTGCCGTAATCCAGTGGTGTCTTGGTCAGATCATTGCCTGACCGTCACCCGTCACCTCGCCGTATCTCCCAGATTGATCTCCACAGCTGTCAGCCGGCTCCCGGGATAAATCAAATCTTTTTCTGATTCCCCCCAGTCTGAGGGAAAAGCAACCCCGCCAGCCATCGCCGTGTGCTCGCGCACGTTGGTAATGAATACAGGAAGCATGGAGCCCTGGGTCTACGTATTTCAACCTAAATCAAATTAACCCACAGAGTGATTGAGGCCAAACCTTGGACCTTGTAGCGTGACACTAAATCTGCAGAGGCTTTGCTGTTTGTGGTAAACTGACTTGTATTTTCTCATGTCAATATGGTGGGTATGCTAATTCCTGAGGCATGTACACCAGGATATCATCATTTAAAGCATAAAAAACCTTGTTTGGTACAATACAACTATGATTCTATATTAGTATTGAATAGGTCTTGGACAGCTGGACTATTTTGACATAAATGGTAAATGGTTTGCACAGATTTTCACTTTTCTGCACTATATCAGTGCCCAGAGCGCTTTACATATCCTCACTCACACATACGCACACACACACACAAACACACACACACATTGGTAGGTGGCTGCAGCAATGCAAGGAGCTGCCAGCCCCATTTAGAGTGATTTAGTGTCGCCCAACGACACCTGAACATTAGGACAGTCGCAGCTCACGACTCGAACCGTCAACACAACTCCCCCACAGTTTCGGCACGTGCTTCAAAAGGACGTACTATTACCTGCTTTATCTAACTCTCGGAATCAACTACTGATGGTGAGGTAAGCTTAGATCACCTGACCTGCTAAATATTGTATAAGTAATTTCAAAAAAAAAAAACAGGGGAAATAAAAATAATTTAAAAAATGGGTGTAAGTGTAGACTGCACCATCTTCAGCGGGCGGTCTGATGTTTGAGCGGAGACAGGTGTCTTGAGGGCGACGCTCCGGAGCCTGACGGAGTCGCTGAGCAGGAACGCCATTGTCCCAAATACATAAGGATTCGTTCTCATCCTCAGGAGTGCAGACTGCTGCTTCTCATGTTTAAACACCATGCGGAGAAATAGGTTGAAAGGTGGAGGTGGGAAGGCCGTTTGACACATTTCCCCTCCTCTTTCGCATCTATGCTATTGTTTTTTTGGTCCTTTTTTTTTTTTTTTTTTAGAACCAAAGGTATCATGTAAGGTGAAAGGAGGGTTGGGGGGGGTTCTGCCGAGTCCTGCTGAAAAGCTGTTTGCGGCTCTGCGCAGGCAGCTTCCTGTCCGACCCAACTACTGCACTTCACTCGAACCCCGCCTCCCAAGACAAACAGGCTAATCCTGAAATAACGCCTCATCACAGTCCTATCAGTGGGCCCAGCTTTTTCCTCCCGCTGAATGCCGTGCACAGCGCACAGGAAGTGTCTGTGCGTGTGTGTGTGTGCGTGTGTGTGCGTGTTTGTGTCTGTGTCTGTGTCTGTGTGTGTGTGTGTGTGTGTGGACGGGAGAGTTGGAATGCCTTTGTTTTTTGTTGTTTTTTTCAGAGTCAATAAAAACTTTTTGATCCCCCCTCCACTCCAATAACACTTCCAAGCAGTGAAATCAGAACAGTTTTGAATATTTCTGACGAGTCGGTTGACTTTTCCCCCCTCAAAGCTGGATCAGAGTTGAGATGGTGCCGCCACCGTGGCTTGATAAGGCCGATCGCGTCGGTTGGACGCGCTCGCCTTTTATCAGCGGCGCTCAGTAAGAGCTTCATGCTCCGTCAACTAATGGATTTTTCGGTAATTTCCGTCAGTTCCCATGGATTTCTCCGCCCGATGGGAGGCAGCTTCATTTAACCATCGCCGATCTGTCCTCGCTGAGAGCTCACAGTGTTATTAGGAACACATCACACAGACACATTAAGGATGCTGAATGGGACCCTGAGAACAGAAATATGATGAAAAGAAAAAACCCCGACATCAGAGCTCTTGTCTCGGGTTATTACATAAATAAACGCTGCCGCCGCTTAATTGCCTTCTCTCACAAGCGACGTGAGTCATGCCATGCTCATGCCACAGACACAATATGATTATGGTCCCGTAATCATATGTTTATAGCGGTCCCAAATGACACTTGTTTATTGGTTTTGAGCGAGCTAATTATGTGCTGATTGTTGTGTAGGCGGGGCCTTAATAACTAACTCAGTCGGGGCAGAGTGAAGAGCTTGCTGTTTTGTCAGAGCCCATGATTAAATCCCTGCTACAAAAAAAAAAAAAACTTCTATTGCCTGTGTGTGGCAGAGTGTCGTTTACACAAGTTTAAAGTACACTCATCCGCATGAGTGTGCTTGAGTTTATGGAGTAAAACTTTGTCTAGAAACATGTTTAATGTTGGCTTTACCTGTTCCAAAATGTCGAGTTGGGATGGTTTCCAATTTCAACAGAAAAGCATTTAAAAGTGGATTAAAAGACAGTTGATAAGTAACTGTCTGGCTTTGAGATGAGGCATCTCTTCAGGCTCGTCTGATTCCAACCAACTTGCCTTTATTAGGTGCCACGTGTTCAAAAGCGCTTTCTCTCTCCGTCACTGCACTTTATCACAGGCCACAGTGAAGCTCCTTCTGATGAGTTGTGCAAACCTCCCAGTAGAGTGATGCTGATCAGCTAGAAAATAGTCCACTTGACTTACATTGTAAAGCACAATTCCATAAACTGGGCACAGTGGAAATCAAGTTTTGGGCAGATTTCACCCTTAATGAGAAAATTCTGCAGAATTGGAATCAAGAGGAACATCTTCCACCTCTGTGGAAAATCCATTCACACTCTTCTTCCTCCTCTTCTTCTTCTTCTTCTCCTTCTCCTTCTTCTCCTTCTACCATGTTGGGTGGGCCTCCTCCAGCTCTCACTCCCTACAGGGTTTCGGCCCAGGAGAGCCAGGAGCTCTTCTGCTGTGCGGAGGCGGGAACGTGAAATGTAAAACTAACCCCTTTTGTGAAATACTCTTTTACTGGTCTTTTTGGTTTGGTTTCTTTAATCAATCAAAGGTTCACTGTTATTTCAAGTTTTCCAGAAAAATGTATATTTTAAAAGAGTGGCATGCTGCTGCTCATCAGACATAGCGGTGGCAACATCAGCCCTGCGTTTTGGACCTCTGCTCTGAGACCTTGATGATGACTTTGCTTTCTTACACAGTGGCAGTAAACATTGTAGTGTCTGAAGCTTTGGCCCTGCTCCTGCAGTCCTCTTGCCTGATAAGGCGAACAGACCCCTTGTTAGTGCAGCATCTGCATTAGGTTACTTTCCTTGGAAGGTTCCATCTCAACTCCCTAGGAAGACTGTCTAGATAACACACATTCCAACTTTGGCCAGTAACTTTTCCATCCCTTCGCCTTCTGTTTCACAATTGTCTCTTTGTCCTCCTCGTATGGAAATGTGCATGATGACGAGACCTGTGTGTATAAGGAGGTGATGTTCTAACTATTCTCGGAGAGATCGTGAGAGCTTGTGCCCATCTGGACACACGACCTCCTCAGGCGGACCGGTCGCCTGATTGATGCCTGACTTCTTTGTCATAAACCTGTTTTTATACAATCAAGTCGGTGTCCACGAGGATTCCCTCAACATCCACTCTTCACTGCTCTATTCTATTCTATTCTATTCTCAAACTAGATTCCCTGTCACTCCCCAGCAGCCTAGTTCATCTCGTGCAAGCATCGTCTAACCAACCACCTCAAGAGCACTTACATCTTTGTATATTTTTTTCAACCACACCATATTTGGCATGATGCCATTCTTTAAGACAACTGGTTAAAATGCAGGCGCAGCAGTTGGCGGGAACACAAGCAGCAGACTCCTTCACATCCGCACACTCTCAGCTGACCCTCATGGCTTCGCGCTATCTGCGCTCCCCCAATTAAGCAGATGCCTTTCCCGCTCTCGGTTGCATCCAGCTGATGTTTAGCAGCTCGAGGACAGAGGCGACACGTACTTCTCTCCAAGAGTCCCACCACTGTGCCTCTCCTTTAATTATACTGGAAGGAAGAGCAGTCGGAGTTATCAGATGATGAGCTCTGCTGCTGCCTCTGGCCCTGAGCCCTCGCAGCCAACAAGGAGCTGCGTGTTTGTGTCTCTGAGTTTGAGGATCACTTACTTCTGTCTTTGTAGGGACTCAGTGTCTTTGTAGCAATAATGATGTAATGAAGTAACGCTGTAGGCTGTTTCTGTATCATTTTCGCCACTCAAAGAACAAATCAGAAATGCTCATTCATTTTACAGAAACTGAAGCTTTTGCAATTGAAAGCCAAGATCATTATTTTCTTGCTAGTACTCCTCTAAATTATTTGGCTAATTTATTTATGTGCTGAATGTCAGATCAATAACTAAATAAACATTTCTTGTGGAAATGTCCCATAATGAGACATATATCCAGGTTCGAAGGAGACTTTGTATCTGCCTAAATACGAATCTACATTGTCTTCATGGAGAAAACGTTTGGTCCTGTTTCGACTGCATGTCGACTGTGCCAGTCTTTTCGTTGCACACATTTTTTCTGTAACTTCTTCCTATTATCTATTATTTATGACCAAACGCTCCTCTTCTGTCTGGGTGTAAATGTGTTGCTAATGTTGCGCTCGACAGAAGAGGCCCCGGATCTCGGAGGAACCGAACGCAAAACGCTTAAATCTTGTTTGAAAATGTCGTCACTGCTCTCTTTTATCCAACACGTATCACAATTGCGTCTTTGAACAAGAAACATCTCCACTAACTGATGTCATGTCGATAGAAACACACGCTACAATCAAGAGGAACCCTTTTTCAGCCCAAAATAGCAAGGCAGTAATCTCACTTTTGGAACTTTGTTCCCCTCAATATGTCATTGTTTTCATTGTTATGAATATATAAAGTTGTGTCTAAACACTGGACTTGGTAGTCACTCCCTGCTTAATGTGTGCCTTTAAAATATTTACACTCTATATGTACCCACATTTACACATCAGAGTTGAGAGTAAAAGCTGAGAATGTGAGTATTAATAATTTATTTTCTCTTGCAAACAAAAAGACACTTCATGGTTCAGATACAACTGCATATCATTGTTCTAATCGATTTAAGTGGACTTAAAACTGAGACAATTAATCATAATTTCGTCATGAACATGGACCAAAATCCTCAGCATGCTGAACATAACATGCTGTATTTCTAATCCTAAGTGGGGCATTTAAAAAGGGCCTTATGAGAATTGGGCTGCTTTTGGAGCAACCCTTCTGACCCGTTTGGCACTCTTATGTTTTTGGTTTTTTGTTTCTTTTAAAGCAACAGAGTTTTATAGCTGAGTCTTTGACATCCACTCTTTTATGATTGTCATTGGCATTTGCTGTGTTCACAGTCTAGCCATGACAACTACATCTAAATGAGGACAGAAATGTAGTTTAGGTTTGCTTTTCTTTCTTTGTCCCTTGTATATAACAACAGCTACGCCTTAGACCAGGGGTGGGCAAACTTGGTTGGAAATTGCGCTAAAGTACCGTCATCTTTTCGTTGACCGGGAGAGCGTGGGGGGCGGAGCCTCTAGACAATGGGTTTATATGTGGCATTTAAAAAAACCAATGACAGCTGTTTTACTTTAAAAGCTTTGTGGTTTTTAAAAGTCTGCATGGTCACGTTCACCTTTGTTCTCCGGACTGGTGGTGATTGCATTGTTCCTATGAGCAGGAACACCTCCGTTTAGCCTGCCTTCACTCACTCCCTCCCTCCCTCTCTCTCTCTCCTCCCTCTCTCTCTCCATACACATATACTGGTACTACCCGAAAAATTTGAATATCAAGTAAAAGTTGTTTTATTTTGGCAATTTAACATAAAAGATGAAACCAACAAATTTTATTGAGCCATTACACGCAAATTGACATATCTCAAGCAGTTCCTTGTTGTATTTTGCTGATTAAGATTTTCAGCTTATTAAAACCACAAACCCACAAACTCAGAAAATTAGAATACTGTGAAAAGTGAAAGTGAAAGTGAAAAGAGTCCAAAGAATCCAAAACACCTGCAAAAGGGTCCTGAGCCTTTAAAAAGTCTGTCTTGGGTTGGCTCAGAAGAGTTCAGACATGGGAAAATACAACAACCTTTTCAGGATATTCTAATTTTCTGGGTAGTACTGCATATATGCTGCTCACAGTGACCGTGAACTGCATTTCTCACAAGGAATGTTGATTATTTGGCACTGCTGGCTGATGGAATCCTGTCACTAAACTATATAAATTCCACACCAGTAGAGAGTTCTGTAATAGGGAAAGTTAAGAAATGCCCTTGAAAAGAGTTCAATAGGAGAAACATTGATGCATAATGATGGCAAATAAATGAGAATTTTGTAAAATAGGGACATAATAATTTGTTAGATGATAGATGTCATTTACTTTAGCGTTTCTTAACCTTTGTCAATTAAAAAGGTTTATGTTATGACAGAACTATTGGCTTACATACTGTATATTTTCAGTGCAGATGCATATATGGTATTGGCAGGTTAAATAGAGACTTTATGAAGATACAGTAACTTTTTTGATATGTTTGGGAGTGATGACATTTAGTCCGTCTTCCAGTTCCGACACCTTTATGCCAACCATGTTGTCGTTGTGGCCCCTGGTGAGAAGGAATTTGACATACATGATTATAAAAACGGTGAAGTTACAAATGTTTGGTTCTTTTTCCAACTTCAGTCATATTTGTATAATACTTCCCCAGCGTTCCCCTCCTCATGGGAGCCAGTACGTCTTTTCTCCTGCTCTGATGACGCGGGAAGCTACAGAGGTCAGAAGTTGTGTCGGAGTGATAAGCTGTCCCCTGACATTTCCCGCTGACTTATCTCCAGGACGGAGCGTGCAAGGCGTGGAGTCGCCACCCAACCCCAGGAGACGAGGCCGCTGGCTCACTGCTTTGAGCTGATGCTCTGATTCCATCTCCTCCTCTTTGCTCTTCAGTGCACATCTCCAGTTTTTGTCCTTGCATCGCGTCATCTGCTTCATCTCATTCTTCATTTTTATTTGAATACGGGTTGTTTTTCCCTCAAGCTTCTCTTTTTTGTCATTTGCCATCTTCCATCACTCACATCAACTGTTTAGTCCAAGTGGTTGATAGAGGCCTGAGTGGAAGTGACCAGCCCAACCCACCCATCTTCTTCTTCTTCTCCTTTTTATATATATAAAAGACACAAGTTGAGTCTATCTAAATCATAGGTTCCCTGCCTCTGGCTTTATCTCAAAGGGTTGCATTTAGAAGTAAACATGCTCAATCTGAAGTGTTTCCTGTAATTATGACATTTTCACATTAGGAAACACAAACAGGGAGGCTGTGTGTGTGTGTGTGTGTGTGTGTGTGTGTGTGTGTGTGTGTGTGTGTGTGTGTGTGTGTGTGTGTGTGTGTGTGTGTGTGTTCTCTGTTGTACCTCCATGCTGCTCAGTCACGTGCACACGCTCCCTCCACTCAGGGCTGCGGCCATTCAGCCAGATGACGGCGCCCCCTCTGATAGATTGGCGGCTATTGAAATACATCCAAGACAAACAGTCACATGACTTCGACGCATAATTCACGCGTTTCGTCGCACGGAGAGGAATTCGCTCTTCCATGGCAGTCGTTGTGGTGAAGGTTCATATAGAAAGAAT
This sequence comes from Thamnaconus septentrionalis, assembly GCA_009823395.1. Lineage (NCBI taxonomy): Eukaryota > Metazoa > Chordata > Actinopteri > Tetraodontiformes > Monacanthidae > Thamnaconus > Thamnaconus septentrionalis. The sequence continues at coordinate 10,623,177 of CM020504.1, forward strand.
TTATTTTTTTGAGAAAAAGAAAATCATTTCCATGATGTGTTTATGGACGACTTTCTCCACCAGGGATCCTTTTACAAGGGTCCACTCGCCTCCAGTGTAAATGTGGAATGCTTGTTGGCAGGACTATAAAACACCTGGTTGAATCAGACTTGGTAAAAAAAAAATGTTCCCCAGTGGAAGCCGGACCTCATTAGCCCATCATTCTTGTCCCACTGAAGGGACTTCTTCCATCTGCCCAGTCGTCAGGCCACTGTAGAAATGTCAACCAGCCGCTGTGAGACCTGCACTGGGTCTTCAACCTGCCACACTGGCAGTGAAAGAGCCTCACTGACCTGAACAAGAGTGAAGGATAAGTGTCACAAATGTGATCCCCTCGGCCTTGTTCGTTTATCAGTCCATCCACTCATTCTTCCATCATTTCATACCCTAATTCATTTCTCCCCTTGGTTGGATGCACTCTCATCAGAATCAGGGAGGATTTCTGTCGGGAAATCTTCTTAAAGTAGCACTTGGCAAGATTTTTATTGGGGGGGAAAAAAAATGCCTGGCTGGTCAGGCTAAATCATTGAATTGCTGTGCATCCACACTAATGAGGAGCCAGACATTTGGCCTATTTTTCCCAATTAGAGGTTGGTGTCTGACTGAGGCTCGTGTTCATACTGCAGGTCACAAAGAGAGAACACATTTTCCCTCTCTCCACTTTTTCCAACACAACAAAACAAGCGCTGAAGGCGGATCAATCCTAATCAAGTGTTTATCTTTTGTGTTCTTTCTCTCCTGCCCTGTTATTCTCTGGCGAATCCTCTAATGTAGCTGTAAGATCTGAGCCGCAGAGGGCTGCCTGACATTGTAAGGCTGTGTTGTTGTATTAACTTCTCCTCCAGCATAGAAAACAGAATAAGTAGAAGCCCATTTTTGTTATGTCTATACACCCACTGGGTGATTCCACATTTTACAAAACAAATGTTGTCGTCCAGGTTTGTTATTGAAGTAAGAACAGAGGCGGCGGTGTTGGAATACCTTTATTTTGCAGGCCAATCCAGCACAATTCATTTCAATTTTTCAAGCTTTAGTCCAATTATGTCAAACCAAACAATCTGGATTGTGACAGTTCTTGCTTGTCTGCTTTCTCATTCAAAATCATCTTCCTACGACCTGGTGCACAATAGAAATCTGTGAATCTTTGAAAATACTTAGAGCTTAAAAACAAGTTGATTGATTGATTCTTGCCAATGTGTCTGTTCAGTGCGGATCGTTGCAAGTTTTCCGTCAGCTGCGTGATTTCCTTTTTCGTTACGTCGAACCGAAATAAGGATTTTCCTCAATGTGCAACGGAGGGCGCGACCGTCCATTGCATTCAAACATGGATTTCTTTGCCGTTGGATCAGAACACCGCGCCGCTAGTCGTGCTCACCGGCCGTGCGTTCAGTCCTCTGCCCAGCCAGCCAGTCAGCCAGCCTCCTCTCCGAGGCTGCAGCATCCTCCCGGGGAAATCTCCTCCAAGCTCCGAGCTTAATCATCAGAGAGCTCCTTCCCAGTGACTCATTAGGTTCATTTTTAAGCCTCCCTCTTCATGTGTGTCCACTGATCCAACCAACCAGCCGAGCAGCCGTCAGTCAGCACCTATCCCAAATGGAGGACTCCTCCTCGCTGCAAATCGTCTTAGGGTCGGGAGACACTGCTGTGACACAATGAATCTCCTCTTTTTTTGCACACTTATCCGTAGTCATCTTTTCCCCTCGTGCCGTTCATTCTTCAGTTGCTAATCTGTTTTATTTATTTAGTCAGTTCACATGTTCATCATATCATCAAGATGTTGAGAGAGACGGGAGCCTACATGGTGCCCGTCTCATCACCATCGTCACGATCCCCTTTCAGCTCCATCCACGCCCACAGTTACAACAGCGACAAAGAATCAGCTGCAAAGAACCGAGAAGTCTTGCAAGATAATTACTTTAGCTGCATTTCGTCTTAGCCTTAAGTTGTATGCATTAATAGTTTAGTTTTAGAATATTTTAAAGTGATCATTTCATAGGACTTTAATTCATCAATTTGTACTACGAACATAATGTCACACACTCAATTTGCTTGCGGTGAAGGACCTAAAATGAAAGTCGTTTCGGAAGCTTTCTGCACTTGCTTGGAGGCATTGCAATCATTTTCCAGCAGGGGGCTATTTAAGGCAAGCAAACTTCTACAACTCTCCATAAGAGACTAAAGAGTGAAAATTAGATCTGCAGTCATCAAGCAAACACTAGTTTGCCTGACTTGTTATTTCTTTTGTATGTTTGTTTGTGTAAAGGCAGGCAGTTAATATGTGAACAGCACCAGCATTAAAAATAGCAATTTTTGATGGAGCCCTGCGATGAACTGGCGACTTGTCCAGGGTGTTACCCTGCCTTCGCCCTAAGACAGCTGGGATAGGCTCCAGCAGACCCCCGTGACCCTGAATTGGAATAAGCGGGTATAGAAGATGCATGGGTGGATGGAATTTTTGATGGATTCCAAACAGAATTTCCACCGCATGATGTAATACTGTGGCAGGAAATAGAACATTTCGAAACTGTCAAGAGAATTAAACTTGTATTATTATTTTTTTGCATTTTTGCATTTTATGACCAAATTCTTTTTTTATTTGTTTGCTGTGTCAAACACAGATTAAACTTCTTCGCTGTTTCAACACACATTTCACTGTTTCCTGTCATTTTGAAGAAACGGTTTTGCAAGTTGGTTTTGCCCGAGGCAACTCTCTGAACACCGTTGACTTCAATACCCACAAGTCCCGAACCATGACATCAGTCGAGCGAGTTTCCTCTTTGTAGTTTGATGCTGGTGCCGAGGTGATGAGTGGGACCAGCTTCCTCAGTCCACCGTGGACGCAGCTCCACATCACTTTTTGGAATTGGACTTTCCGCTTGCATTTCGTTGCATCACTTTTAGTGCATGAAGAAATATCCTTGTATGTGACATCTGCAATACACCAAAAATTGTACTAATTGTTTGGGTTTTTTTGTGGTGTAAGTGTTTCTGACAGTCTTTTAAATCACTTTTATGGCTGAGGCAGATGGCTGATTTGCTTCCTTTGTTCAGTTATAAAAAAAAAAGAAGAAATTCACCTTCATCAACATGCAAATAAGTGTGTTTGAACGATGCAAGCTGCCTCATGTTGATGTTGTTTGTATTGTTGTTTTGTCATCCTTTTCTGAGAAATGAGGAGGAAATACTGGAGAGAAGAGAGGAGAAAGTCACTTTCATTTTAGAAATGATTAAAGCCCCTGATCACTAAAAACATGGATCAGCCGCAGCCGCTGACAGTCTCACTCTGGGGCTGTCACACGGCCGCAGCGTGCTAGTAAAACATAAAATTACAAGTACATTTTTCCTGCAAATTTACTGTCAGACCAAACATGACGTGACATCACATGAGAAGCATCCTTAAGCAACCTTTCTCAGCTTTCTAGCTCTCTGCTGCCCCTCCTTGGTCAAAAGCAAACACTACATTCTACTCCCTTCACTCCACATACTGTAGATCTGCTTCACTTTTTCAACACGCTGAGAGCACAAAGTGACCAGAGGTCCAAAATCAGGACAACAGCCAGTGCTGGTTGTTGTACCAGTACCATTTTTTTTTTTTTTTTTACATGTTTCTTTGTCTGGAACTGACTGATCATAATGAAATGAAACATTTGATTTTGTTAGTTCTTTATGTTTTAATGCCATAATATTTTTGAAAACGAATTCACTACTTTGTAATCAACTTTTTAATCAAATTTTAATCAAGTTTAACTGTTTTGTTTTGGAATTATGATATGGAGAATATTAGGACTAAATCCTTGTCTTTTTTGATAAATTAATCAAATACAACTTGAATGATGTCATCACTCATTACTAACAGGCATATTGTTGCTTATGGTATATCAATTTCCAGGACCTCACTGACTCTTCTCTTCTGACCTCTCTTCCATCTAGGTGTGTGGGCCAGCCTCATCATCCCCCAAACCAGTATCGATGTGATCAAGGGCCGGATGGTGACGCTGCAGGCCTCATACAACTCGCCAGGAGTCACTGATCCCAGCGGCAGCACCGTCATCTGGAACTTTGTGTCCAACAATACCCAACTGGTGCGTAGGAAGTTGCGGAGTTGATTTTAAGGCTGCTTGGATCTAAAAATGTAAATCTGGCAGAGCTATTCCTGTCATCAACCCTTAAAGCTTAATCCACCAGAAAAAAAAAAATGCTTTGTAGAGGCTTTCATGTTGCATTCAGGGCCTCCATTCATTCATTTATCTATCGTAACAAAGAAAACTCATCTTGCACCAAAGCCACGTGACTGTGTGCTTTGAATCCCCTTCTGTTTGTTTGTTTGTCATTTTTTTCCACAGCTCATGTTAGGTTATTAGGAGGTGCAGATGGATGTGCTTGGACACAATCAAACAGAAAAGGGAGGAGGGGGAAGTCAGAGAGCTGGGAAAGGCAGTTGATTCAAAGCAGTCCTCTTAATGTCCCATATGTCTGAAGCTCCATCCATCGTCGCACACTGCTCCACTCTCATGCGTCGCCAAAGGATGAATGAAAATGAGAGAGAATAACGAAAAGAAGAAAAAAAAAAAGCCTCTCGCAACCTCATAGCCAAACGCGAGATGCCATGGAATGTGCCTGCAGTTTTTGGCTGTGCATCAGTGTGACTCATGGTAAAGGGTCCAGCAGCTAGAGTGAGGTAGTAGCTAGAGACAAAGTAAAATGTTGAAAACTGTCAAACTAGTTCAGTCCAGTCCAGTGGCAGCGTCCTGTGTCAGCTGGTGTGGATGCCTCGGCGCCCGGGGGAGTGGCAGTGACTCAGAAGGAGGTCTGCGGCTAAATTAGGTCAAATAATGCAGCTTTAATCAACTCTTACTTCAACTCCCTGTTGTACTGTCATCTCTAAAATCATTGAAATATTCTCAGCTTGAAATGTTCCGCTGTTCTACTGTTCCACTCCACCACGGACGGCACTCTGCAACTGCGCCAAAGTACGCAGTTTAAATAATATCTGTGTATCAGCACGGATCCAGATGATCGGGATGCCATGTAACTTTTTCACCGCTACAGTAAATGATAGCGATGAGGGCAACAGTTTTCCTGCGGTGAACCCAGAGTCTGAGTGTTTCTCTTTGTGCTCCATGACCCATCAACCAAGCAACCGTCACGTTAGAGGACACATAGTCCTGCTGGGGACCAGAGACAGAACACATAGCCCTGCTGGGGACCAGGGACCTTGGGGTGTTGTTGAAAAACTGGCATATAGTCAAATGTGTGTCATGGTGAATGGTGGACTAGCTAGATGGCATCCTGACAGCTATAGAATGGATTGTACATAAGTGTGCAAATGCATATGTCAAAAGGCACAGTAGCATCACTTAGCATAGGGTTGCTTCTCATCTGGGCTAATATTATTAGCCCGGCTACAATTATTACCCCAGATAAGAATATATTACTATTTATTCTAATATTTAAACCATTTGGAGTAGAAATACAGTGGTGGAAAAAAGTTTTCCAGACACACTAAACATTTTACACATCAATACATTGGAATATATTATCATGAAATAGTTTGTGTTCTTTTTAAAAGACGTGGCTGCATCAGACAGACACAAAAGATGCTGACGATTTGTTTGTTTGTTGTTTGTTGAGAAAATGATCAAACTCAACCCTGGCCTGGATGTGCGCCAGGACCATTAACTTGCTCAAACATCCAGTTTTGACCAGGACAGAACAGTGCATGAATGGAAAATAATGTGAGCTGCGACTGTCCTTGTATGCTTGAGGGTGATTCTTAGCATCCAAAGCCATTCTTCCACCACTCTATAAACAAACACTAAATGTCAAGCTTTTAATCTCTCCTGACTTCCTGATTTTGCCTTTTATTGTGCGACTCACTGTTCGACCCCCTGTCCAGATCATCAGCTACACTAAAGACCTGATGAGCTTCGGCCCCTCCCAGTTTGAAGGCCGTGTTCGCTTCGAGCGTCAGATGCCCTCCTTCGACGTGTCGATCGTCATCAACAACACCCAGGAGTCGGACTCGGGCCGGTACGCCTGTCAGGTGATCATCCCCGGGGGTCCCGCCTTCACCAGGGAGCTCAACGTGGAAGTCAAAGGTAAATCTTCACTCATCTGGCAGCATGACCCACAACTCATGACGTTGCTTTCCATTGAGATGTCTCGATGCTCTGCTCTCAGTTCCTCCCGCTGTTCCCAAGTGCTCCATGTCGGGGAAGCCGGTGCTGAAAGGAAATGTGACTCTGAGCTGCTCCTCCAGCTCTGGGAAGCCTGTTCCGACGTACCGCTGGAGGAGGACCAGCCCCACCTCCGAGGTCTTCTTCTCCCCCATGCTCAGTGAGTAGCGCATCAATACCCGGGTCTCCTTCATCACCAGGACGTTACTGTATGATTTTTGTTCACGTTGTGAGGCGAACTGAAATGTTTAGAACCATAGCCTCTGTTTTCGAGACTAAAGCTCGAGTTTAAATTGAACCGATTCATAATCCGCTCACCGAGGAAGCCGTGAACCTGCCTGTCTTCCAGACGAGAAGACGGGCTCTCTGAAGCTGAGCAACCTGAGCGGCAACATGTCCGGGAAGTACGTGTGCACGGCCAGCAACTCGGTGGCGTCAGAGACCTGCACCGTCAGCTTGGAGATCATCACCTGTGAGGAGCTCCTGCAGTCACACACACACACACACACACAGGGCTGAAATTGTGTCGCTTGCTGATCCAGGTCCAGTGTGTAGGATTTAGTTGGGTCTTGATAATAAAACAGACTGAAAACAGTGGAATAATAATCAAGGATATCTATATATGCTCTAATCCATTCCATGAAAGTAAATCACCTTGATGTGCTCCTTTAGATTAGCAACGACTGTACAGCATGAGCTCAATCACTCCCAAGTTTTTCGCCCACATGCTGATCAATACGTTTGGTCACCTGTCGTACCGGTTTGACCCTGTGTTCCTCCCTTCCAGCCTCTAATGCTGGAGTGATCGCCGGCGCCACTGTGGGCGCAGTGGTCGGCTTCATCTTGCTGCTGATCTGCCTCTACTGCCTGATAAAGAGGAGGAGAGAGAGTGAGGACGACATGGCCAATGAAATCAAGTGAGTGCAGGACACAGGAGGAGCTTTAATGCACAGTATTGAGGGTGTGTAGGAGGAGGAACTTCAAGCAGCTTCGAGCCAATGGAGCCGGCAAGGAATCGGTGATTAGCAGCAGGTCTCATCCGTTCAGTCCTGAATAACTGACCACTGGCAAATTGCAAAACATGCAAAAACAAAGGTCTTTGCTACATGTCAGGTTACTGTTTGTTATGTTGGCCGTGATCAGCATTTCTGCAGATTTAAACAACTATCAGCATGCCTCCAGAGCAGGCTCACCTATGACAATAATAGTCAGAGTTTGACAAGAGAGAAGTTGTGAGAAGCTTGTTGGTGTGTTTTGACAGTGTCAGTGTCCTCAGTGGCCTCTTAATTGTGCTTGACTCGCTCCCCTATATGAAGGTGATGTCATGTGTGAGTGTGATTCTGCACAGTGTTGGCAAATAATCTATTACTAAGTAATCCACAACTACTTCTTTTGGTATGAGTGATCCAACTGGATTACTGTGGGAAAATTATATCATAATCACTTTATCAAGTAACGATTTCATTACTTTTCTAAAATACTTCGCAAGCTAAAAATGTCTTATTATCCACAAAATGTCTGAAATTTAGAAAAACAACTGAAAACAATGATGTCTCAGATTGATGATGCATCCGTGCATGCAAGGTCATTGATATGCGACAACGCACCAAAACAAGCCTGGCGGCGGCAAAAGAAGAAGCAGCGTTTGCGTTTATAGCTGGAAATACAAACATTATTATGAGTTCATCTCGTCTAAATCAAAGAATATTGTGGTTCCTCTTACTTTATGTGCAGGAAAGACTTTCTCAACTGTTACTTTATCTTATTTTAACGAAAGTAAATAGTAATTAGTAGTAATTGGTAATTGTAATTGGTTACTTGGTTAATTGTTTAGTAATTGGTTACTGATGAAACAAAGTAGTTAAAGAAGCAATTAGATTACTTTTTAAAGGAGTAATCAGTAATCAGTAGTTGGATTACTTTTATGGAGTAATCCCAACAGCACTGATTGTGTATGAATTCTCGAGCCGCGGCGTCATATTGAGGATTTTAAGAGGTGGATCAGTTTGAGGTGGACTCAGTATGACGTCACTGCTGGGCGAGGCTGAAGTGCACCGTCCGCCACTGGCCATCAGAGTAACCATATTGTCGCCAAAACTACCTTCACCACCTTCACCTGTGTGAGATGCTGATCCCCAGCCAGGCTTGGCTTCTTCTGCTTTTTTCCATTTCTTAATGTGAGTTTTATTCCTTTGCCGTGCGTCTCTTTGCTGTCGCCCCACCAGGGAGGACGCTCAGGCCCCCAAGCGCGTCTCCTGGGCCAAGAGCGGCATGGGCTCCGACATCATCTCCAAGAACGGCACCTTGTCCTCCATCGCCTCCAGCCCGCACCACAAGGAGGCGCCGCCCCCCCTGCACCACCACCACAACCACAACCACCACAGCCACCACCTCAACCACAGCCACCACAACAGCCACCAGCAGCTGCAGCAGTACCCCCAGCGCCCGCCCTCGGACACGGCCTCCATCATCACGGCCGCCGGCAGCACGGCGGGCTACCGGCCGTCGCAGCGCCACGGCGCCTCCACGCCCAACCACTTCGGCTACAGCGACAGCAACACGCTGCCGCACGGCCAGAGCGCCGGCGCCAACGGCAGCCCCCTGCCCAGGCCGGAGCGCTACGCCCAGCTGCCCCAGGCCCAGGCGCTGCCACAGACCTACAGCCAGGAGCAGCTGCAGCTGCAGCTGCAGGCCGGCCCCTCCCCCGCCCTCCCACTGCCCACCTCGGCGGTCACGGCCGCCAACATCACCCGCATGGGCGGCGTGCCCATCATGGTGCCTGCACAGAACCAGGCCGGCTCTCTGGTCTAGCACCAGGTGGCGCCGGTTGTTTTTTGTCATTTGTTTTTTAAAGGGAACCTTTTTTTAAGCTGAGAAGTTCCAGTAGAGAAGGTAATAAAAAATTTAAAAAAGAATCACGCTTCAAGTCAAGACTCTCAAACACAGACTGTTTAGTATACTTCAGTGTTTTATATTCCGTGTGCACTGTATACATAGAAATCTATGTATAGATATCTTTTCATACATTTGTCTTCTATCTACTTTTCTATATTTTTTTAACATTTAGGATTTAACGTGGTATTGTATGTATGTTTTGGGTTGTTTGTTTTTTTTAAAAGTCTATAGCACTGGATCACCACTGCTTTTCAAGTCTGTCCACCTGGAACAGGAAGCAGGGTTTTTATGTGCGCTGTACTTTGCATCATTTCCAACTCCTGCCCATTAGGCCTCATGACTATGAGTTGTGTTGAGTGGAGAGCAAAGTGCTGCTGCAGATGTAGAGATGCAACCGTTAGACAACACTGAACACATAAAACATCCAAGTCCCTTTCTGGCTCTTTTTCTGAAGAGGATGCAGCACTTAAAAGGCCCTTAGACTCAATTCTTCAAACACAAATTCGCAGAGAGCTTCTAAATGACACTGAAGGCCGTTCCGAAGCGTTGCAGTACGGTGGCTTTTCCAACGTCAGAGTCCAGAGTCCGCTCGAGTTGTACCAATTTTAAGTTGCCTGCAGCGCTGAAAATGTAAATATGCTATTTATTTTCTGTTCAGTGTGCGACAGCGTGGCGAGACCAACACCGTGGTGTCCCAGGTGACACACCTGCCTGCACCACTGGATACTGAACCAAAGATTTACAGTGCGCAGCGCCGCATTGTGTTAGCGACAGGTTTGTGTTATGTTCTAAATGTTACAGTGTGAAAAAAACAAAAAAAACAAAAACAAACTAACAGCCGCTTCATTGTCACCAAGTATTGTTACTGCCAAAACGCTTTCTTTCCCTCTTTGCGCGTCACTGCCTCACAACAGCGACGCACGCAGGCTGGGGTTTCTCTAAATCATCAATGTGAAGGTGCCTACTTAGTAATTTCACCATCATTATTAATCGTTTGCTTTGATCTTAAAATGAAGAAGTGACATTACAGACATCCAGTTCAAATATATAATAATAATAATAAGAAGAAGAAGAATGATAATATATTTGTGAATTTCAGTGTCCAACTGCAAATGTCTTTCATGCAGCATCAGAATGTTACTCACAAGGCTGCAAATCCCGGCACATTTAAACATGTTTTGGCAAAATATTAAGTTTGGTCACATTTTACTTTTTCATGTACATTCCGAATGAAAAATGCATGAAAAATGCTTCATATAAACAGGGACAAAGATTATGTTGCTGCTGTAATGTCACTACACTGGACTGTATATTTGCTTTGCTTTTCTTTGTGCTTTTACACGACACCTGATCTTAAGAAATGACGATGTATGCTGATGATAGATAAAAAAGTGTATGTGAAGAAATCATATAGTATCCACTGCAAAAAAGGTTTAAGACGTAAAAAACTGCGCAAGCAGCAGCGGCAGTCCTGCATTGTTGTTCTGAATCGTGGTAAAAAGGCACAAATATTCATATAAAATATACATTTGAGCTACATTGCATAAATTAAAACAGAAGCGAGGCAAAAAGTTAAGATGCCCATGTAGTTTATATAATGCTGTGTTTAAAAAAAAAAAAAAGTAATATGTGTGTGTGAAAATGATCTGAAGAAAGACAAAACTTTAACATTTTCTGTCTGTTCGCGAAAGAACTTTCAAATTTGGTTGTGCTCATTTTGAAGCCATCATCTCAGTTCTTCTGGCGGTCCCAAGAACCCTGCAAACATGTCCTTTAAAAAGTGTACATTATGAACATTTTTTGGCAAGCCTTTATTTTTTATAAAGTATATATGTATGTATTAGAGCACGGGGGGTTATAAATAGTAAGTGTTTCCAGAATGGAGAAGTGCTCACTGTCTGTCAATATAAACCATGATGGATTGTAAAACTGCTGTGGCCAAACTTGTGTTGACATAAACAGTAGGCCTGATCACTTGACTTAGGTGTACAGTTGTGTACAAGTCCATATTAATGCTCAATAAAAGAAAAAAGCTTTGTATAATATTTTCAATTAAAACAGAAAGACTCAGTCGTGTTTTTTAGTTCTTTTTAGCGCACCAGAGTAATGACTGATTTTCTTCTTTTTTTAGATGAGTACACGATTCAAATTACAACTAAATTAGCCTAAGAATCTACTTATTTCCCTTGTTTACACAGGTCTTGATGAACCTGCAAGTGGCCCCATGTCTCTAGGACAAAGTTGACTTTTGACCCATATAGACTTGCATGGCGTTAGGGTTAGGGTTAAGGTTGGAATTAGGGTTAGGGTTAAGGTTGGAATTAGGGTTAGGGTTAAGGCTGGAATTAGGGTTAGGGTTTTGGGGTTCCTCAGGTGCTAGAAGCCCCAAATCTGACGTGGGTGTCTCTAGCGGGCTCCTGATGAAAAAGCAAGTGGCCCCATGTCTCTAGGACAAAGTTGACTTTTGACCCTCATAGACTTGCATGGCATTAGGGTTAGGGTTAAGGCTGGAATTAGGGTTAGGGTTTTGGAATTAGGGTTAGGGTTTTGGGGTTCCCATGTGCTAGAAGCCCCAAACTTGACATGGCTGTGTCTTGGGGGCTCTAGATGAAAAAGCAATTGGCCCCATGTCTCTAGGACAAAGTTGACCTTTAACCCTTGGAATTAGAGTTAGGGTTTTGGGGTTCCCCATGTGCTAGAAGCCCCAAATGCCGCGGAAAGCTTATTGAGGGGTTTAATGGTCTCGACGGCAGCGACATCAACAGCAGGGTTCTAAGTGGTTCAGTAAGTGGTTTGGGGAGATTTGGTTCAGCTAATGTATTTTGGTTTATTCCTTTTAATGAGTTGAGTGTCACTAGCTGCTCACGTCACTCTGCCAATTTTCATTGTTGCTTTTTTTGTTTGTTTTTTCGTTTTGTTTTGTTTTTTTAAGGACCAGAGCAGGGTTCTGTGAGGTTGTGTTTTCTGTGATGTGTTATTTCGACCTTTGACAACTGTCACTGAAAGCAAAACAGGTAGTGCACAATTTGTGTAATGTGCCTTCACATATAATTAATGACACCTCTTCCAGTACATGTTTCACCCACTAGACATGCTTCATATTTGCCTCGCAGGTTCAGACTGGTGAAACATTTCACAAACATGAAGAATGAACACTCTAGGCTCTACAGCGCCACCTACAAAAACAAAAGCAGCCAGGCTCAGTCCCTTGAACACTTCTTGCAGCTTGAATTTGTTTCAAAGTGATTATTGGAAACGTTGTGATTGACTCTAGATTTAACTTTCTTGTTTGACTCAGAAGACAACTTCCATCACCCTAGATTAGTGAAATCTTCATGTTTAGCAAGCGCCATGTTTCATGATTCAATCTTAACTCTGTAAACTGTGTCTACCAGTAGCTAATCTGTTAGCTGCAGCACTTGAGAAGAGAAGGAAGCACAATCCACACGGCACTAGGGCAGTAAGTTTATTAGACTTTGCGATTAGCGATGCAACATTCATCTACGCGGCGCAAAGGAAATCATAAATATGCTAATATGCAAATATGCACGCCTTTAATGACTTGAGCTCATCTCATTGGGGCCTGGCGTATCCGGGGAGAACTCAGTGGTACTACACCTCCATCTGGCCAAACAGGGTGGAACATACAGAAGGGTTTTGCTCGCACGGTGCAGAAAACAAAGGTGGAACAAAGCACTTCCCAAAAAAAAAAAGAAAAGATATCGTTAAAAAAGTCAGAAGTGAAATTGATTTTCACATTGTACAGCAGAGCAAAAATGACAAAATAAAAAAAACATTGAATTCTCTGTTGGTTCTTTGTCCTCAAACTGAGCTACAGTACGACTGTGAGTTGGCAGAAAAACGCGCATGGCTTTTTCATTCAGATGAACATCTGGAACAGTACAAGAGGTTGATCACTTGCGTCAATGCAGTATGACATTTCATGTCTTTATTGTGTTGACCTTATGCACGGGTGGACGGAAGGGAGCCCAGCAGTAAAGAGGTCCGATTAGTGTCAAAATGTGGCAACATTAAAAATTCTGTTAGAAGGAAACGCACAAATGAAAACAAAAAGTGGTGAAACCAAAGAAAGGAAAGCAATGATAATGTTGTCCCTGTACCAAAGTGGTGTGTGATATTTCTCGACTCGTCATGCTCCATTAGTGAAGTCCGTCAGAAGTGGGCTGAGGCCGCCTCCACTTCATTTACTATACAGATGGCGACCGTGTTGGGGTCTGGCCTGAGCTTGTAGTTGCAGGATGGGAGGAGGTGAGCGAGCTCAGCGAAAGGCAGTAATTATAGTTGAGGTGAATAGAATCATGTCGATGGTGAGGATCCATGGTTGATGATGGTAGAGGAAGGGAGGTCATGCAGCACAAGGCCAGAGGCAACAAGGGCTGTAGAGGAAGTCTCCGACACACAGCGCCCCCTGGCCTCTCGGTGCTTTAGGTAGGACACAGGACTGCAGAGCAGAACACACGTTAAGGGCCCACATCTTATTCTCTTTCATTTCCTTTATTATTTGCTGAACTGAATGGCAAATGTTGAAGTTACCTTTCAAAATGTAGTCAGTTAGCAGAGTAGGCACCTTCTCACTGTCCTCCTTAATGGCGCACAGAACTGGGGAGAACAACGACACGTCAGCTGTGGGGTACAAGCCCTTTCATTGCGGCGCTGCAGCCGTTTGTATTTGAGTCTCAGCTTGAAATCGTACTTTTTGTGAGCATCTGCAGGTCATCAACAGATGGAGGGCTGCCATTCTTCTCAAATGGGATAACTGTGTTTAGATACTGGAAACAAAGAGGGTAGCATGAGATGTTAGATGACTAATACCAATGATCAGTATCATAGAGATATCATAAAAGTTTTTTTGCCAAGTTGACTTGAATTCCTGACAATGGAGGTCCTATAATTAAATACGAAGTTAGTTACAGTGCAATCACGCATGACCTGGGATTAGTGTTCAAACTGAAAATAACAGTAAAAAGCTATCATTTCTGTAAAGTGTGCTCAAAGATGTTACAAACTATAAAATGTGCCATCACTGACCTGGAAAGCAGTACATTATACAAATTCAGTGAGTCATATCATCACAGAATCACAACATTTCTCCAAGTTGATGGATTAAAAGGACTAGCAAACCAGCAGAAAACAACTTCTAACTTCTCTTTTCAGACCAGTCAGCTGAAAATGCTGAATTAATTTATGAGGTTTTTCTCTTTCTGGAATATGACCTCTCAATCTTCATTTCAAAAGTCCAGAGCGACTTGAAATTTTTACTTTTTAAAAAATCACTTTCTCTCCAGGAATCTGATCAGGTCTAAGGAATCTGATTTGCATTGTTGTTTATGACACAAAGCTGCGATGCATGGTTCAATCTTTACAATGTGTATTGTTGACGCCGATGCAGGGAACTGTACTATGCCAACTGTACTACACTGCTCACACTGTCTGTGGGGATCAAATTACACCCAGTCGGCTGTGTGTGTCCTTGACCTCAAGAGTGCCGTCGAGTCCGTCAATGGCGTGGGGAAAATAAATCATACTGCCTTTGCACCCTGACTGAGTCCTGTGATGTTGAGGAGCGACCACGGAAATGAAAACAGACTGGACCACATTATTAAAAACATCCGTAGAACACTGTAATCACTAATCACAATACTGGCACTGCGCATGATTGGTCTTTAAACATCCAGATATGTATTGTGGCCAAACTGGTTTTTAAAGGGGATCTACGGTATGTGATACAATGTCACCACAAGAGGGCGCAGCTGAGCGCCGCATAAGCACATCCACGACAATCAGTCATCAACCATCTGCCTGCACATCCTCAGCAGCCCCCAGCATTGAAGCTTCACTGAGCAGGCTGCTGCTGGTCAGTGAGCAGACGGCTGCTTGGTGGGTGAGCTTTTACTTCAGCCTTTTCTTTCTTTTTTCATTACAATCTAGAAGACCTTTTTTTTTTTGGCAGGCTGTGTTATGTTTTTTGCATCAAGCGCAGTCCATTCGCTGTTATTACTTTATATACTGACACAGTGTGGGCATTTGTTTTTCTGGAAGCAGGGGGAAGAGAAACAGACACAGCTAGTAAACAGGAAGCAGGAGGATGTGTGTGATGTCACGTCCCACTGTAGATGACTCAGGAATCGGTTTTCCTTGAAGTTTGCTTGGAGCTTCTTTAAGCTAGATAACATGAACCATTGTATAATTGTTATATATATATATATATATATATATATATATATATATATATTTTTTTTTTTTTTACTTTTTACTATATATTTTCTACTATTTTCAGTGACTGGCGGTGAGAAAATGACACACAGGGATGATGGTGTTGTACTGAATGTAAATGTGCTTTTGATTCCTTAAATGTCTTTACCTGTTTCTCATTAGTTGTGCTTCCAAAAGTCTGTCTGATGCCCGTCTGGAGGATGTTTGAGAGACCCTCCATGCTGAAGCGCTGCAGGACACACAGAGACGTGCACACACAATATCACTATCAGGTCGGGTCAAGTCAAATTGAACAGGCGGTTGATTGGCTGAGATCATTTTGTCCATGTGTGTTCAAGGAAAATACAAACCTCTTGGCATCTCATCACAGCCCCATCATGAAATGACGACTGGATTAAAAAAATCCTTTGTTTTTTACCGCACATATTCAACTTTCACCTCAATAATGCAAATTAAAGTAGCAGGCAGTGAAAATCCATTAGGCTGCTTCTCTGACCGGAGGTCCAGGATTCCTGTTTGAAGACATCAAGTCACTTCCAGGCCAGGATTGTTCCTGGAAGACACTCCAGCAGCTAATGGATCTGGCATCCATTATGCTGACATAACAGGGAAGATGACCCGCCTCTCACTGGAAGGCTTGCTGAAGGTGATAACAGACGGTGCCTAACATATGTGTTAGACCCCCCCCCCCCCCTCCCACCCACCACAGTGTAATATGTATGCAACAGAGTTCATCAACTAACGGCACTGAAAATTACCCCCAAAATGTTTTAAAATCTTTTTTAGTCACAAGCAGATGGAAGCTCTTTAGCTGAAATTATATTTTTAATGCAAAAAATATAACTATTATTGTTACCCATTAATTTTTGGACACTTACTGTTTTACAGCAAAAACTGTAAATACAGTAGAATATATGATTTAGATGTCAAATTGTAGCGAATTACCTGCTGCCCTAAATTAGAGATTAATTCAAATCACTGTTTAGTTGTTTCAGTTTGTTATTTGATAAACAAAATATATTTTTGAACACATTTTCAAATAATTCATAAAATATTTATATTTTCTCATTTTAATGACAGGTGGCCTAACAGACTTGTTAAGCACTGTAGATTGGACCAGATCCACTGTCAAAAGGCCATGGTTGGACTCTACACCTTTGTTACAAGTTGAGTCTGGTGCCATTTAGGTTATACCTGTTTTGTTTGTTTGTGACAGTTTTCCCACTGATTTTACTTTTCATTTATTTGTAGCTTTGTTGAAAATACAGTTTATTTTCATCTGAAAAGTACCCATAACGCATAACGTTAAAATCCACTTTGTGAAGCGTATCTTGGTCTCTAACATCCAGTTTATAAAAAAAAAAAAAAAAAAAAAAAAAAAAAAAACTCACAATGAGTGTCCACAAAATGTAACTAATCACTGCAGATGTGACTCGGCTTGCGTTTCATGAATATTAATGAGATTCTGTCCGACAGCATGTACCTCATTAACCTTATCTTCCCTATCAACACCATCTCCATCTGTTTCCTCTTTTGTAACATGCTATTTTTTCCTTTCCTCTATATCACAAAAATCACAAACAATTAATGTCAGCGATAACATTTGGGGTTGTATTTACACCAGAAGTGAGCTTAGCTAAAGCTAATTTGCAAAGTCATGATGAAGCTGGACTGCTGCGTCGGTAAAATGATTTTTCTTCAGAACAGAATCCAGAGTGAACACCAGTGAAGTGGTGCTGCAGCGCTCGTAGCAGCATGTTGATGTCTCCCCCTCCCCCTCCTCACCTTGGCGGGCATGCTTCCTGTCTTCTCGGCGGCCACCATGTCGATGGTTCCGCCCTGCAGGCTGAGGGCCTTGTCTCTGCGCCGGCGCTTGCTGCTGTCTCGCTGCTCCTTCTGCCTGTTCTGCACCTCCATCAGGGCCGTGATGAACGTGTTCTTCACCTCCTTCTCAAACTCCAGCTCCTCGCGCCGGGCCAGCTGGCCGATCAGCTCCTCCGAGTACTCGCGGATGGCGGCTTCAACGCGGTGCAGCAGCTCCACCAGAGCTGAGCTGGGCATCAGGCTGAGGCCTGCAGGGGAGGAGGGAGCGGACAGAGGCACGCACGGGTTTATCATCATTATCTCATCATCATCATCATTATTATTATTGTTATTATTATTATTATCATCATCATCATCATCATCATTATTATTATTATCATTATTATTATTATCATTGTTATTAGTCATAGTAGTAGTGGTACAGCTAAATTTTAAGCACAATAATTATTTAAATATTTTTATTTGGTCATATTTTCTGTTGTTACCGTTTAATATAAGTTTGCAAATTTATATTTAAAAAAAACCCATATCATTTATTACTCTTCGAAAAACTATACAGTGCAGAAGGAACATGAAAAGTTTAGTGTGTAATATTTGGAGATTTTGAAGAAGAAACAGCGACATGAAGAGGTCACATTTTAGATTATAGTGTCTTTCACTCTCTCCCCCTCCTGAGGTTGCCAGTGAGCTACAGTAGCCTGCGCAACCAAATGGATACCTTGTCCACCTTTGTGAGAAGCGTTCTAAGGGTAGGAAATCCCTTAGTACTACGATTATACACTTTTATTAATGTATTTTTGGGCAGTATATTGAGCTTTTACCAATATAAAAAACATAAATCAAGCCAAATATTGCACACCAGACTTTTAAAGGGGCAATCTGTAGAGTTGTGAACTTAATGTCTTTAATTTTTGTGTCTGAAATCAGTCTTGCCCCAGATTTCCCCACTTCTAGAAGGTCAGTGGTTTAATTATTTGGATACCATACCTTAATGTAAAAAAAAAGCTCAGTTGATTATTATGTTGGCTTTTATCTCTTACCTTAATGATTTGTTTGTTCAATTAATCTTTGATCGATTGTAGTTAGCCCAGGTATGCAAATCGTGTTTAAAACGTTTGGAGTGATTAGCTGTACCTTCGTAGGAGCAGTTGTTGTTGGAGGCCTGTGACAGCTGCCTGATCTCCTCCAGCAGGGACGGGTTGTCTCGGGAAGAGCAGTGGCTGCCCTCCTCCTCATCCTCCTCCTCAGTTTCCCCGGGGTCCGGAGAGTTTTCCATCATTTCCACGATCTCCTCAATAACCTTGAAGAGAAGTGGGGTAATGTGATGAGGGAATGCAGGAAGACAAACAGAGAACATGTGATTCCCAGTCAGACCTGGACAGACTGACAGGCAGCTCAGTAAGACGTAGCCACGAAAATCAGAAATAACCATTTATCATTTTTAATTCTCAAGCCCACATTGAGATTTAGTCACAGTTGTACTAAGACCAACTTCTATATTTGCAATCACAGCATGATTCATTTTGTTATTTCCCTCTATTGTGTTCTTTGTCCTCATGATTCACTTTGTCAGTGTCCAAGTGTGTAACCTTCAAATGCTCAATCGCATCCAGACATTCGTCCAGACCTCCCACTTGCAGCATTGTGTAGCTGGCACTCATCCATAATGGCTTTTTGTCAACAGCGCAGCACAAGTTGAGCGTACTTAACATACGTCAATCCATTAATGATGTTTACATAGACCTTGGAAATGTGCAGCAGGGATTTATTAAAGCCTGCCGACGTCACTTAGCACACATTGATCTTTGGTTGCGCCAATGGTGGACTTTCACTGGACACAATTGGATAAGCCTGCAACCAATCGGAGGACTGAAGCTTGTGATGTAACTTAAACTTATTTTAAAGAGTCGAGCACTCGTTGTTGTCATTGTTGAAGACTGATTGTATTAGTACTGTATTAGCGTGTCAAGGGACATCAGTCATATCGCCTCTTTTTGCCTAAAAAGTCCAACACAAACAAACTGCTGTGGCGAACCTGATCGGCTGTGATGAGAGGCTCTTCGTTCAGGCAGCTGGCGTTGTCATTTTTCTCATTCATCTCCTCCTCCTCTTTTTCATGGATCTGCAGATTGGGACATTGAAGGAAATAAGCAGATTGGGACAGAAAGACTGACAGTGTGTCTCAGATGTGAATAAAGTTTTAGCAGGGACCTCGATGTTCCTGTCAGGACCTCAGGACTGTGTTTATTATATTGTTGTTTAACTGCAGGCTTCTCAAGGCTCAGAACGCTGATTTCTTTTTGTTTGTTTTTGACATAGCATAAAACACTGACCGATGACTAAAACCTAAAAGTGACTAAGCTTTATGTGCCTTTACCGAGGAAGGTTGAATTTGAAATGAAATTTGAGATACAATTTTTCATTTCACTATTTTTGATTTTCTTTTTTTGTCTTGTTTTTTACTTAAGAAAAAAACTTAACTTTATTTAAAATGTAAAACTTTTGTTGTGCTGCGTGTCTTCGCACAAACCTTCAGCTGTGTGACATGCGTGTAAATTATGGAGAGTTCCAACCTGGCTGAAGGCAGCTGTCCACCCCGGCCGCCAGCAACACATGGCCCAGACTGCTAAGTGCCGACTCTCCAGTTCTGTCTGACAGCCAATTAGTGTGTGTTTGTGTGGGGGGAGGTTCCACTAAATGGAAGACCAGTCAAGGTTGGCCAAGCATGTCTTTCACTGTCAGCGTGAGACAAGGCCCCAAAAGAAGGAACTGTACAACTCTCACACTTTTGTATCTCACAGCTTGAATAACAACACACTGTGCTGTCTTTCTCTTTAACTCACCTGATTATAAATGCTTATGTTATGGTAAATGTGTTAATTTTCTGGGTAAGACCTTTTAGTAGTTAAGCATGAAATGAATGAAAGTTCCAGATTCTTTTGATGTGAAATCCGGGTTTCAATTCACAAAGAAGTCATTTAAACCAAAATCAGGATAAAAGAGGATCAGAACAGATCCAGACACTACTTTCAAATATTTTACCTTGCATGCAGTTATTGAAAGGTTTTCTACACACTTTTTTTTACGATACAGTTCTTTAAAACAAAGAGGGACCCATTCCTGCTTCCAGATGCACTAAACACATGATCCAAATGGAGCAGACAGCGAGTGAGAGTACCTCCTGGTCAGACAGGTTGCCGTTGAGACCTTCAGGGTCGTTGCCGTCCCAGGTGGAGATGTAGTTGTCAGTCAGAGCATCCCACACGCTGCAAAACAACACAACAACAACCACACACAGTTGCAAGAGGAGCACTCAGGAAACTCACACGAAAAAGAACAAAGCGCGGACTATACGCATCGGGACGTCAGCGGTCGCGCTTTCAAAGGCAGCTGCTATTTAAAGCTGGACCACGGTGCAGTTCGACAACATCAAGGAAGTCGTCGGTGTGTTTGATCTCCCGCGGCTCTGGGCAAGTGCAGTCTGCCACGTCTCCGTCGGCTCGCAACTAAACATTTCAACCCGGTGAGTCAATATTCAGAGCAAGAGGCTGAAACACAACAATGCGCTCACACACACGGAGACACACACACACACAAAAAAAAAACAGCTTACGACTGAGTGAAAGGTATCCTTAGCACACATTCAGATAAACCTCCTCACATCATTGCGGCTCTGGCCTCTGGCTGCAGCCTGGTGCAGGCGTCTGTGTGCGGAAGAATGGCCTGGGGCTGAGAGAAAAGTCCTCTTTGTCTTGTTTTTGCCTTCCCTTTTTTGCACTGGGAGGTTGGCTGGGGACAGCCGTCCTGTTCCCTGTGTCACTGGCCGCGGAGGCGACACACACTGGACGCCATTCAGCTCCAGGCTGACCTCACCGTGGCTGCACGCCACGGCTGCAGGCAGCAGCACGTAGACAGGGACACACATTTTGTCGAGCCACAACTGAGACTTGTGTGTTCGGCCTCAGCGAGGTTGGTTTGGCATTGCCGAATCATCTTGGCTTCACTTCGTTTTCTTTCTTTCTTGGAGGGGAAGCTGTTCCTCCCCTCGTCTTCACCACTCAGGCAGTCAGGATCAATTTTTTTTTTTTTGCCACTAGAGAGCGCAGCTGAGCATTTATATGTAAACCAGGCCCCCCTACCCAGGATCCAATATATAGCCCATTAGTTTAAATGGCGTTGCTCAGCTAGCGCATGCAGTGAAAAAATCCAGCATTTTTAAATTACTTCCTCATCATGTGGCCCATTGGGCATGCTCAGTAGAGTCAACTCCCATCATGCCTCGGTCACTCAAGTGATGCATCAGGATGCATCAGTCAACCAGTACGAGGTGAGACACAGCAACACGTGCGACACCACAACATCAAGTTGGGAATAAATTCTCGGGCTTTCAAAAAGATCAAAGTCCATGACTTTAAAATCTTCAATATAAATATTTATTCTAAACTATGTTTCAGGTCGCAGGAGTCCTGTCAGCCGTTTAACAGGTGCTTCTTTTTGTATTGCGGTCTATGGGGATGGGATTTTCGGCTGCAGTACCTCAAGTGGCCACTGGACCAAATTGGCCGCCATATTGGCAGCCTGGTATCCAGTTCTGATAATATAACTATGATGTAAACCAAAAGTAAGATTCTTAGGAGCACCACCTCCTCGCGGCCCTCTCATCTCCAGGGCTCCGCCCCCTCCTTGGTCTAGCATGGGAAAAACAAACACTGGCGAGCCGGGAAAACATTGAGTGACGACGTACGATACCGCAAGCATGCAAACGAGCTGGACATGCTAGCATTAGCTGAAATGATGGTGGATAATTTCATTAGGTTGTAATACAAATCCCTCCAGGGTAAATCCGGAGGGTCGGTACAACTTCCTCCACTTCCTGCCATCCCATTTACAAAAACACTTGGTCACTTCATTTATTATATGATCGGTGGGACAACTGTTTTCACTGTGCTGATTCACTCGGCGTTCACAGATTCTTTTGGTTAATTCTTACAATGATGAAATTATTATTTCATCAACTTATTATCAGTTTAATTTCTACCCTTTAAAAAGTCACCTCATTAAAAGAGCGCGGCTATAGCAGTGCAGTGCAAGCCAGGGCATCACGTGACTCCACAACACGGGGACAGTTCAGTCATCAGGCCTGCAGGATGTGGAGCGGCCAGCCACAAAGCTGCCTTGCTGTGTTTGGTGGCCCGCAGCCCCAGAGGAGAGACTCGCTCTGTTTAATATTCTACTTTTCCATCAGCTTGTCACTCTCGCTCATATCTGCTTCTCTAATCAGCCTGCTGCAGGGATTACTCCAAAATGCACGGCGTCGTGCTCTCAACCAAACGGCAGATTTACTCGTCATAATTCGGCTGCTCTGTGAAACTTTTGAAGGGATTTGATCCACGACTAAAAAGCGGGCAAACATGTTTTTTCCTATGGGTCAACACAGTTCTGAATATTGATATTAAAAAAATGCTGTTGCATACTTTCTTCAACCTGATTAATAAGGAAGAGGATTAGGGCTTCAAGAAAAGAAAGGGCATTTTTTTTACTTTCTATTTCAAGTCGAAATGACAAGAATAAAGCTGAAATTTTGTGAATAAATTTGAAATTTCATGATTAAAAGCAGAAATTTTGTGATTAAAATCAAAATACATTTTTGGGAAAAAAAGTCAATTCAATGTAGATTCAAAATATTTTCAACGATCTCAGGATAAGGAATTAAAAGTAGTTGGGTGCAGAAACACTGGAGAGGTCCAGTGTAAAGTGAATTCATAATGGTGTTTAATGCTCCCTCTTCACGCCATAAAATAACCAGTGACTTGCCGTCCACTCTAGTACTGCTGCACTCATGGCCATTCACCGTTTTCCTACCACACACAATACAGAATCATTTTTAAACAATATTCAAAAGTCGTTTGTGACGATCCGTGTGATCCCTTTCCAAAAGCTCTTCTCTTACACCTACAGCCTCCGGACTATTTTTAGGCACGAGTCCACGCAGAGTGAGCCCGTCCGTGTGCGTTTCCGCCTCACAGCCCGCTAGCGAAGACGAGGAGGAGGAGGAAGAGGAGGATCTGGCAGTCGGCTGAGGAGAGGCAGAGACAGACCGAGGGGCCGGAGCCAACCAAGGCGAACGATGCTGCACGGTGAATAATTCAGCACGCAGCCGGCCAGGGAGGGGCCCTGTTCGCTGCTGCTGATTGGCCCACGGTTTGGGACATGTGTGGCAATGTTTGGGATGTCGTCATGCGCCGTTTGCCGTGCTGAGAAGAAACTGCTACTGCTTCGGCCTGAGCAGCTGTCATTCGACGGGTTTAATATCACTCCCAGTGGCTGAACGGTGCATTAAATGTTGGGAATATTCTTCATCAAAATTGATGAAGTTACGTGAAAAACAAAAGCCATCATTATATTTATCTGATTCCTCTTGGAAAAAGTTCCCTGCATATTAAATTTTTGGTAAAAAACAAAACCAAACTGTAAGATGTTTTATGGAAAATGTCGACCTTTTCCTTTTTTTGGCAAGAAGTTGAGTGGAATGAAGGCGCAGTCATATGTTTTCACTATCTAGAATTGTGTTATAATGTGCACTGGTTTCATGATAGGTCTGTGAAGGTTCTCAGTTATTCAGGTTCATCGTAGTCCTTGAAGATTAAGGTGAAGGAACTGGACTAGTCTTTGGTGTCTTTACATTTCCCCTCTCATGTAAAAGGCCTCTCATGGTCATGTCGAAGGGGACGACTGTTTCGTCCGTTTGACATTCAGAATTTTGTTGGTGAAGTCTGTGGTGGAGAGTGTTCCCCAGTAATGGGGCCACAATGGTGGCAACTGGACTGAAGAACCCTTTTGAATGAGAGGCAAAACATCTTTGAGATACCAAGAACCAGGCCGGCTCACTCGGCTTGATCTTCAAGTACCGCCTTCAAGACACCCGAGCGGTTTGTTTGCTATTTTCTCAGCCCCGTGTTGCTGCAACTGTGGCCACTTACTCTTCATCTTGCAGCCTCTCCTCGTCCTCCTCGCTGTGCGACTGGTTGCGGATGGGTGCCAGGCCCTCTGTCTTGGTGTTGTAATTGTGAAAGCAGACGTTGAGCTTCTCATCGAACTCGTTGACCAGGTCCTCCATCGACTTGAAGCTCATCATCTCAGAGAAGTTCTCCAGCTCAGAGAAGTCCTCGCGGGTGATGGTCGCCAGGGGGACGGTGGTGGTAGTGGTGGTGGTGGTGGTGGTGGTGGGGGAGGAGTAGGAGCCGAGCACCGGGTGGTCCAGCTCATCCATACGGCAAGGCCTCAGATCGTCAAACTCCTCATCCAGACACACAAGAGGGGCTTCCATTGTGACCCCTGTCTACTGTTCAGGGGGAGGGACCTGGACAAAATAATCCATGAAAAATTGTCACATAGTGTTGAAAGCATTGAGGCTGCTAAATTATCATTCTCTTTTTTTAATAGGCATGCATCTAATGGGGCAACTGCAGCAAATATGGATTAGATCAAGATGGAAAAAAGACTAAGTGCTGAAAAATCATATCTGTCCCCATCTGGCAGATTTACCAATATCCCAGAGGGGTATATATGGCACCACCTAAATCATGCACGCCTCACCTCATGCTGAATGGCACCGTGGAGTCTAGACAAAGAGGATCTGGGGGTAAATGTGCCAGAAGGGGACCAGGTCCCAGAGGGAACTGGACCATTTGGCTTTTACTGGTATAAACAGTTAATTAAGTACCTCTGGTGGGATTCTGCCAATGAGGACACAGAGCTGACGCAAAATAAGGCCAATATTGCAGTGGGGAAATTCACGGGGCTTGCATGAAAAATATGCCTTCACTGGTGGAGATTGCAATTAATTGTGGCACACAAGCAGATGATATAATTACGGCGCTCTGAGAAGGATGCCGCTTCAGTGAGAACCTTGATTGCACTGAGTGCCATCGTGAACAGCCTAATAACAGCTATAAAATGTTTATACGATGGTCAAATGTTTTATTTTGTCCCGGAGGAGACTTAAGCATGTAAAACATGAACATGAGTTGCAGCAGCAGTAAATAATGCCTGTCAGTGTGAACACAGCACAACTGATTTGCACTTTCACCACATTATATGTATATGAGAAAAGAAAATGTAAATGTTTTGAAATACAGTAATTAGTATAAGTACTTCTTGTTTTTAAAACGTTCTACACTCTTATTTGATTTGTGTATTGAGCCCACTGATGACACACTTCTCTCCCAGACCATGAGCCGCACTTTTATAATGCCAAGTCAAGTCTATTGGACAGATTCCAACCGCTGCAGAGGCTTTTAATGAAAAATTATTTTTGATTAAATTCAATTCAGACCATTAATAAACCAGTTATCCAGTTATCACGGAGCTGGGGTTGATGACAATCAACACACACCTCACACATCAGAAAACACTGCACCGCAAATGCTGCCTGTGTTTGAAAGTCTTCCAGAGGACATTTGTTCGCAGTGCTAAATTTAGATTCATGTGAAATATAATTGAAAAGAAAATCTGGCACAAAGACATTGCGACCTTCAAAAATAAGTAAAGAGTAAAAAAAAATTAAATTGTTCATAAATATCATAACAGTGTATTTAAAAAAACTGGATGTATAAAACTTGCGACCTAAACCTAAGAGGGCAAAGAACAAACTTAGTTTATCAAAAAAGGTCCATAAATAATATGAGGTGCAGCAGACCACTCAGCTGTCCTAGTCCTTGTCCAAGTGATTTGGGGAAATAGTTGCTGAACCATCAGCAGCTAAAAAGGAAAACTTGAAGAAGGCCAGATTTCCCGCAGGCAGGGATGGGACTGTCTGAAGAAGTTGTTTCTCAGTCGGGATGCAGAGGTGCAGAGTAATCACGGGCCTGAGTCTCATCCGCTGTGCTCCGCTGGCCTGCGTCCTGCCGCTCAGCAGCTGAGTGGAGGAGAGCCCCTTTAGAAAGCAGCTTGTGCAAGCCTCCTCTTCCTCACCGCACACCACTCAGCAAAATGCTGACAACAACCGGATATTGTTTTCCAGGACGCATCCCGCCCTGCCTTTAGCTCCGTCTGAGCCGCCGCCACCCCTCTTTCTCCATTCAGTGTTTGTGAAGATGTATCTGAAGCTCAGACTGACTTGGAGTCTCCTAAATCTTAGAGCTTCTGGGCGCCGCTGGCTCTAACCTTGCCACAGGTTCTCTTCACAAGAGGCCCAGATCAAAGATCTGGCTAATGGCACATTGAATTTCCCAGCAACGCCTTTCAGTAATGCAGTTATCCATATATTGAGTGGGCAGAATGCAGGTTGGAAACAGCAGAAGGAGACAATTTACAGTGGAGCCGTGGAGGTGCTGCAGATCTTTCGAACGTGACCTCCGCAGAAATGGGTGGGCTCAGGTGGGCTCCACTAATATGCAGGTATTAAAAAGAGCTAATCACAAGAGCTCCTCGGGGCTCGCGATGTTCAAAATGACTCTTTCCTTCTGACTAGAGGTAATACAGCTACACACCTTACCAGCAATCCCGGTGCAGCGTTAAAACATTCGTGACCCAACGTTGCAATTTCTACATTTCATAAAATGATGAGCAAAACCCGTCTGATTTAACACCACAAGCACGATGCATTCCGCAGCAAATGGGTTCTTCTACGAGGGGGGGGATCAAGCAGGTGCATGTCATCAGCTCATCACGGGGAGAAAAAGGAGGGGAGTGGGGGAGGGAGACCAGAGGAGAGGAAGGAAGGAGAGGACTGAGGGGTGCCATGGTTACAGGCACGGAGGAAGGAGGGGAGGCCTGCGAGAGGTCGGGGATGGAATGAGTGATGAGCTCACCTGCGCTGGATGCTGATGCTGTGGCTCGGAAACGCGGGCAGTCAAGGATTTATCAGACCCTCCGCAGC
Source organism: Thamnaconus septentrionalis (assembly GCA_009823395.1). Lineage (NCBI taxonomy): Eukaryota > Metazoa > Chordata > Actinopteri > Tetraodontiformes > Monacanthidae > Thamnaconus > Thamnaconus septentrionalis. The sequence continues at coordinate 10,650,225 of CM020504.1, forward strand.
GCTGGCCTCCAGTCGGCGGCGCTCACACTCATTCCAGGGACGGAGAGACGGACGGCGGAAGGACGAAGGGACGGCGAAGATGGCAGCGTGTGTGCGGTGTGGGCTCCGGTCGGTCTGTTTGCCTTCCCTCAGCCTCCCTCGTCCGTCCTCCCACAGCCCGTTGTTTTCCAATCAATAGGCAGCCAGCAACCAGCGCCAGCGCTCGCAGCGAGCATGCGCACTGCCGCCTTCTCCGACGACGTCACCTCCCCCCTCCCCGTCGCCCCTCCCTTTCTCTTCCTTCGCCATCCTAACTCTCTCCGCCTTTGTCCGTGTCTCCCTTCCCCTCTCCCTCCCTCTTTGCAGCCCTTCGCTCTGCTCGCACATTAATTCCCCCAAATATTCATAAGCAGAGGGGGAGGGAGGAGGAGTCCGAGAAGGAAGGAGTAGCGACACTCTCCATCCGTTCATCTTGGACGAAGGATTTAAGGATGTAAGGATTCAAATCACTTTATTGCCATTCATGAAAAATGATAGGAACGGTTACGGTGCAATCAAACAAACACCAAACGAGATCTAAATAAATAAACAAATACACACCAAACCAGTCAAGACCGCAACGCGAAACAGGCAAAAAAAAAAAAAAAAAAAAATCATGAGAACGCCAAGGCAGCCATGAACGGCGCCATCTTGCTGATTAAACTCCAAAGCCTGTTGACGATGTCACCAACCCACCTCCCATCCTGCCAGCTCACCTAATCCCTTTAATGTCGTATCGATATTAACACGAAGTATTAAAATAAAGGATTACTGAAGACTCGAAGGCAGTCGGGCCAACATATGTAGTAACACATTCACAGCTATTAAACACAAACAGGAGGATCGTCTTGGAGACAGAGACGGTGGTGGAACAGAAAATGACGTAAACAAATTAATTTGTGCCTTATTCAGAGTCGCATTCGAAGTGAGTTACATTTTGTCTCGAAAATGTGAGGAGCTGAAGGACAGATGACTGAAAAGAAGTGCGAAGAACAACATGAGGGAATGTGTGAAAAATAAAATGTGAACAAGCAAAAATATTAGCGTCAGCTTTCAACCCACACAAAAACTGTCCCGGTTTGAGTAGAGTAGAACATCAGGACACAAGCAAATAAAAAAAAAAGTGTTGAACACTGGAATCACTTTGAAATGTCACTAATATGATTTTACAGTACAGACAGGTGAAACCCCGCTTGACACCCCACTCTTTGTGGTTGTTTTTGTATTTTTGTCCATGGTTTGTGACCTAAATTGTCCAGATTTGAGTTTACACACCTGTGACTAACCCATTCACAGCATATCTAAACTCTTGTTATTGCTGAAGTGCCCTGGATATGGGACAAAACAATAAAACCATAAAGGGGGTGTATATGTAGAAGTTGATGTGAACCTTTCCCTCTTTCACAGGTTGGCTTTCAAAACCTGCGTGACCCCCCTGGTCTCAATCTGGGGTTGAGCCTCAGGACTTCCTGTCTGAAAGCCTCAAACCGTGTCAGTGGACACAAACTGGTCCAAAATCACATGTTATTCTGACGCCCAGTGAGCCCATCAGGCAGCGAGACGCTGGAACGTGGTCATCTTTGATGTCTAGAACATCCAGTTGACGGATTAAGAGATTAATTTCACCGCCTGATGGGTTGGAGGGAACCGAGAAATAAGCAGCGTTCAGCGAGGACTTGTCCGTGACAAGCGCTAAATAAAATCTGATAATTTTTGTACATTCCAAGCTGGTGATTGAGGCCAAATGAAAAATGTGTTTTTGGCCCTCTCAAATCCAACCAGTGAGGGGGCTACAGCGTGTGACAGTGACATGTGGCAGGTCTGAAGTGCTGCAACTGTCAGTCAAATGCTGCAGGATGAGGAGAAAAAAAAATACAGAACAGAACACACCTACTGTCTGAAAACTTAAGCAATGTCAAAATAATTGTCATCACTGACAAACATCAGCCAGGAACCACCATGATCACCGAGTGCAGCCCCCCTCCGTTCCCAAACACTCACACACACATGCATGCACGCACATACGCACACATACAGAAGGAAGACAGGGCGGAGAAAGGCAAGAAAGGGTTCCCGGCCCGCATGGAGGCCTTCCATTATACAGCGAGAACGCTCACACTACCCAGCTCTGTATAGAAACTGGTTGCCATGGCTATGGAGTAAATTGCACTGCCAAAGGAATTACTTCACCAGCAAGAGAAAAGGAGAAGTGAGGAGGAGGGACTTTCACTGTCTAAGGAGCTAAAGACGACAGAGAAATCATCGTACTGTCGTATCCAGCAAAAGTTCTATCAAATCATCAGCTCAAAAACTGCAACAAATGGTCTGTTTCAGTATATTTAAAATGACAAGGGCTTGTGATACAGAATTTAAAAAAAAGGTGTCAACTGTCATTTCTTCTGACATGAGTGATTTCACTGATTCCACACATCTAAACAGCCAACGGGACTCAACCAGCCAAACAACAGATCAGTCCCAAAGGAGCTTGATCAGTTAAGTGAGTTAGTTTTAGCTAGTTTTGCTATCGTTGGAAAAAAATGCAGTAAAACGGAAAACACTGATCTATAGACTCTCTAGATCAGGGCGGAATAAAAAATTCATTATCTACACACACACACACACACACACACACACACACACACACACACATGTATGCTGGCATCTGCTGGTGATTACGTGAATAGCCTCCAGACTCGCAAGTTAAAATTGCCCAAAACATTTTGCGCTTGAAAGTTGTTGTGATGACGTGACGTGTGATGTGCAGTGTGACATCAATATCACACCCCTGCGTGCAGATTTCTCTTATTGCTGGGAGGCAAAGCACACCGTTAAGCTTGTTCCATGCTTTCTGAGTATTTTAAATGGTGCATTTTCCGGAGGAGTCTTTCATTAAAGAATAGATTTTCAAAAGTCTGATAAATCGATCAGCATTAAAATAAAGTGCAAGAAAAGTGCATCAAGTTTATGCAAGTTTGTGTTAAATCGAAAACTGCACATGGTTGTTTTTTCTCTGTGCCTAGTTCATTTAGAGGAAGGATGACATGATGTAGCTTCAGTTTTAGCTGCTGCTTGTGAACAAGGTACGATCTCCTGGTGAGAAAAGCTGGGAGACAGCACCTTCCAGTCCAGGAGAAGCGATGACCGAAATGAAATTAAAAAAATCAGCAGCCTAACTTTACAATTGAAAGACAGAGAGCGGCCCTATGTGATAGGAGGAAACATTTATTTATCAATTGACAATCTCCTCCTAATGATGGCCAGTAGCTGCATGTCGTGAATAAATAAATAAATACAATGTTTGTCATGTTCAATTGCTGGTGCTGCATCTGCGAGCTGCCGTCATATGGAAAGGGTGTCGATCCTGGTGAGTCCATCCCGGACGTGAGCTTTGCTGCTCCGCTGCGGCAGAGCCTCCGGCTCTTTTTCTCTACTTTTGGCCTGCTGCTCGCTGGTGGAACACAAGAGAGCACTAACACATGGGAAGGAAGACCGAGTTACTACCGCTGCCACACGACGGGTTCACACAGCCGACTGCGTGCTCACCTGTACAGCTTTTTCTGACTGAAGTACTTCTTTTTAAAGCTCGTCAGCTCATTAGTCAAGGTCTGGTTCTCGTTCTTGTAGTCGTTTATCTTGGAGTCGAACACTTCCAGCCTCGCCGTCATCGCCTGTGGGGAGCAGACGGAGAAAAACCAGAGACAGACATGGGGAGCCGTAAGAGCAATATTTACTATTTAAACAATGCCATTTTGAAATATATGGATGTTGATAAATACGACAATGAGATTGAAAATAAATGTAAATACCCAAGTTATATCTACAAATTAACAAATGACACACATTTTAGGTTGCCTGCTACCTTCTCTCTAATAATTTAGCGGCGGTCAGGGTCTAACAAGTTGAAAGATTAATCCAGTTTCAATCCAGAGGCAAAAGTAAGAGAGGAAAATAACAATAAAACAAGATGAGAAGTGAGCTGCAGGACCCTGAGCTTCTTGGTCTGCTCCTGCAGGGACTTCTGGCAGTGGTAGAGCTGCTCAGCCACCTCAGGACCAGGCTGCTTGGCCATAATGTGCTTCAGCTCCACATACAGCGTCTCCTTCTCCTGATTGGAGAAACAAAGGGAAAGAAAGTAAGAGGCACTGCGAGTCAAAACACCCTGACTTTAGTTTCTCTGCGTTGCAGAGCTCACAGTGCTCCTGTTGCTTAAAAATAGATCAGTGAGCAACCACAGCGGCTGGCTGAGGAGCTGCAACAGACATTTGTCTCCCTTTCTTTGTGAGGATTTCCAGAGGCGTATTTTCTTCAGCAACCCAAACCCAAACTCTGACCATTACCTCACCTTGATTCGTACATTTGTTTGAAATCTGGAGTTTTTACCCTCAAGCCCATGACGTTAGGAAGCAAAGTTAGAAAACACTGGTCGGGTCTGGACCCCATGATGTCTCTCAGAACCTGAACTGTTCTAACCAGAACCTAAAGTAACCTGATCTGATGCCAAAAGCAATACTACCATTGATCTCTTAGAAGTTAACGGTACAATAGTTGAGAAGTGAGCTGTCCGCTTGCACCACTCCTGCTGCTTGAAGATACCTGTAGGAGGAGCTCCCGTTCTTCCAGCCCTTGGGTCTTCACAATCAGTCGTTTCTGGAGGGACTGAATCTTCACGATGAGTTCAAATTTTCCAGGGTCGTTACCCTGCAAGATCCAAACGATAATGGCACTGGGAATAATGGCACTGGGAATAATGGCACTGGGAATAATGGCACTGGGAATAATGACACTGGGGATAATGACGCATGTCCAGGCCAGGAACAGGGCCTTCCACACACCACACGAGGTGCCTCTGCACAAAAAAATGTGGCCAGCTTTGACAGCTAGATAAAGGTCCACTAGACAATCCACATGCTGTCATTGTTTGATTTCCTAAATAAATATGCATGTTAACTGAGATGTATTGTGTTAAATGTCCCAACATTTAGAAATATCAAATTTCATGACGTCTGTGTTCAGGCACCTTCATTTATAACTTCTACTTCCTTCCCAGACAGACACATATATGTTATACATACATAATTGGTTTAGTCACAACTGTGGCTTCGCTCTGACCAAGATTTCAGACTTTTGAGGATCTGTACTCATGTTTTCATCTGTGAGTGTTGGAGTGTGACCTCAGGAAGCCAAAGGTTTTCCGTGTTTTTTAACAGCAAGCAGTCTTCCGTATGGTCCAGAAAAAAAAAAGCTTGGACAACTGGACAAAGACAAGCTGGGTCACCTCCAGGAGTCTCCATCGGTGAATGTTCACCGGCTTCAGCTGCTCCTCCAGGGTGGTGTTCCTCGTCCTCTCTTTGAGAAGCTCCTTCTGGAGGTAGAACAGCTTCCGCCTGAAGCAAAGAGGTGGTTTACTACCTTTCCAAGCCGTTAGTTTGGCTTGACTTGTGGATCATCTGCTCCATACAAAACTACAAGACCACTACAAGTTTTGTAACTTAAGTATCTAAAGTTACAGAATCCAATCTCTCATTCACTCTTGTTTGTTTGTTTTGAGCCGCCATGAAGGTACAACAATCCATCACGTTGGGTGCGAAACCAAAGCTGAGCATTTTTTTTGCAGAATGTTTCAAACAGAGGGTTAAAACATGCTGCTTCGTGGCGTCCTGACTCACCTCAGGTCCTCCGTGTCGGAGGAGGTGCTGTCCAGGATGCTCTTCTTCCGCCGCAGCCTCCTGAGCTCCAGCTTCAGGAGGTTGATGTCCTTCATGCGCTCGTTGTAGTGGAAGTCTCCTTTGGTAAGGACTGACTGCTGGATGCGGATCTTCTCGTACAGCAGGGAGCACTCGTTGTTGCGGCGCAGCAGGTGCTTGCCCAGGTTGTCCCGCTCTCTCACCACCTTCACAGAAGGTTTGGCCCAGCGACAAAATTCAGACAAGGATTCTTTTCGTATTCACCTGCTTCCTCCCGTCGAGTCGCTTCTCCTCCTACCTGCTCCAGTTGCTTCTTCAGCTGAAACACCTCGGCGTCCGTGTCCGCGATGATCTTCTGCAGTTTGTGCTGCTCCACTTTCTGACTCTCAATCTGCTGTTTTGTCTCTTCTAGATGGTTCTTCATAGACAGCAGCTCTGCCTAGAAACGGACACAAACGATGGACGAACACAGCTTACAAACCTATGGCCATACGTTTGAAAAAAAAAAAAAATCCTAAAAAGCCACAGTGAAGTAGAAGGTTTAAGATAAGATTTGCGAGGAACCCTGATGTACCTTGAGAACGTCATTGTTCTTCTCCAGGCGCTTGTGCTCCTGCTGGTCCTTGGCCAGTGCGAGCTCCTTCCCAGTGATTTCATCCCTGAGTCGAGACACCTGGTTGCTCATGATGCCCATGTTCCTCTTGATCTCCACCATTTCTTCCTGTAAACACAGGGCGTCACTCACTCCTTTATTCCGAATTTGCGTAATGAAAATATATTTTTGGACGCTACAGGGATTAGAACCACTGGTGAATGAACCTATTAACTTATCAATATTCTGCCTCAACTGGTCTTCATCAACACTTTGATGGAACATTGTTAAAAAGTCCAAGTGCAACCTGATGGTCCCTGTGAAGACTTGACACAGTGCACTAAAAGCAGACTAGTGAGTGATTTTTATACCCGGATGGAGTCCAATTCAAGATGAGAAATCTAAAAAAGAAAAATGTGTTTGCAGCAGGCATCCACACCTGAGCTTCAATGAGGTTTTTACTGTAAAGGTTCCTCTCGCCGACCACAGACTCCAGCACGTGCTCCTGCTGCTTGATCTTGCTCTCGGCCTCTGTCACCTTCTTCTTACACTCGTAGATCTCCCCCTCTCGCACTTCGTTGTCGCTCATCTTCTGCTGCACCTGCGGCGGGCAGACACAAAAAGTCGCCGTCAAAAACAAAAGAGGGCGCCGTCGAGCTCCAGGCGGCCACCCCAGGCAACCTGCCTTCTGGATGAGGTTGCCGTTCTCGTTGATGTAGCGGTCGCGCTCTTTCTCCAGCTGCTGGATGATCTTGCGCTCCTGCTGGGCCTTCTGGCGGTAGGCGTTGATCTCGTGCTCCAGGGTCTTCTTCTCCTGCTCCAGGACCTTGACGAGACTTTGCTGTTTCTCGGCTGCCTTTGCAGATTTGATCATGTTCTGTACAGGTAGAGTAAGGTAAACATTTAAAGTGAAGCACCAGAGGAAACAAACGGAAGAAAGAAAAAAAACAGCATAAAATAAAGATTTACTTATGGAAACAAATTGTATGATTTCAAATCTTTTCCTTTTTCTTTTAAGTCTCTCATCACCTCTTTTGGATTCATTCATTCAGTTCATTGTACAATTTTGAAGAAAATTTTTTTTTGGCTTCTCATTCAAGCATACCGTGAGAAGAGATAATTTTTCAACATTTAAGATTAAAAGGGGTGCTGATGATTTAACTATTAATTAAAAGGGTGGTTCCTGTTAGAATACACTCACATTACTTTTGCTTAAATTAGAAGCAAACCAATCCATGCACTTTTTTTGCTCATAAGTTCTTCATTTGCTGCAAAACAATTTTAAGCAAGGTGAAAAGAGCATCACCAAGGGTGAAAGAAAAGGTGCACAAAATGTTAGGCAGAGCTGGAGTTAGCAGAGATGAGAATGTTGAGGTACTCTTGGAAAGTGGCAGGATGGAGGCATCAGAGGGACAGTGCGTTTGAGGAGGGACAGTGAACACATCGCTAGAAGGATGCTGAGGTTGGAAGTGTCAGGCAGGAGGCCTGGAACAAAGAGGAGATTTATGGATGTTGTGTAAGAGCACATGAGGTTAGCTGGGTTAGAGAAGAGGATGCAGAAGACAGGGCTGAACGGAGGCTGGTGATTGGCTGTGGTGACCCCTGCGGGTTCTTACCTTACTCAGGATGTCTCTCTCCCTGATCAGTTCCTCAATAGATTTTTTCTCATTTTCAACAAGCTTTTGAGAAGTCTCAAGATCTGGAGAGGAGGAGGGACAAGGAAGTTTACATCTAAGTGCACGCAGATGGAATCAAGAAGTGGTAACTGTTCATGTCTCTTGTACCTTTCTCCAGTGCAGAGATGTGGGCTTTCAACATCTCTTTCTGCGTTTCCATGTCAGCTTTCTGCTCCTCCATCAGGCGAAGCTTCCTCTGGTTGGTCTCTTTCAACCTGGTTTGTTTGGCCGCTTCGTGTTTCATCTGGCTCAGGTCCTCTTCTCTCATCTGACAGACAGGGAGGGCAGTGAAAGAGTGTTTCAAAAAAATCAGGAGCAGATGATAACAGATGTTGCCCTCTGGAGGGCTGTTCCTTAACTGCAGCTTTTTCAAAAGGAAAAAACAAAACAAAACACAGCCTCAACACAATTCTTTGATGACCTTAGACATTCTCACTACAGTATAAGGCAAAATGCCTACAAGAATTAATGTACCACTATTGAGGATGTCATTAAACCCTGGAAGAATCCTTTTCAGTTAATTGAAAAAAAAAAACGCCCAAACAAAAATTATGTGGTGTGAGAGTCTTCAATACGAAAAAGAAGTGTGGCAGTCTTGACTGGCAGTGGGTTGAATGTGTGCTGGCTGCCTAAGAATTCTGTTCATGGCTGCAGTAACGTGGTATTCAAACCCTGTGTTTGTCGTGATTCTAGACAGTGTGTGCACCTTGAGCTGGTTTGCGCTCCGCAGATTTTCCAGGGTCAGATGTTCTTTGGCTGACGACAGCTGCTCCGACTCCTGCTGCAACTTGGAGTTCTTCGCCTGCATCTGCTCCAGGTCCTTGCAGTAGCGCTCGTTTACAGCCTGTTGGCATTGGGGGACACAGAAAGGAAATTAAAAGGTGTTCATTCTAGACTAATGCACAGACAGTTGTGTTGTTTTTGAGTGTGACCAACATTGTTTTTCTTTATTTCCCTGATTGTTTCCCTCACCTTCAGCTCTCTAATCTGATGCTCCAGTTTCTGCTGCTCCTCTCTGGCCTTGACAGCCTGCACATTCAGACCTTTGATCTCTCCCATCCTAGCTTCCATGTCCAGCTGCAGCTGCCTTAACTCCTTGTCCAGCTTGTCCTTGAGCCTTATCTCTCGGGATATCTCGTTCTGAAGCAGCTGGATCTCCTGCTGCACCTACAATCAGAGAGACAGAGCAGACAAGGCAGCGATTGGGAATTTATGCACTTTGCTTTCATTTGCATTGATACAAACACAGCAGCTTACTTCCGCAGGGTGTCCAACTGGATCAAGTAAAGCACAGCACTAAAAAGCAGAGCACCCCGCCAGCTTTGCGTCTATGAACATGTGCCGCCTACTTTACCTGAGATATGTCGTCTAAAGCAGCATCTCGCTGGGTCTCCACCTCCTCCTGGGTAACGAAGGCCTCGTCCAGTTTTTCCCTTAACTCATCCACAACTATCTGAAGCTGATCCCTCTCCTCCATCAACTTGTCATTCAATTTGACTTGATCACTAAAAAGAAAAAGGTGGAAGGAGCGGAGGGGTGTGGGGGGTTGTAAGGTTTCAATCATTTCACCAGCCCACACTAATCACACAGTGACTTATTCAACTGGGGACCCAAGTCAAAGGCTCACATCTGGTCTTGGTCCGTCATGACACCTGGCTGTTGTTCAAGCTTTTTGTTTAAGCCGGCAATTTCTTCTTTTAGAGTCCTGATGGTTTCTTTGTCCTTCTTGGTGTCTTCATGAGTCACGTCAACCATTTTCCAGGCTTTGTCAAGCTCCTACAGAGAAACCAAGGAGAGACCTGAAGTAAATGACACAGCAGAATGAAACCTTTGAAAGTCCTGCCAAACCACGACCATAAAAGGGGAAATGATTTCTTCCAACGAGCGTAAAGCCTTACCCTCTTCAGAAAGTTCATTTTCGTTTCATCCTCTTGTCTCATTTTTAGCGCGTCTGCGACTTTCGTGGTCGTGGACACGATCTTTGCATTCAACTCCCTGCATTTGGACATCAGCCTCTTTTCGTTCTCTCTGGACTTTATCAGCACCTGGATGAGCTTCTCGTACTCCGCTCGGACCTTGTCCATACTTTCATCCCCAACCAGCTCGTCCAGGATCACCTGGAACTCCTGAATGGACTCAGAGGAGTCCTCCACTTCTGTCCCCATGTCCTGGAAAGACACAACCAACAGCAGAAATGTAAGAGGGCTCAGCTGAAGACAGCTGCCAGGTTCACATTGAAAGAAATGGGAGCACAGTATTGAAAAAACTTAGACGTTATTAAAGTTATCACTTATTTAACTTCTACAAGAGCCTGCAATAAAGCACATTGAATCGTTAAAATATGAGGCAACACGTTCGTGACCACGTCACAGCAATGTGGTTTCTGTGTTGTTCGTATTGCAGTAAAGCGTCAATCAGTGACGTTAACTTTAGCCGCGACGCTAACACGAAACATTTGCGACAAACACTCAAAACCCAAACACACTATTAATTCAGTGAAGTGGCTAACCCTAACCCTAAAAAAAAAAAAGTCGTGAGAACTTACCTCCATTTTTTTTACAACCAACAAGATTATTTGTAGTTCGTGCGTCCAGACGATTGAAGTTACTGTTGATGCGGTTGCTTGGCAACGAATTATCTCGCGAGACAATGGATCCGCAGGTCCCCGAACTGAACCGAAGAGCACAAAAGCAGTCGGTCATTGTCGAGTTTATTACAAACCATTAATATATTCAATATATGAATAAATATGAGTATTACATTCGTCAAAGTATGAAACTAAAATCCTATGCAAGATATTTAGTGAATTTATTTGAACATTTAAAATTTTTTATTTTTTTTTGTTTCATTCCATTTTCAGGGTTGCAAATTAACTATTCAAAGTTGCATATGCATCAACACTCAGATTCCTTCTTTTAAAATGTGGAATCATCAAATCTCTTTTTGAAACAAAACTAAAATCCAGATTTACGGAATTTCACAGAAACAGCCATTCTGAGGTTTCTGGGCTCTGTTGCCTCTTACTCATATTTGACTAATGCTACCAAAATACATTGCTGTTAAATATAGATGGAAATGATCAGACTGCCTGTTTTAGCTAAGGAACATTTCTGTGTAAATTACAGCTTTATTTTTTTTTTTTTTTACCAGTTTTGGGCTGTTAAATACCACAAACTACTTTTACTGTGTTCATTTGGATGAATCATATTTTGAAACTCATGACCTATTAATGCAGTGCCCAATAAGCAAATGAAAACATCCGGAAAAAAATCTTCTGCATTCTTTTATGTAGGGTTCAACTATTATGAAAGGAAGTACTGATGAATTTTGACTTTAATATCAGAATGGTCATGGATTAGACAGGGCGTAAAATGTAGGCCTATTTTCAATTGACTGGATTAATTATTTTTTGAACCCAAAGAAAAACAAAATTACATACCACATGCCATGCTACCTAAATTTATCTTTAAAATGTAGTTCTTTGTAAAGGATATGCTATTACTCACACATTCCTGAAATAGTCTGCATAATTCGATGCAGATCACGTGGCTTTATGTAGAATTTGTCCTTGAAAAATAAAGACAGATTTTTGATAGTTCATTCATTACATTACACAACATTGTCACTAGGGTGGATCAGATCTACTCATTTGGACCATGGATTCAAGTTTGGATCTGTGCACAGCTTATATGTAACACTTCTCTGTGTTTGTGCTTTTTTTTTCCTTTTTGAAAATTTTTATTTTATTTTATTTAATTTTACGCACATTTTACGCTATTTTTTGTGTGTAGGCGAACCCTTGGATATTTTACTGACAATTTAAATTGGTAACCTATGTAGATTGGGGAAAGGGACTTTAAACATGAACTATATACTTTGGTGTTAAAATAATTTTACTGAGTAATTGGGGTATTTTATAAAATGCTTCTGTGCTTTTTTTGTTTTTCAACTTGGTTCTTTGTACATAACTCTGACCCAGACTAACTCACATTTCTACCACACCTAGTTTAGCATCATTCCAATCATTTAATAATTTAATTCAAACAAATCAGTAAGATTTGTTTTAACTTCTATCCGTACAGCCCTAGACGACGGACGTTTCTGAAATAAATATTTCTCAAAGGTAATGATAGAGAATACGAAATATTATCTCACACATATATATAACTAATGAAATGAAAATAAAGAACACCACAGCGGAATAACACAGAACTCATGTTAGAAAATTGAAACATTTTAATAAATAAAAACTGATGTAATATACACCATTATGAATATACAACTACAACAAGCATACCAAGACATCTGAAATACAAAAAAACTGACAGTTAAATTTAGGTGCTTGAAAAGCCTTGTATTCTAGGAAGAGTGAGAGTGAGCAGGGATTCAAATAGACATACATTCTTGATAGTGTTTGTGCCAACAAATATAAAAAAGCGTCATGAACAGTGATTTCTCAGAGGTGAAAAAGAAAAATAATAAACTTGCAATGAAGAACCAGTTTGAGGTACTGAGTTGTAGCGAACAGTGAACACAATCACGCAAATGTTCTTGTTTTCCTGGAGGTCGTGACTACAAAAACTCTTCTTAAAGCCAAATAAACACACATCGTCCACTTGTATTGCATTAGTGTAAAATCAAAACGTTTAGCTTGTGTGTCCATACAGTTCTCTCCGTTTTGCGGCAACGTCCTTATAAAATGACATTTTAATGCTTTCACTCCCTTCAGTTATAATGACACCAACCCAGGAGCCACAACTCTGGGGTTTGACCACTCCAACTAACCCTCACTTCATTCTTAACTTCATGTCACTAGCAGGATGTCTACAAAAAAAGGGACCTGTTGAGGGTGATTGCATGTTAACTTGAGCTGAGGTGGAAAAAGAAGAAATGTAGGTGTGTTTGCCATTAATATTGAATCAAAAGTCACGGTTCACACACCCAAAAACACAGCGTGTGGGTACTCAGCTATTGTCAATGCATTGTAGACTTCGAATGACTACAGTTTGAACCTAACTGACAAAAAGAAATACAGCAGAACACCTTCTGCCCCTGAAAACAAAACATACAACAAAAAAGAAAAAGAAATGCGTCAAGTGAATTTCCTCGCTCTAAAAGTTGCCTTTCAAAATGTTGGACCTGTGTGTTCCTTTAAAAAAGCAGCAGCCAAAGAATCGATCCAAACACACTATCTGCCCAGCCAGGTCACATGACCACTCACTGTCCAAGCAGCAAGCTCGAGTACAGTACAGGATTGTGCAGCTACATTTTTTGTTTTGAGCAGGAGATCAACTTAAACAAAAAAAAAAGCACCAGAAATGTAGTTGTTGACTTTTTTTTTAATAGCACCAGTTGTCAGAACATGAATGTGTTTGTATTTGGCAATGTACAGCACTGGCATCGATGTCATCGAGTGCTGCTGCAGTGCTCAACCTCCACTTTTCAAACCAAAGGCAACTAAATGTTTCTGAACTTGCACATGCATCTTGTTTTGAAAGAATAAAACTTTAAAATAAAAGAGCTGAAAAGACGCTTTCAGATACCCTTCTGTCAGTTCAAAGCAGCATCATAAAGCACTGTGTCTGTTACATACATACAGCAAATATGTCTGTGACCTTTTTATTTTTTTATTGAAGCAGGCTGTGAATCAGATGATTATACATTGATATCCGAGTGCCCTGCTGTGACTGATAAAGACCGCATGAGAGCACCATAGTAAGGAAATTAAATGATTTGCATTATTCTGTCATGCCAATATATATCTATATATAAGTAAAGATAAATGTGTGACTTTAAGTCTTGCCTGGTGATGGATCAGAGAAAACAAACAAACAAACAAAACTTGTGAGAAACTCAGTCACTATTGTAATCAGGAGCAAAGGAAACGTGTGGCGTCATGACAGTCCACAAACAAAAAGGTTATCAATTACATCCGCTAGTTACATCAAACTGACTTTGTTATATGAACTAGTTTGCTGACTCCGTCACTTAGCGCTTGAGTGAAACAGCCAGTGGGATATACAGTACAGTGGCAGCCATTTGGGTTTCCCATTTTCTTTTGTTTTTGTACACAACAGAAAACCTTGGACAGACAGCATTTTTCTCTACGTTGTGTCTAAGCTTCGGCATTGCTACAGTGTAAAGCAATATATGGATATAAAAATAATAGGCTTGTACATTCTTGAAAACAACTACTGTCCCCAAATATAGATACTCAGAAATCCTTTTTTTTTTGTTTTGTTTACATATATGCAGATACAATGTTGCTCATCAAGTTGGAATAAATTATCCCTCAGCTGTCTATAGCACCAAACAAATGTTATGCATGAGTTCATTTCACCCGGTAACTGGGACATATAATGGATTCATTGCACCTGGTCAAAAGTGATTATTGATGCATTCACATAAGAATAAACAGAGGATTGTGTCTGAAAACAATATTATTCCAACTTTATTGGCATCAGTGTATGTAAATATATATATATATATATATGTATGTATGTATAATCTTTTTTCTATATATATATATCCTGAATCTAAAATATCAAATTATTAAACTAATTTCTAGCATTTAGAAGATTTCCATTACTCACACATAGACATTTGTCTGTCACATCATGTTATATTGTGTCACTGAGGCAAAACCCTACACTACTCATCTCTGACTCAGTCTTTGACAAAAGTCGATGTGCATCATATTTTTTCCCCCAAGGTATGGTGATTATTATTTTTTCATTTATGTACAAAGTGTATTTAAACACTCCTTCCTGTCTTTGACGTCAGTTCTTTCGCCTTCATTTGGGCAAAAGTACGTAGATGATGGTTCACGTCTTTCACCTGCGTGGCTGCATTGTTACACTAATGGCAGGTGGCAGACTGGTTTTCAGTGAACTTAGAAATATTTGGAGTTAGTTCAGTTTAGCTGAAGGTCCCTTTTAAATGTTCCTCCCAGTGTCGATAAAAATTATTTTAGAAAATAGTTGATAAAAGTAAAATCCGTCATTGATCCGTTTTTAAAGTAAACTCCTTATTTACGAAGAAGCCTTCCAATGTTTGACATAAAAACGTAGTGTTAAGCATGATGATGCATTTACTAGTTTGTTTTTCTGGAAGTGTTGGACAGAAAGTCTCCTTCACATTTTGGAAGTCGAACATCCTCACCACAATAAGCCATGAAGTTCACAAGTAAAAATCAAAACATACAAAAACCAAGTCAGAACCACAGCAAAATATCTGCTACTTTGCAGCTCATAAGCAGTGAGTGAAAGATTTTATTTCCGCACGGTCCCTTAATGCG
The DNA here is from genome assembly GCA_009823395.1 of Thamnaconus septentrionalis. Taxonomy (NCBI): domain Eukaryota; kingdom Metazoa; phylum Chordata; class Actinopteri; order Tetraodontiformes; family Monacanthidae; genus Thamnaconus; species Thamnaconus septentrionalis. The sequence goes on from CM020504.1 coordinate 10,665,492, forward strand.
TGGCTTAAGTATGAACCACCACCAACAAGAGTGCTGAACTATTTCAGAGTGAAGCGCTGATGTCAAACATGTGTGATACTGTTGGGGTTATCACGAGGACAAGAATTTGAGGCAAGGTTTTCCTCTCTGTGTTATGAAATACACAAAAAGTCGACCAAAAATGAAGCAATCCCTTTCCTAATTTATATCCAGGTATTTTTCGGCTTGACTAATCGTGCACAAAACACATTTGTAAAGGTAACTTTCCCCGATGTTCCCTTTCAAAAATATAATCTTTTCGAGACATCGCAGACGTAGTAAAGGGCAAATTTACATTCTCAGGTTGCCCCGTCGTACAGAATCGTCTTGGTGTGCAGTAACAGTGTCACATCAGTGAAACCTGCGTTAAAGCATCCTGAAACAGCAGTGCTCGTGCACAACTCTGCAACCGTCTGAACTGAGTTCCAAAGCTCTGCTATTCACTGAGAGAATTTGGATGGTTTTAAAATGCATTATTTACAGTGCAAAACTATTTCGTGTAGCGTTGTGTAGCCTCTCATTTGCAGATTCAACTGCTGGGGGAGCGAAAAGGCCGAAGCTCCCGCACGATTCCTATTGTAACAGCTGCAGCGTCATAAGCATTCATGCGATAAATCTTCCACTTTACACTATGTACACGGACACATCTCTCAGTGGCACATGGAGCACTTTACAGTACTTTGGGAGTACAGTACAGGTCTTTGTTATTCACACTTTGCCACAGCCATCATACCAAACTGCCCTAACATTACAGAAGTCTGATCAAAGCCTTTGGCACTGAATCAACAGCACAGTCACACAAAGCTGCCATCCCCGAAACACCAGGTTGAAATATAATGGTGTTGGAGTGTTTGCAGCTTGTAAGTTTAATCATATTGGTGTCATCTTCAGCTTAGTCAAAACATAGTTGAAATTAAAGAGTTGCCTTTTTGTCTGGACGGGCGGGAGAGGGGGTTGTTAAAGGTAAAGTGGAGACTCACACTGGTCGTTTGCACTGCCTGTCCTTTAAATGAGAACGAGGAGAACATACTGGCTTTGTGAATACAGTCACAGCACATCATGTTTCAACTATTTCATCATGGAAATAAAATAATCCAAATGTATTTGTATTAACTTTGATTTGTACCTGCATGCATATTATTAACCAATGTTCAATAATAAAATATGCATTTTCTTATTTTACATTTTACAATAAATAGACTATTATATCTAGAAATTTCAATAGAGGATATTTTCTATTTATTTCCCCCCACTCATTTGTCACTCGGCATTTTGGTTCCATTTTTAAAGTGAAGTATGTCATGAAAGCATACGTTCAGTGGTAAGTTGGCAAAGTGAATCAGCGGTGATCTCACAGACGCAAAGCACTGACCAATAGGAGAGGCTATATACAGGAAGTCTGGCGTTTGCAGGCAAGTTCCAAGAAAGTTGCCAGGCTTTTCTTTCAATTGGTCTGAACCATTTCCAGTCAAACATTGTTGATATGTCTGTATCGTCATGTTACGTAGTGGGGAGGTCCACTGGAATTTTGTTTTCTTCGTGTACAGTACGTACTGTTTACATGCAGCGCTTGATTCTGGTCAATCATGCAGGCCTAGAAGGTAGCTTTCAGAAAAAGATTTTTTTTGTCAGGACCAAAGCGCATTCTTCTTGAAAGAGATATGAGAACCAACAGCAACAAAAATATTCAGTCCAGTCCGCGGTGACACTTCACCCAACTCTACTGTAATTGGGGAAGAAGTCTGCCTGCCCATCAGCTTTGAATTAATAGCAAGGCTGTTCTGCAACAATCATACACCTGTTAGAACACCAGGTATCAGGATGGTTGCAGAATTGTTATTACCATGATCAGACTGTGGTACTGCAGCCAAGACATCGAAGAAAGACTTCCTTAAAGAGGAACGCACGTTTCCACTCCAGAGTGATTTTTGAATGAAGCAACTTGTCCAACACCTTCTAAATAATAACCTCCTAAATAAAGGCAACAGTGCAACTCAGAAAAGATTTGATGAAACTGTGATCAATTAAGTAAAAGGAGAAAAACTCACTAATGTTGAGAGGCATTCAGGTACCTGGCTCAGCCTCGTCCTTTCAATCCACCCCACTGTTAAAATTGATTTGTCACTTGTCTAGATGGCGCCGAGTCACTGGCACAACAATGATGCTGACTGTAATGCATTCACATCACATTTTTAGGGGATTGCAAAGATTTTTCTACAATAAGTGCAATAGACCTAGACCTTGACCTCAAAGACACAATAAAAAAGGCACTAATTTCCTCACTAGAACAGATGCTTTTACTAGTTAAAGCAACCCCGATGACTCTACACTGATCCATTACATGGTGGGTATTCATATGCAGTGAAAGGAGGAATGTCAAAGCAAAGGTTTAAGCAGAAGCTTAAATCATTTTGAGGGTGCTGACTGCAGGAAATATCGAGCAAGCAACCGCAGTCACCTAAGATTAACAGATTAGCAGCTCCTTGTTGGATCTGCAGCTATGTCTGTCTACTCAAAACAACAACAAATGTAAAGCAAAAAAAAAAAAAAGATGTCTATAAGAGGGCACAGGAACTCACTGATACAAGCCTCTATTCAAAACACATCATCGCATTGTCCAGTAGGGGGCAATTTCTAGATATGAAGCACCTTTGAGCTTAAAAACAAACAAACAAAAAACAAAACAAAATAAAATAAATGAATACATTTTATAGACCATACCATTCCAAATATGACACTTAAAGAGGCAAGATTCAGGATAGTTTCAAAAACTCAATCACTGGGACGGTTTATGATATAAGAAATCCGGTGTGTTTTAACGCCAATTAGAATTTTCCTTCAGGGAACTCAACAGAGGGAACTGTGTAGTTAAGTGCTTGAAGAAACAAGATACAAAAGGCTATAAATCTAACATGGCCCCAGAGCCAAATATAAATAAATAAATATGTAAATAAATAAATAAATGAATAAATAAAAAATGCAAGTGACAACTAACTGAAAGCTTCATTAAGGCCTGAGAGCCATTGGCTTTCATGCCACCTAGTATTATTTTTCTTTTCTTTTTGAAATACCGTCATAGGCACAAAATCACCTCCCTCACTATGCAGATGACTGCTGCTTTAATTTAGATATTTTTTGGCATGTTTCTGAGTTGAACATGGAACCCCCTACAGTGCAATCAAAAATGGACAAAGCAGGACATGAACAAAAAATCCTGGGGGATTTAACAGATTTTGCTCCAGTGCAAACTGTTAAAATGTGTGACAAGCTCCTGTCAGTGTGACTCCTTGGAGCAATGACATTATACAAATATCAAAATATAACCCATGGATGGACATAGTCTAACGAACTTCCTTTTCTGATTAATTGGGAGAAACACATCCAAAAAGTTCAGGTTTGTCTTTAGCTATATGATGCGACGACCTCAACTCAAATTAAGCAGAAAACATGTACACGCAAGAATGGACAGAAAACAGAATGATGCCACATGAGATGAGGAAAGCTAGCTTGCTCTGCTGGCTGGTCCTGTCGGTTGTGTGGTCTCGTGTCCTGTGCTCTGAGGTATATTTGGCAGGTACTGTACTGGTACTGTAGGTGAGGTGACTTTCAGGTTAAGAAAAGAGGTCGATGCCCGCTGCGAGGGTTCTTTAAAAAAATAAATAAATAAATAAATCCTCCTCAAATGACAGAAAGGAGCCTGAAGTGTGAGAATCACTTGAGAAGGAAAGAGAGGGATTTGGAAGTTATATGTATATATGTATTGTTTTGCACTGGAGTAAAATTTTTGATAAAGGTTGGGAAGCTATTGAGAGTGTACATTGAGAGTGTAATTTAAAATCTTATCTCTTTAAAGCTGACAATGTGATTAGATATCATCATTAAGTAACACCATTACCCGCAAAAAAGGACACCATTTTTCAAATGAGAAGCATTAGGACTAGGACTCTGTTTACCACTGCTGCTATTTACTGGAATTCTGAGGTGATTATTAATCTGTACATTCTTAAAAAGATATGTTTGTTAGAGCATTGAAAATGTGTAGCATTTATTTTCTGGGTTGGACAAAAAAAAAGTTTTGATACAATCCCAGATCAGCCTGTGAACATGGTGGAATGCTTCCTAATGCGGATTGAACAGACCAAGGGTGAAGCTACAGAATAAACCAAATCTACTGCCCTTAAGGAAGGATAAACTAGCACTTTGATGTGTCAGTATTGTGGTTTTCACCTAGTGTATAGAGATGTTTTTGGAATGGGGGCTTGGTCAAGACCCTTAATTAAAGGAGGGTGGCATGGTCTAGGTCTATGTTGTCCATACTGGCCAAAATGGCCTTCTGGTCCTCCTGGAGTGGGCGGCGGTACAGTAGAGCAGAGAAGCGAGTGTACGGATCATAGAGGGTGGGCCGTTTCTTCTTCTTGCGGAGGTAGAGAGCTTCTTCGGGCTGGAGTACCTGAGAGGTGTAGGCCTGCTGGGTCTGAGAGGTGGAGACACCTGGTGGAGGGAGGGATGAAAGGCAGGTTAAATTGAAGTGTACCATCCAATGCAGGGATTCTATTGCAGTACCTCCGTTTTTCAACTACAAAATCAAAGGATTTGTCTCATGGGGGGAAATGCAACTGTTGCATGTCAGTTGAATGACTCAAACCTACAACCTCATCAACCCCAAAGCCAATACATTTGTAATGCTCTTTGTCCTTTATTTTATTGCACTGAACCGTTAGACTTAAATTTGACCACATCCAGTGTTTTCATCACCAGCTTAAACACCTTCTCAAACTTGTACAGGTAAATGCAAAGAGAGCTGACTCTAATGCATGTAATCAATGTTCAGGCCATGGGGATCTATGATCCATGGAGCAGCTTCACAACTAGGAGGTTGTTTGTTCAAATGTGGCCACCAAGGACTTTTTCTGTGGGGAGTTTGTATGTTGTCCTGTGTCTGGGTTCTCTCCCAGTACTGTCCATTGATGAACTTGAGATACTTGTTCAGAGTGCAACCCCACCTTCACCCTAGGATAGCTGGGATAGAAGCCGGCACCATGGAAGTCTGAGCCTAGGATGACAATTATCCAAACAGTGTATTTTGTATACAGTGTATTTTAAGGAAAATCTCTCTGATGATGAAATTACAATCATGTGAATTGTAATCACAATGTGTCTAATGTAGTGCTGCATATGTTATGTGCATATATTAGCAAATAAAAAGATTTTCAAATGCAAGCCAAATGGGTTGAATAGGTTCTAGAACATTTGTAGTATTGCCGCTAATTTAAACACAATGAGCTGTAAGAGAGCAAAAAGACTGGAAAAACAACCGCACCTGTTTTCTTTCTAATTTTGGAGTTATTGTTGTTAATAGTCATCTTCTTGCTTTTTTTAATACGTTGGTATCTTAGTGCATCAATCCTCTCAGACCCCGGAAGGGCACTCGGCGCACCTCGACGTTTTCTGTATAAAAAACAGAGAGGGGACAACGGGTAACTCCAGGCCAGGCGTGTTTGGTGGTCTGTGTTTCTGCACTACGGAGCGCAACCAAACCAGAAACCCACAAGAGGCTCAAAGCAGCACTAACGTGCTAAGCAGTAGGTGCAGCACATTTCCACAGGATCAGTGTGAAAATAGTTAGTTTTCAAATGTCAAGACAACAATATGATTCATTCTAATGCTACACAACCTTGAACCTAGACTTAATTCCCCAAGCCTTGACAGTCCGGAAATGTGGCGGCCTTAATAGCTGCCATGTTGGGCTCGAATTAACCTGAACAATTTGAAACCGTAGAAGGATTTGTCTAAGTATCTAGCTCAAGATATGGATTAGAAAAGGTTTTTAGGAACCTGTATTTAGATGTGTACCACTGCTCTCAGATTGATATTCTGAAGAAAGAATGAGTATTTTAGAGAGAACATAAGCAAGAATATTCACAGAGATGATCGTTTAAAAAAAACAACTTTTTTTTTTTGCAAAAAAAAAAAAAAAGTGCAAATGCCTCTTGGAGGTGGAGCATAACTTGTTCATTTGCATGTGACAGCATCAACAGACCTTCCTCCCAATCATGGAGGCAATTATGACTGGGCAGCCTACAGATTTCCGCCACAAACAAACACACTCGGATCTCTCTGAATGCACAGAACACAATTAGCATTACAGAAGGGGCCTCATCCAACCCGCGGCTGCAGAGAGAAACCGATGGTCGTTAGTAAAGGGGGAGAATCACAGCTCAGCAACAAAGCATCATCAATATGTATTCATAGACATGGATACTGTCTACAATGGGCTTCACCATGCTGACAGGGGGAGAGATGGCGGGAGGGGAAAATGACTACTCAGGAACAGTCACATCATGAAAAATAAGCCAAAGGAAAGCGAAGCACTAAGACAACAAATGTAACAAGGATTTCTCAATTGAATTTTCTTTATTCTTTTTTTTTTTTTTTTAAACGGAGGAGCAATATTTAGCGATGCATGCATGGCAGTTTGCACATGGAACACGACTTTAAAGGGGAATACATTCAAAAGCACTTCATTGGGAACGTCACTCAGAAATTGGCAGTACTGGGTTCTGTGTGTGTCCCTCATTAAGCTTTTGGTGAAGTGTTTGTTCCTTAGAATAAAACAAAAGTGCAAAAACTGTTTGTCAGGCCATGTTCTTTTACAGTACGTGGTAGTTAGAACTGTTCTGCAGTCCAAACTTAGAAGTGCTATTATTGCTGAGATAGTTACATTCATGACTGTTGGTGTAGGCTTCATGTTAGCTTTGACTGAAATTTTGCACTTCAGTAAAAAAGCGGGATATTTGTTTAACCAGAACTGTAGGACTATGCAATGTATATTGCTCACTACAAACTATGTTGAAAATGCTACCAATGGATACAAAGCTAATGCTACAACTTAACGCCAATATTACAAAAATATTTCTTGTACACTGAGGTGCAAAATATTTTCAATTGGTGTAATTGGAGCATCTTTAAAATATAAACTGCATCTGTCACGCTTGAGGAGAATGCTAAAATGCTAAAAAAGAAAACAACCACAAAATGGGATAATAAGGTGGAAGAAAGTATGTCTATGATGGACCTTGTCCAAAAACATACTTAACAAACTTCATGTTTTATGATGTTTAAGTGATGTAAGCTACTTGAGCCATCTGCATCGGCAATGACTTGTTTAAAACAGTAGATAATGGAAATTCATTTAAATCCAACACCTTTGGTTGCATTTAGAAAGTAGTAGTCAAAGTAAGTGAGCAGGATCAAGCGGCAAATCATTAAAACTCATAAGGCCAGATCCACAAAGAATGGACCACATTCGTAATTTATGACAACATTGCTCCCGAAATCTCAGCGACTTTAGTGGAGTTTCCACCAAGGTCTTATAATAATATAATATATATAATAATGCCATAATGATACTCCGTGCAAACACGGCCACAAATTTGGCACCTGAGTCAGTGGCGCACTTGCGGGAACTTGCACCATACATTGTCAGATATAAATACATGTGGTTTGTTGCATGCCGAGAATTATCCCGGCAACCTGTACCTTCATATCATGTCTACTTCTCTGATTTCAAAAACTCTGCTCCAATATACACAATATACATGTCGCGATTGAAAGGAAGTCCAGGCGCGTCAGTCATAAAGGGGACACAGTTACCACCTACTCTCTGTCAGGCTTCTTATTTACCTATTACATTCACACATATATTTGGCCTGTCACATGATCCAATATATGTCGATATCATTCACACCTCAAAAGCTCTGCACAGAGGATAGAGGCCACTCTGGCTTGTGGAAGTCAGCACAAAGTCTTTGTGGATCAGACGCTATGTTTAAAGAGCTCTGCGTGCGGTCTGTTGATAGGACGTGTTTCTTTCTGTCCCACTTGCGCTGGTTTTAACTGCAGCAAAAGCCGAACAGTCGCTTTGTGGATCTGGCCCTTGGTGTTTATAGCCAAGGTAACCACATATTTGGTGTTGCAAGCCTTCCTCAATATCTCAGCAGGTCAGTAGTACTTAAAAGATTGATTTCAAATGAAAAACATACAACGAGCATCATTTATCCACAATGCTTTTACTTGTAGTTGGTAGGGCATCGCGACTTGCCGTCAACATGCCATCAGTTAAGATCAATCCTATTGACCCAGTGCCACCTCTTATGCCTAACCCCACAAGAGTGTTTGAATTAAAAAAGGAAATTAACTCTAATCCCAAAAAAATTCACTACGTGAACAGTAAGACTTTGTTGGTACTACATCATTTGCGTCTTTAAAGAATACTCTCTCTCTTTGGGGATACTCACTAATGACAAATATTTTAACTATTTCGCCACGACCTGCAACTCCAGAGTGGCATCCACTCTAAAGAGCACCGAACCTTCACGAAGCACATAATAACTAATTTAAAATGAAAGTAAGACCATAATGTTGCGGGAAAGAACAACTACCTCTGGGTATTTTTTGTATTGCTCTGTTTTCTTGTAAATGAAAATTTAGGCCGACATCTTTGCAGGCTGTTTGGGTTTGAGAAACGTTTGTTTACCACTTCCTTAAGGAGGAAAGGAGGAAAACAAGATTTGTATGGTTATGAGGCCAGCCTTGCCAGTAAGCAAGGAGCAGAAGAACAACACTCAAAAAAGGCCCGTGCTGGGACTGTCATTGCAAAATTTGTTTTCCATAATTAGCTGTATATCGCAAATAGCCCATTTAATGCTAATCCTATATCTGCTTCACCATCTGTGAATCCATGATGTCATGCGAAAGTATGAGCAAAGCTTTGGGCCAATCTAATGGGACAAAGCAGGTGCAGTAGGTATTTAATCCTCGTTTAAAGTTCAGGCAAGGGTGGTATTTCTGCCTGAAGTGAGGCACTTCACTGAAAAAAGACACTTATTTTAAGGCACTGAATTAATATGCCACGGACTGCACAAGTTAAATCAGGTAAATCAAGAGCACAGTAGGTACCAGGTGTACTATAAGCTTACACACTGCAAACAACAAACTCCAAGAATAGCTCTTCTTACAATTTAGGTGCTGGCTTTAGCGCTTGCACAATTATCCTGACAACACTTTTGGGAAGGAGTAAGACTGACTCTGGCCTTGCACAAATGTGTGTTTGTTTTTATGTCTAACTTTGTGACAATAAACTCAACCATCCTGACAGTTTGCAGTAAACACAATATACAAAGACCACCGCGCACACTAAGAGCTAATGATTTACATATCACAAGGTGTTGGTATTATTAGAAAACGCAAGTGAATGTGGTTAATTAGCAAACCACTCAAGCATGAAATCATGTTGTTGATATATCTCTGACTCTTCAATTCAGTAGATAGGCACGATATGCATGTCAGTCAGAATGCATACTGTGCTGAAGACTGCAGAACTTAAAATGCAGAGCTAGATTAAGAAAAAGAAAAGGACTGAACCAAAAATAAAGTGGACATGTTGACTCAAGGAAGGAACAAATCAAACAAAGACTCAAAGTCTTGTATTCCCCTTTAAAGGACGATGTGATTAAAAAAAGTCCCACCTGCTGACCCCCCCCTTTCAGACATGGATCCAACCCTTACCTATTGTGGTGGAGAGGACCTGGTCACAACAACGCTGCCCAGATAGCTGAGATCAATCAAAAACAAAGCAGGTAAGACTCCAGGAGTCATCAATAACCACCATACTGCCCATAATTTATAATGATGGAGACATTGCAGTACATGAACAAGCGGACAGGCCCTGTGACACACTTTGCCCAACAGCATCTCCTTGGTAGTCAGACCTGAGAGTGTCCCTAGGGGTAATTAAAGGGCAGGAGAAGATGGTTACAGAAAAGGAAAGGAAAGTTGAAAAGGAGAAATCTGACAGGTTGCAAGGTAAGGGGGAATTGTTGATGCAGTCGGGTTACTAAGGATGGGCCGCAGGGCCTGCCAAGATGGACTCCTCTTAAAAAATCCCTCCGCATGTAAAAGCCATCTTCACAAGGCTTGGAGCTAGATACACATAATGATGTTTGATTTGTCTTGAAAATAATTTTGACAAATACTGAACTACAAGATTTGCCCAGTTAGTCCAAAGCAGATGAATGCATGATAAAAATGAAAAACAAAAGTGATTCACTAATGATGATTTTGTGTTATCAGGCTTAAAGGGGGTTTTGCCCACAAAAGAAATACACAGTGCATTGGTGAAAGTAAAGTAGTTTTCATCCAAATGCATACAAAAGCCCCAAAAGGTCTGACATTAAATCTGTGAAGCAAATACTTTTTCTGAGTAGCTCAACAGATGTATTTGCTTACAGCCATCACTTTTCAGTGTGTTCACTGGAAAACAGTGTATTTTGTGGCAATGTTAACTTTTTAACAATGCTTCACAGATTAGATGGGTGAATACCTCTGACATGAAGTCGGACATGAAAAGCAGCGTTGACCAAATTGATGAAACGACAAACTTTAAACCATGAGCTTCTGAAACGAATCATCAAAATGGCTTCCATTTGAACAAATTATTTAATTTTTCAAATAACAAGTTAACAGCTAAAAAAAAAGCCTAACCTATTTAGCTAATTTGCCATAGAGATGATTTAAAACACCGATGGATATTAGAGAGCACTTTACTAATCAAAATGTTAGAGCGACTTAAAACATTAAAGCATTATGGGTTTTGGGCAAATGGTTTCAATGGAATCCCTTTCTGCATGCCTAATTCACCTACCCTGATGCTGACAACTGGGGTGGAGAGGGCTCAGATGGAAGAATCTCCTCCTCAGTCCTCCTCTGAGATGGTATCTGCCCAAATAAGTTGCTGCTTTCCATGGGGGGTGACGGGGATAGGGAGGCTGGGTAGCTGGTTGCAGTGGTGGCAAAAGCCATGTGGGAACGGTAGCCGGGACTTGCTCTCCGGCTTCCCCGGCCTTGGGCAGGTGATGAGGAAGGGGAGGATCTCCTTGAGAAGCTGGCTGTGGAGGGAGGGAGGAGGGTAATCTCAGACATCTCTGGGGGTATCGGGGGCTGGTCAATGTTGGGACGAGGACGGGGACGCACAACGATCTCTGGGGAGCCCTCGTGAGAAGTGAGAGGACTTTGAGTAAGGGGTGAGAGTCGGGAGGGTTGCAGAACCACCTGATGCCTGCCAAAATCCATTCTACGAGCTTGTCTAGGACTGAACCGCGGTGCTGTTTCAAACCATCTTGTGTCCAGGCTACTGAATGTGCTAGGGACAATGTGAGCCATTGGATCAGAGTAAGGTAAAACTGGCACACCTCTGCTGTGGCTTGTGTGTCTTAGCTGCCCTAAGTGTGCCTCTTGCATAGCTAAATGCCTTGCTGGGGAGCCATGAGGCCTGGCCTTGCTGGGAGACTTGCTAAAGTGGCTCTTTGGGGCCTCCAGTGGCAGGACAGCTGGGTATGTTGGCATTGGAAGTGGGGAGGGCTGGAAAGCACCAAGGGGAAGAACACGGGGTGGAGGAGGATAGGGGGAGTCGTGGCGGGGATGCAACGGATGGTGTGGGGGATAAATGAATTGGGGCCCCTCCAGACTTGCAAAGGTAAAATCCAGACCCTGCCAAATCTCCGGCGAATGCGAGGAAGAGGCGAATGTCAGAGGGAGTGGGAAACCAGAGACTGTATACTGGGAGAAATCACCGTCCCCAAAGTCTTCAGGAATGATGTGGGGAACAAAAGGACCTTCAGCGAGGTATGGAGGAGAAGACATGACAGAACTAAGTGGGCTGGTATCGGGCATGTAAAAAGGAGGAGGGGGGTCGTGATCTCCAGGGTGGCCTAGATAGCCATAGAAAGCCCTGTGATGGAGAGCGCCTCGGATCTGCCCGGTGGCTTGGAGCCGACTGCTCTCCATTACGGTCATACCTTCAAAAGGCCTCTGGAAACGAGGGCTGTAGGCTGGAGGTTGCAGATAGGACTCCTGACTGGAGATAGGGGATATCTGGTGAGGTCGTAGGGGCGCCATAACTGGTGGCAGGGGCCTGGGATCATCATTTTCTTCATCTGATTGGCGAAATTCAGGGTAAAGGTCTGATTCCTCCACAAAGGGGAAACCCTCAATCCGTCGGTGCTTAACGGGTAATTCGGCGTCAGTTGGATCGATGACAAAGCGTCCATCTGGGCCTCTGCTTATTAGTTCAATGGGTGTTGTTGCTTCAGCTTCATGCTTGGGCACGCCATATTTCTTGCTTGTTATTGCTCTTTTAGTTTTCATGTATAAAGACATTTCGTCTTTCTTTCCTGGACTTGGAGGTGGTTTCTTTCCTTGCTGGTCGTGACTATCTTCAGATGATTCTGACGGAGATGCCTTAGAATGGATGCTCTCTGGGCTCACCTTTCCTGAAGATGATCTATGTAAAAAGCAACAAACAAACAAGCCACAGAATTAGAAGCAGTTATTTTTAAATAAGCCCCATTTCGAAAGGGTTTGGTAAATTGCACAAATATGGCTTCAGGGATTAAAAAAAAAAAAAGATGAACCCTGTTTTCACTCAAAACAAACAAACAAAAAGGTCATTCACGGCCATTTGAAATTTCCCTCTCATGTGACAACAGTCACAGATGTAAAAAGGCAGCATTCTCACAGAGAAAAAAATGCCTGGAAAACTCCTAGTCTTTGTGCCTGGTAGTATTTTCTTTCCCGCATGTGAAAACACTGAAAAGAAAATTAGAGTCATGACGTTGTGTACATTGCTCACACACTTACGTTTGTTGACGACTATGTCATCAGTAGAAAACAAATACATTTGAAAGGTATAAATGACACTCAATGAGCTGAACAACAGGAACAAAAAGAATGCATTGCCTTGGCTTGTACATTTGCATCATTTCCTGTTTTGCCTAGTTTTGCATGGTCTCCATTGCTACTTATGCAAGCTTTCAGCACTACCCTGCAAAAACTAACCCAAGTAAAAAAGAAAAAAGAAAAAGCTGCATTCCAGGAAATTTGCCAGCTAGGAGAGCACATGAAGACAGCTGCCCGACTGAAAATTCCAGCAACTATGCAAATTTCTTAAAGTGGCCATTTACAGGCGCAGTGAAAACATGGCTTTGGTCTTGGTGTCAACACGGTCAGTCTTGGTCTTGGTCTTGATCTTGTCCTTTTCTTGGCCACGATATTCCTGCTCTCAGTAGTGTCTTGATCTCGGTTAAGGCGGAATTGACTAAAGTTTGCACAGGTGACCACTCATATACCTCATAACAAACCGTCACCCACCTACAAAGCAAAACAAGCACTTTCAGTGGGCCTTTGAGTATCAGTAAGGGTTGTGAAAAGCGATCTCAACACCAACCTGTTCAGAAAGATCACTGAATCTTTTCTGGCTCTCAATCTTGTATGCTACTTCTTTCCTCATGATCAACTAGTCAAGCAACTACCGAAACTCTTCACACTTACAAAAAACCCAGACAAAAGCTTCCTGCAATTACCTAGTACGACGAATAAAAACTAGGACAGTGGCGAAGAAGATTTGTCTGGTTCCCTTCCAGGGATTGAATTCATTTTAAACATCCTTTCTGCGCGGTAAAAGAGATAAATCAGTGGCAGGATGGTTAATCTGGCATGCAAGGCTTTTCGATTTAAACTTTCAATTTATTATTTGCAGACCACAACCATTGCTGTTGGGGTGGACATTTGGCCAGAGACATGCTGTAAAGTCAGGGGTCTAAGGAGCAGTGGATTTGCCAAAGTGCACAGGGGTCTATATTGTGTGCAAGGGAATAAGGACAATCACTGGCACACTCACTGAGGACTGGACAGTTGTGGCCTGTACCTGCTTGCGTCCAACCCATCCCGGATGGGCTCAATACTGGGAATGAGGCTAATTGGGCTCCTGTAGAAGCGGGAAGAGTATGAGGTAAACTCAAAACCTGTCCCCCACAGAGAGGTTTGTTGCAAAAATTAACAGGAAAAAAAGAGAAAATGTAGCTACTTTTTAATATTTTAACTCAGAAATTCACTGGAATTGGATTTTCTCAGGCAACCCCAGTTAAACAGTGCTTTAAGTTAAGTGAAGGGATAAAGAGATTTAGGCATAGAGGTTTATTGTTACAATAGCATAAAAGTGGGCAGGTAAATTGCTTAGGAAAAGGCCTTGGTGGCACAGTAGTGATGGTTTTAGTCCCACCATTAAAAAATAAATAAACCCAGACCCAAACAAAACTGTAAAATGTCAAGTACAAATGTTATTGAATGAACACTGTGGCTGTTCTTGTCACTTTTCTGTTATTTCTTTTTCAGCCCAAATACATAACATAACATCCAACATAAGATACCATAACATAAAAAATGTATGTGCATACATACACACCCACACACATACATATATCACATAACTATGATGAGTGTATTTCTTTTAGTCTTTTTGCTACAACTATTACAACTAACAAAGAATAGCACATTGATTTGAGGCCAGCAGTCTTTGAAACAAAACATCAAACTACAGAAATGAATCTGTAACGGTTACTTTCAGATGGAAAACACACCTCACCAACACTAGGTAATGGAGCACGGAGCTACTTACGGAGTTTCCATGCTTTTTCTACAGTGGGTGATGGAAAGTGGAGGGTCTGTAAAGAAGGGAGGACAATAGAAAAGAACTTAGGGACTCTTTCAGTTTTGAGTTGGGATCATAGGGTACAAGCAGGTGGTTGCTACATATGTCATTACAGGACAAACAGAACAGAGTTAGCGGACAAAGATTCAGTCACCAACCTCTTTTCCTCTTGAGCTTCCTCCGACGCTGCTTATTGACAAAGCAGGCAGCCATTGTACTGAAGAGAATGGCCGCTGCAAGGAAACAGATGGTGGCCACAATGCCAGCCACCACCGGTCTTGCCAGTCCACGGTCCTCCACTATCTCCGGAGGAGGAAAGTAATCTGCAAAGACAGTCAGAAACGATGACATCAAGCGAAGACACAGTGGGATTAAGCCATAGAAACTCAACCGTCCGGACAACAAGGTAAAATTCCAAATGTTTCTCTTATTATGTTTTAGAATATTAGGTGATGGAGCAAAGCAGCTGAAGACAGGGGGCTCAAATAAATGAAACAAATTTAATTAAATACAAATAAACACAAAATTGACTCTTTTAAGTGCCTTTATAATGAAACAACTTAAAACGTCTGTCGAAATTACAAATCTAACGAATGATATTCCCATTTGGATTCAAGCTTTTTAAAATTTGGATGTAACTCTTAAATCATTCCGAGGTCCCTTCTAGTAGCAGAGAATTTATTCTCTATGATTTGGCCGAGCCTGCATGGTAGTGCATTGCAATTACTTTCCTGGAAGGAACCCCCAGGGGCACCTAATCACATTTCTTGCACACTAGGCGGCAGTGAGAAGTTACCTTATCTTGTTTTACAGCAGCCTTGGCTTTCCTGTCTTTAAATGTGCCTGCACATGCAATTAGGGAGTGGATATCACAATAGCAAATTAAGAAAGGAAAGAAAAGAAAGAATGATCATGGTGGTGCCTTTGGGGTTCAATATTTTAATGAATGGATTATAATATGTCATTACACCACACCGTTCAGATAACTTCATTGCAAAATCTATCTTGCTTGGCCATTAACTTCTAAAATAAATCTGGATTGATATGGCTCGCTCAGGTGGTGAGGACATCAAAAGGTTTGTTGTCTAGTCTGGAGACAACTGACTCTGAGATGTGAAGTTTTTCTTTTTCTATACAACCGTAGCTGGCTTAAGTCAAATACGCCACTTTATTTTGCCTGACTCAGGAATGCCCCATTTTATGCAAACTTAACCAATTACGCTCATGGCATACTAGGTGTCCAGCATGAGGAGAACATACTAACATAGTGCAAAGGTCTTTCTTCAAGCATTCTAGAACAACATCTAAAATAACACTAACCAGCAACAATGTCTCAAAGTGACAAAGCGTTGCTTCTTTTGATTCCAAGAGCTCTCACCCAGTTTCAATTTTCTATGATAAGCACAATGAATCACTTTGTGGAAGCTGAGGCACTATTTGGCGACCACGCCATGAATGTTATCACTTATGATTCCATCAAAGGATGGAAACGTCGGCTCTAATGCACATCATATCAGACCTTCATAGTCTAAGATAAAATATTCTCATGTCCACGTATTCTTCTGTCTACATTTAATTCAGTCTTCGTCTCAGCTGGTGACTCCCACAGTCCCTCCACACTGAAATAAATGCTTTGTGAGCTAAAAAGTAATATATACATATATATATAAAATATCCATCAGTCCTTTTTTTTGACCATCTAAAGCTAAATCTGCATTGCGTGCAAGTGATGGCGAACAAGAGTGTCAAATGTTAAATTTGCATAGAAGAGATAATTACAAGTTAGGACAGCTGTGGCTGCTCCTGAGGAGCAGCCATCCCATAATGAGATGGCCAGAGACAGTCTGTCATCTTCAGCAATTAATGTGTCAATGTATTGTTTAACAAGCTAAGAAATTCAAAGTGGCTTCACTGAGTGCGGCACTGTGGCTGTCCACCGCTCCTCAGACTTGTGAAATGAATCGATAAAAAATATTTGGATGGAAAACTAAATGCAGCTTCATACTAAAAGAATTGTGCTACTTTAACATTACGCAAGTAATGTGTGATGTGTGAAGTGGACATTTTGTCAATAATAAGACAGTACAGTATGCTCATAAGCTCATATTATTTTTTGAATTGTACGATGTTTGCATTTCACCCCTGTGTCTGAACTGGTTCTGTGCAGGTACTGCAGCATCCTCCCCGGGTCAAAAGACATGAACATTGAACTAATTGGTAACTCTAAACTGTCAACAGGTGTTGAAGACTAGTTGTGATTTATTGGCGACTTGTCCAGGGTGCAGCCACACTCTGCCGTTAGACAGCTGCAATAGACTCCAGCACCCTGCGGTCCCGAGTGCATGGGAAGTGGTGACTGAAAATAAATGGATGGATAATTCAGCAGTAGAAGCCTTTGATGACTCTGCGCACTGCGTAGCGCTAAACTCGAACTGAAGGGGGCAGTAAAGCACCTGCATGAGGCCTTGCCTTCCAAAGCAAATCTTCTATAAATGCTACAAACAGCTGCTCTAACCAGGAGACATGCACCCAGTGGCCTTTATCACAGAGAATTGTGACATCACAATTTAAGGGGCTTTAGTTTTCACACCAAAACAGAACCCTCTGTTTTGTGAACCAAGAAAAGACTGGCTTTCATACTTCCTTCTTCTAGCACTCAACCGCCTGAGCCAATCTGCAGAAGAGAGGAGCACCGATGATGTCATAGTCTTTGGGGATAGCACAAAGGAGAGTGAGTAGAGCCCGCTTAAATTTAATAGTGCTGAATGTGCAGAATGTAAATTTGAAGTTGCTGAGCATCTATCGCCTGAGCTTTGGCTCAGGAATGTTTTAAGATTGCCGGAGGTGAAGCATGCAGATTACTGCCAGAGGGGTTCAGTCCCACAACTGGCATAAAAATCTTCATAGAGTCTCAAGAGGCCTTTTTCACTCTGTTTAGAGAGTGAGCTGTAAAGGTTCCTTCTTTTTTTCCTATAAGGGAGACAGATTGCTGTTGCGTGGGGAGGCAAATACACACTTCACATTTATTCTGAGGAAATATAAATTGTATTTGTTTTTTCGTTGGCAATATTACTGTGCTCAGGTATAGAGCTGGCAACGGCAGCACCTCCTCTTCCTCCTCCTCCTCACGAATTTTGAATGTTTGAGTGATGCACTGCTCACCTGTGCTGGACACACCGACCACGTTGCTTGGTTCGCTGATCATGTCATCCATGAGAGCCATGACACGAAACTCATACCATGCCTCCTAGATGCAGAAGATCACGTACTGGGTATTAGAGAGTTTACTCTAAAACAATTAAGTCAATTAAGAATGAAGAAAGACATAGAAAAGGTGCAACCCATCACCTTAAAAAAAAACAAAAAACATTATATTATACCAAGAAGCCATAGAAAATAACATCATGGTAAAAGGAGCCTTAAGGAGGCTCACGAGGATGTAATGTGGGTTTTCATTGAATGCTCTTGATACATTATAACATTTTCACACAGATGTGCATTTAATATGAAAGAAAGATCCATCATTCTCAAGCCTTACTCATTCCTGAGCCACCTCCCAAAAGCTGCTCCAGTTCAACTGATATGGATTTTTGAGAAGCATCCTTTAAGCTGAATTGTCAGTGTGCGACTGAAATTATTTGAACACATTAATGAAAAACTACCTGTGCATATATCTAAACCTTACCTCATCAAAATGCTCTAAAGCCACTAGTCACAAAATCACAAAGGCGCATCAGGTAAGGGAACATTATCAGCAGAACTTGGGTTTCACATGTGAAATACAGCATTGAAAGCAGAAGGTGACAACTGCACAAACAGAACACTATGGACGAATGTTCTTCGCTGCGGCATCAACAAATTTGCAGTACAGTAGTTACATTGTGTTTGTGAAGGAGAGCTGGAGAGATGTGTGGGTGTTTGCTGCAAGAGACACAGAGACATCTGCATGCACCTGACAGTGACCAATGGATACGGCAGAAAAACGAAGTTTACACATCATCTTAAAGATGAGGGATAAAAAGGAATGCGGCCTGCAGGAGGTGTGGGGGGGACAATGCTTAAAAATGTCTGCAGAAATAAATCTCAGTCTCTGACTGCTGCTTGTTTCTGAGAGAACCTACCGTATCAAAACCATTTAAACATTTAGTAGCACATTAAAAATGTTAACATTGTCATTTATTTCATGGCCGAGGCATTAAGTTTCTTTTTTTTAATACGGCGTCAAGTTAAAGATTTATGAACACACAATTAAGGGGAGTAGACAGAAGTCATCTTAAATCTTGCCAGGTTAAATGTACAGTGCCAGTGGGCGGCAGCTTAGAAGACAGAAGCAGCAGCAGCAGCTGCCGCAGCAATGATGGAAGCGTTTTCACAGACTTACATAAGGGAATGAAACCGAAAACAAACATGAAAACATGAGGATTTGCTATATAAATTCATTAGGGAGTGAGAGGAAGTACAAACCAATTTAATCCCACTGCTTCAAGTCAGTAAGAGTACATTTTGTTGAGCCTTTAAACTGGAATGACTTTCTTGCTGACTTTCTTGTATCTTTCAACAAAGCTGTTCATCATTGCAGGGCAGCTGCCGTCCTGGTGTAACTCGGCACGATGGGCCGCCTGGGTGTGTTTTACCTGGATCAGATCTCGAGCCAGCAGCTCTGTCTCCCCAGCAGGGATGCTGTCGTCCAAGACCTCCCAACGCTCGCCCAGGCGGAACTCCATGACGTAATGCTGGATAGGTGCTGTGTGATTGGCAGGCGGGATCCAGGTGAGCAGGACTCCCTGCTGTGTCCGATTGGCTGTGAGGCACCGTGGTGGGGTAAGCAGCACCAATGGTTCAGGGGTACTTGTAGGAAATACTGGGAGGAGCACACAGGGATTTGGGGAGGTTTGAGGGAGTTTTTAAACACAGACACTAGCGGAGCAAATCCAGCAGCCAGACACGATTCAATCAGATCGTTCCACATATCCACACTGACGCGTCCAAAGTGGGTTTTCTCTGACTGGGCTAGGACTGGGATTAGGGTTGGGTACCATTCCAAATGTTTTCATACAATGCCAATTTCAAAACCTTGGTTTCAATACTGGTTCCAGAACAATATTTTTTTTTAACATGAGATGTTCAACAATAACAAAAATGCATTGCAATGCATTTGCCATTTTCACTTGTGATTCAAATCAGGATTTCCTTCCAAATCAAGTCTGTTGTTATTCTCGTCCTTTTCGCTATGTCCTTGGCACAAATGTTGCATTTTGCTCGATTGTGAAAAACCTTAATGGAGGGGAGCAACACACAGGTTTTGTAAGCGTCTTTAGTTCACCGTGTTCCAATGTGCGCACAAGTGTCAAGATCTTGACACTGGTATGACAAATAGTTATTGGCTGGCAGACAACGCTAGGAGTTACTTTTTTGGATCATGGAATTTGCCAACAAAAGATGAATCATTTTTCTAAATTCAAAAGGATCTAATCATTTCGGTCAGTGCTACAAAAGTATCAAAGTTTGGTTTCCCAGCCCTAAGCATGACGTTTAATGGGAGTGTGAAGTGTGACTGTGAGGTGATCTAATTCCTCTGCTGGTCTGGCCTGTTTGTTATCGTTTGAAAAGACATCAGATTCACTTTCCAGTAACACAAGTAGAAACTTGAAGCTTGTTAATACAAGTAGTCACCATGAAAATTAAAGAGGAAGTCTAAATCCAGGGTTTGCATGTTCTCCCTGTGTCTGCGTGGATTCTCTCTGGGTTCTCCAGCTTCCTCCCACACTACAAAAACATGCATGTGAGGTGAATTGGGAACTTTAAATAATCCGAAGGTGTGTGTGTGTGTGTGTGTGTGTGTGTGTGTGTGTGCGAATGGTTGTATGTCTTTGTTTGTCTCGATGTGGCCCTGCGATGAACTTGCGACTTGTCCAGGGTGTCACCCTGCCTTCACCCTATGACAGGTAGGATAGGCTCCAGCAGACCCCCGAGACCCTGAGTGCAGCAGTGGAGAGGGTGCAGAGGATGGAAGGACAGAAGCCTACGTCCAGCTTGCCACAACTTTTTTGTTGATGTAAAATGAAACCCCACTGTTGTCACAGGACACCTGAGGTGAATGTAATTAATGGTAGATTTTCAAACGTCTCTTTGCAAGGAACAAAGACGACATGCAGCCGCCGGGCTAAATCCTTTCCTCACAGGGTTTATGCTTTGTGGGTGAGAGAGAGAATGTGAAGAGGCATTATCAATTTGTTGAATTTTCAAAGACATAATTATGACACCTTCACTTCAGCTGAATACATTTCTTCTACCTCACTTTGTCTAGGAAATAAATAGTGGACGTTATTAAAACAAATGCTAAGCACTGACAAGGTAGCTTTCCCAGATTATTTTAAAAAGTAAATATCTCTTTTGTCTTTTATTACAGATATCATAAATGTATAGCCAGAGGAAAATTAAAAGTGTAACATAAAACAAAATACTTGTACTGGCACACCAGTTCCAATCTAATTAAATGCTAAGATATGCTAACTCAGACTTCTCTGATAGTTACGGATTGTTACATCCACTAGAACGCTAACTGACGTGAACTATTGACTTGTCGTTGTCTTGTTGTAATAATATCTCCATTCGCTCCCTGTCTTTCCAGACCTCTTGCTTCAGAGACAAAATATATTGAGGAATATTAGTTCATAATTCAAGGTTTATAAATCTGCGATACAAGTAACACAGCCAAATAGAAAAGATGTGGCGACATACATGACCAAGTTTTGTTTGTCTGTTTGTTTGTTTTCAAGCAGAAGGTTGCGTAATCCTCTTAGGTGAATTCCTGCCAAAGACGTTTTCATGTTGGAAACCTATCGCTCCGGTCGAGCAGTCGTGTGCCATTCACCTAGTGTGTTCACAGTGACAACCTCGCTGAAGGGGCCTGTGCCAAGCTTATTTTGGGCCAGGACGCTGAACTGGTAAGTTGTCTCTGGCTCCAAGCCGGGCACCACCATCCAATCGTGACCTCCAGGCACGGGTATGGAGACCCAGTCGTGTGGACCTAGATGCTCCCTCTTCACCCTGCTCAGGTGTCAGGATGAGAAGTGAGCAGACAGACAGATGATGGAAGAAAAAAATTTAGCATGGACACAATCAATAGATAAATAAGTAAATAAGGTCATAACATTATAATACACTGCTCATTTTTAACACTACATCCACCATTGATCCAGCATTACAAAACAAAAAAATGAAGTACTTCTGCCATGAATTATTGATCGCTCATTTAACCCACAATGCTTGATGATAATAAGCCCATGCTGTGCTCAGCTTTGCATATTGCTCAGGCCATACGTACATTCAGCAACACAACAGCACTTGGTTTACAAAATCAGAGGAACAACATCCATTTCGATTGCATCTATATGTCTTACGTAGTACATTTGTCATGCAACACATTGTTTTCTACTGCAGAATGGTACTCAAAAGTAAACAGTGCAGCTTTAAATATAGAGAAAGGGAAATTTGAGTACCTGCTGATGCTATCTTATTATTATAATGATTAATAATCATTATAATAATCATAATAGTAAAGATGTGGAATAATAGAATGTATAATAATTGAAAAAATTCATAATAAATCCTGCAAATTTAGTATAGTCCATAGTGACATTCACCAAATATTTACTTTTTAAGGAAGCAAAAACTTTAATAAAATGTTCCAGCGGTGTTTCTCTGTTCTTAAGCATCTGATTCTAGTAACTATATGTTGTGCTGCATGTTAGGAAGCTTGATGAAGAGATTTAAATCCACTTTGCACAGTTTAAAATAAAAACACACTGTAATATCTCAACAGGTTTACTCATCTCACTCGATGTTCATCCATTTGTCAACTTCCTTTTTTCACCAGAACTTGTATTAAACTATCTGGTGTTTGTCATTTTCAACATTCCAACCCAGGAATGAAAGGAAAATGTAATGGACATTTGACAAATGCTTCAAACACAGTTTTCACACAAGTAATACAACCTACCAGGAAGACTTAGGCTTTATGTTTGCCATGGCTGCAACATTCAAAGTAAGAAAAGTGAATAAAAGATTTTTTTTGTCCCCCAGCCAAGCATCAGCAAAGCAGTAGCAGCAGCAGGAAAGAAGACTCTGGGTCATGTTCAGTTTAGTTGCAACTGTTTTTTTGGGGGGTTTTTTTTTGGCAGAAAAAAACCACCGTTGGAGATGCAAACTCACACACACGGGACATCCATGTATTTTCCATGTCTTTGCTTTCACAACTGTTCTGAACACAACCCTGAAAAAGACATTTTCAGTAACAACAGATAATGCATTGGAAGAAGAAAAAAGCAGGAAGCAAAGCATGCTGGGATGACTCACACAAGGCCGTACCAGACTGAGAATGTCTGCTGGAAGCCTCCGTCATAGCTGGCCACCCAGGACACGTTGGCCCAGGTGGAGGACGCTGCCACGTGGACACTGGTGGGGGCGTGGGGGCTTGTGCCTGGAGGAAGGAGGCCAAAGCAACAAAGGCGTCTGGTAAAAGGGCAAGTGAGTCACTGGGCAGTGTTGCTGTGATACTATGTATTCATTTAACCTGTCAAACGGGGCTGGGCTCAGACACCTGTTTTGATCCAGCCACCCACACAAAATAAAAAAAGATCAAAAGCTTTTTTTTAATAGAATATGATGCCTTGAAAAATGATCAGTCTTCTTTTCTCCCTGCAGACGTGGCCAAAGCCGATCATTGTGTTCAATTGTGTAGTTTCCCAATTTGGGATCAATAAAGTACATCTATTCTACTCCATCATCTTCCTCCCTCTAACCTCTAACACACTCCATGTCCTTTCTCTATTAATCTCGCCTTCAGTCTTCCACCAGGCCTCCTGCCTTGGTAGTTCCACCCTCAGCATCCGTCTACCAATTTCACTAATCACTATTCACCATCCCTCCTCCGCACATGTCCGAATAATCTCAGCCTTTGTCTCCGGAACATCTGAAATGCGCATGAAAAACGGACATGGCACGAGAACATGACCGACAGATCAAGCTTTTTTTTTTGGAAAAAAATAGGAGTTTATAATTAGTACCTATGACTTGGACGTGCGTGCTGGCAGTGATGCTCGTGGCAACGTTGGTGGCGACACACTCCCACTCCCCGTGGTCCTCCTTAGTTAGAGACTTAAACTGTAAGCTGCCTCGAGGCAGAACGTTGTGCTTGCTTTTACTGGGCTTCCCTACCTGCCACCCAGTCAGCCAAGAAAACACAAGGAGAGAGAGAGCATGGACCAAAGTAGTTTAGAGCACGCAATCACAACTTCAAAATAAAGTGAAATAAGAAATAAATCAGCTATCAGGCCAAACGTGGTCTAACTGAGGGAATACAGACATGAGACATGAGTGTTATATACCTGGCAGACAAATCACTATTGAAGGACAAGATGGCAAATATTGGCTTTTACCGAGTTGAGTAAAAGGTGATTAGGAGCATTCAAATGAATAAACAGCAGTTTAAATAGAGTACGGGCAGCCACCACAGGTCCCATTTTTAGAAATGGAGATTTAATTAAAAAAATGTACCAAGACTCTCAGAAGTGCTGTGGGAAAGTAGTCGCTATGGTTCACTCCATTATACATGCACCTGCTGAATTCATAATTTAGCAGGTGGTGCTTTTGAAACATACCTTCCTCCACGTTATATTTGGAAAGGGGTCTCCCTCTGCCTCACAGGGGATTGCCAGCTCTCTCCCAGCCTCCTGCCGATACTCCCCACCAGGAACCACTGAGAATTTGGGAGGGTCCTGTGTTCAAGGTGTCATCAAACCAAACAAGTGAGACAAACTCCGGAGCGAGCGTCGGCCAATCTACATGGCAGGCGGGAGCACCTTTAGCACCAGGGGAGCAGGAGGGGACCATCCCATAGAACCCAGGGTGTTGTAAGGCATGCAGGTGTAGGTGCCCAGAGAGTCCTCCGTCACCTCCGCCACACGGATGCTCCCATCTTCCATTTGGCTCCAACCAGGGTACTGAGGACACGGCGGCACGGAACAAAGAGTTCAGCCAATTCAGAGACGGAGAAGAATGTCACAATTATCAGCAAAGTTTGCGAGCTCACCTTCTCTATCCGGAGAGGGAGGCCGTCTTTTTTCCACTTGACCAGAATTACAGGGGGGTTGGCATCGACAGGACAGCGGATGAAGCCCGGCAGACCAATAGCCACATAGATAACCGAGGGCATGTTGACAACTCGGGCAGGATCTAGTCATACACAACAAAAAGATGGAGCTAGTGGGCTTTGTGAATGCACGCTTATGATTCCTTTATAGTATCATAGTATCATTTATGGTATTTCAGCCAGTCAACAGATAATTGTTGTTGTATTTGCTCGACATTAAGCTTTACGTTAAAGTTCCACAGATTGTCACATCCTGAAGGGGGTGAAATTTGTCCTCCGCATTTGACCTTGAACGAGCAGCAGTGCCGTGCTCAGGGATCATTGGGAAGAAGTCCAACCCAGAATGCTGAGCGCCAATCAGGGAGGCAATGGTACCATTTTTATAGTCTATGCTATGACCCGGTCGGGGATCGAACCCACAACCTCCCAGTCTGAGTGCGGACGCTCCACCACTTGGCCACTGAGCTGGTTAGAACGTGCGTAATGAACTTCTTCATGTTTTAAATACAACACAAGTATTGCATGAAGAAACAGGCAGTGCGCTCGGAAGAGAAGGAGGGAAAGGAGTGGGGGGGCGAGGGGGGGTAAAAGTTTTCCGTCCTACATCCTGAATTCTGACGAGGGGCGAGGAGCAGCGTGGTGCCTTAATGAGGTCAGGAAGGAGGGCTTCAAAGTGGGCTCTGTGTGATAAGGAGGAGAAGTGGTGAAAGTGAGGAGGGATAAGCACCATCGGCGCAGCAGCGGAGAGAGGAGGGAGAGGAGGGAGAGGAAGGAGGCTGAGCGGAGGCGTGGGAAAGAGAACAGGTGAGAGAGGGAGATGTGACTCGATGACGTAAGGCAGAGGGAAGCTGTCGGCGGAGAGAGAGGAGGAGGGGGAGGGAGAGGAGGAGGAGGAGGAGGTGCGAGCGCGAGCGGCAGTGTGACACGGCGAGATAGTGGGATTGAGGCGCTGCGAGGGATCGATGGCGGCGCCGCTGCCAGAACAACTTTGTACGACAACCCGTGTCCTCCAAAGTCCTAACCGCCGGCCCGGCGGCGCTCTGCCACAAAAGAGCCGCGAGGAAGAGGAGGAGGAGGAGGAGCAGCGCCACCGCCACCGCCACCGCCACCGGCACCAACAGACAAGAATATCTGCCAAGTTTCTAAATATAGCCGTCAGACGGCTCCATCGCTCATTAAACACTGGTTCCCAGTGCCGCGCTGCTTCAGGGGAGACGCTCACTGGCAGCGGCCATGGTCAGGGAAGAGAAAGCATAAAGAGGAGGGGAGGGGTGGAGGGATGGAGGGGTGGAGGTGGAGGGAGGGGAAGGCGATTGTGGCATAATGAATTGAACAGAGGGCGCCGGAGGAGAGATGGATGGCGTGGACACGACGGAGAGGAGAGAATGTCACGGATTAAGAGAGATGGATAATTAGAGGGAGGGGGAACAAAAGAGGAGGAGAAGAGGAGGAAAAGAAGAAGAAGAAGAAGAAGAAGAAGAAGAAGAAGAAGAAGAAGAAGGAAAAGGAGCGGGATGGAAAGACAGAGATGGGGAGGGAGGGTGTGTGGAGAGAGATGGAGAGAGAGAGAGAGAGAGAGAGAGAGAGAGAGAGAGAGAGAGAGAGAGAGAGATGGAGCCCTCTGCAGTCTGAGAGAGAAAAGCCAATGATGTAATCCCTCCTCAGTGCCCCCCTCCCCTCCCTCACTGCTGGTGTAGCGCTGCCTCTGTTCGTCACGAGCCTTCACACATTTACGCGCAAGCACGCACACACACACACACGCACACACACGCACGCACTCGCGTACGCACAAGCAGAGGCAGAGTCACACAGTCACCACGCGCGCAGCCATCAGGCGAGGCAGAGGGTGCTGGGGGAGTACGTGGGGGGGTGAAGGGTGGGGTTTAGGGGAGTGGGGGGCGGGGCTTCCCTTAAGAACAAGCAACCAGTCGGTTTCAGTTCAAACCTCGTCGTCTTTAAGAGTCGCACGTCGTCCTCCTCACTTAAAAACGAGGACGAACCCCTTTATTGGGATTCACTTGAACGCAGCCTGACCTCTCACCACCACCACCACCAGCAGCACCACCAGCAGCACCACCAGCAGCAGCAACCCCTCACCCTCGACCTGCTCCATCCCCACAGGGAGAGCCAGGGAATGCGAAATGTCTGTCTGTCGCCTTGACTACTGGCCGTGTCACCGCCAGGACTTTGATCTCAAGGCTCGGCCCGTCTCCACCTGTCTGCTCCAAAATAAGAGACAGCTGCTTTTTATAAAGTGGCAAAACCCCGCCAGCGGCACGTCATCTCTCGGCGGCGCGGCGGGACTGATGGGCTGCGTTAGAGCTTTTATGGACGGGCAGAGCGCGAAGGCAGCCAATCAGAGAGCGGACGAGGGGAGGTGTTGGCGTGCATATAAATATAGATGGAAAAAAAAATCACCAGAGGCGAATGAGAACGCAGTCAGAGTGGGGAAGGGGGGGGAGGTGGCTGGGAAAGTAAACATATGTAAAACAGATTATGGAGCAAATGTAGGATTAGGTGTTTGAGTTGAGAAGCGGACTAGCGTTAGCCTGCAGCCTGCTGCAGTGTTCATTCATTCCGCAGAGTCCAGGCAATTTTACACCCAAATCGGACAGTTTCAGGACTTTGCGGCTCCGTGACAGCTTGTTAGGCTCGCCACCTCGGCCACAGATTGAAAACTTTGTCACTACTTTTAAATAAAGTTTCAAAAACACAGTTTGAAAAATCAAGTTCTGCCCGGAAATAGACGGGCACTCTTTCTGTGAGGATATTTACAATAAGTTTCAAGAGGAACGATAAGATATAACAACATGCAGTTTATATATCTAACAAATTATTTTGGTCGAGAGACTTCTTTTCATTATTTCCACACTGTACTTTGAGATAGAAGTTTGGTATTTGAACTATGAAAAGACACTGACTGTTTGACTAAGAACATGCCCTTCTGTTCGAGGACGTCTCATCCCAGACATTTCTCTTTTTTAATAAGTGTGAGGCGCTCTTCCTTTGGCAGTGAGCAAACGTTCCTCACAAAGGTGGGACGCACAATTAAATCACATCCTTCCCTTCTCCTGATGCCCTTTCCCTTCCATTAAGAGTATGATTATATAGGAATTTCAGCATGAATACACGACAGTTTGGACTTTGGTGTGATATCTCTTAATGCAACATGCAACACACATGGAAAACACACACAGATACTCACATTGCACTGTTAGATAGGCAGAGGCAGTCGGTGGCTGGCCCAGACTGTTGCTGGGGGCGCAAGTATATGTCCCAGCATCCTCTGGTTTGACTTGGGCAATGATAAGGGAACCATCAATGAGAATACTGACTCTGCGCTTCAGGTCACTGAAAAAATGAGAAAAAAACCCCAAAAACAAGGTAAGCCCGAGACCAGAACGTTCTGAGGTAATTCATTCATGGAACACTCTGTTAATTTGAGATAGAAAGATAGATAGATAGAGATAGATAGAGATAGATAGATAGATAGATAGATAGATAGATAGATAGATAGATAGATAGATAGATAGATCTCTACCAATATTCGGGTGGAGATAATTACGTTAACTCTAAACTTTGTAATACACTTCCTGACCCATAATCATGTCTTGGCCCGCTGGCCCTTTAAATGTCAGTAGAAGGCGACCTTTTACAACATTGGCCATAGTTGCTGTTTTAGTGTGTCTGGATTTTTCTGGATAATTCTGAAGACAGGTAAGGATCAGAGCAACAATAATGAAAAGAAAAGACGCCAGCAGATACAATAAGACCCTGGTCCTCTAGGCCAGGACCCTATTGCTGCTTGTGGTGGGTGAAAACAAAGTTAATTTGAGGGTGGGGGAGGGGGGGTGGGCTACTTCTCCAAATCACACAATCCTCTTGCAAAGACTATTGTGACAGATGGATTATTTGGTATTATTTTAGACTACTCCAATTGGGGTAGATTCACTGGACTGATAGTATTGCTTTATCCATCAAACATGATCTTTCAAAAAAAAAACAATTAGCATTTTCCAGCGATTCCCACCCCCTCCACTTCGGGGAGCGCTGTGTGAGAAGAGGAGGTGTGGGGTACAAACTGGGTGAGGCCAAGAGGAGTTGATTCAGGGCAGGGAAGAGAACATCCTGTACACCACCTGCAGTACCTGTCCATGAAAATCCAAATTTGAAATTCTCCTTGCCATACTAGCATCTTCCCTCTCGATTTGGTTTGGATTTTTTTATATATATTTTTTCCGTATCCCGCAGCCTGAGGATGTGCCAGAGCACTCAAGGGGATGCGCACCCCACATTTCACTATGAAAACTGATGTGGTGCACTGTCTGAACATTTCTGACTTATAAACCTATCATGTCAAACTGTTGTGTGACCTATCATTTGAAATGAGAAGTGCTTTGAGTCCCTTGAAAATCCCTATATAAATCCAAGCCGTCAGACCGACTACTGTGTTGGATTCACACAGTAGTCAAGGCAACATGTGTCACATTTGCAACTCATTCCTAATGAGTCTGTGAGATGGCCACCAGCCCCGGGGTGCTGTGTGAGTTATGGACAAGAAGCACCCCAACCCCTGAAAAAAACCCACCATCTAGGAGTGATGCAACACATTTGTAAACCAATGTGGTTCAGCACGGTTTAGTTAGTTTTATTTTACACTGATTGACCCAACAAAATGTTGGATTTTAAAGACATTCACTCATAAAAGGAAGCATTTAAAAGAGCCTTGACTTTTGTTCCTACAAAGTCATTCCCTGGAATTTCACGACACACAGAAATTCTAGGGCTCACATCGGGCTCACAATAGAACGACTTATTATGTGACAACAAAACCTGAAAATGTGACAACATGATGTGAAAAGAGCTCAATTTGTGATTGCCTGAGCATTAAATGTGTCTGTGTTGCGTCCCTTTTTCTTATATACAAGTCGTGTGTTGTGTTTGACAATTTACGTCGGCTGTATGCAATGTTATCTACAGACTCAATTAAGATTAGTGTGGACTGGCCGTGTACGCAGTGCCTATCTGAAGCGTGTGCTCAGAAAACGCTGCCGGCCCACATGCAGCGGAATCTTTTATTTGCTCCAGAGGCTTTGTGGACTTTGTGTTCTTGTTTTGCACGCAATAGAATTTAGGTTTTAAAGGATGAACTGTCCTGAATTAATAGCTTTCAAAAAAATTTCTGCATTTTTTCATTGGAAGCTGCAAAGCATGAAAGGTTGCTCGACTGCTAAAGCTTGAAGTCAAAGGTTACGTGGTTTTAGGCTCCATCTAAAATCGTTCTGATCTACCGTCAATAGCGCCCCCTTCCTGCATTTTTGGTGTGAACTGGCTAATTATCCAACTTAGGACCACTAGAAAGTGGCCATTCTACCACAAGGTCATCACAATCTACAAAATAATACTCACAGGGAGAAGGATGCTGCTTTCTTGTAAGAAGCGCAGTTGTGTTCATGCAACCGATGATATGACACTAATTTTGCATTAAGTTAAACCTTAGCAAATCTTAAAATGATGCACGCTTAATAAGTGAGGAAAATATTTCCAGTTTGTTTCCTATTTCTTTTGTTAAGCCAAAGCCTATGCAAATATCTCAATGCAAAAGGGCTAATGACTTTCAGGAGTGGTAATGAACACCCCAAAGTGGGGATTAATACCACAAAACCTTTCTGTAAAAATCTTAAAAGATTTTTTTTTTTCACAAAGGCATCTTTTATTAATGATTACATGCTTGGAACACTTGTGAAATTGAATTCATGCTACGTTAATTAATTCCACTACTACAGTGATGAAACTGCAGAAAGAAGAAGACATCCAAACTGGCCCAAGCTGGGTTTTCTCTTTCTGATTTAGAGCTAAGAGTCAGTTCTAAATATCTCTCGTGTAGATCTTATGAAACTTACGTCAAATACGTAAAAGGGAGCTCAGGGCATTGTGTCCAGGCATAATTCAGTACTTTCTCAGTTCTCATGCAATGGCACTGCCAGAAAAATGAAAATAAGACCTCCCTTTTGTCCACATACAATGTGAATATGCATGACAGCTAGTTTTAGCCCTGCCAACTCGGTCTCCTTCAAAATATGTGCGGCGAAGCAAGTAGTGATGTAAGATGAAAGACTTTACCACGCATCATGAACTTAACTTAAATTCAAGCTTTTGTGGCTGAGAGGCACTGGATGGGGAAGCCGCATGGACAAGTGCACTTCAATCTTTCAAAACAGTGTCCAACTATCTGCACGAAGACACGCCACAGCTCCCGGGAAAGAAGGGACAGGGTTGTATCTTATCTTTACTTCTTAAAGAAGACGTTGTCCTCCTCCAGAAACCAGGTGTAGGTGAGGTTGCGAGGGTAGGCCTCTGCCTGGCAGGTGAAGAAGGCGTCCTGTGAAATGTTCACTGTAATGTTCTCTGGTGGTGAGATAATGAATGGGGGACCTGAAAAAAAAAACAGAGATGAATTTGGAATTTAGGTTGCTTAGATGATGAAACATTAAACTGTATAGATTTTTGAGGTCTATCGTACATGCAGAGTGAACACCAAGAGGTTGAATGTATTTTATTGATTATCAGAACCCACTATGTGACGCTTAGCCAGATGGATTTCCACTGTTGCATATATATCTAAATACCAGAATACTTCAACTGCATTAGGCTGTGACCATGTAGACAACAGCCACCAATAGAAGGTTGTATGGGAGTTAAATAAAACCTATTTACTTAATTTGTCATTTAACTACATCATAGTCATGTTTTTGTTTTGTTTTTTAATATTCTATTCCATTCCGTTCTATTCCATTCCATTGTATTCTGTTCTATCAGCATGTCTTATGTTTTTGTTTCTCATGATCAAATGTGGAAGTGACTTCAAAGTCCAATTATACTAATACAGAATTCATTATACAGAGGGGATAAGATAGAATTAATCAGTAAGTCAGGGAGCCTGCTGGGCGAGAATTGCAAGAAATGGAACAAATGTCAAAGAGATCTTCAGCTTCCTCCAATCAACTCAAGTATAAAAGGCTGCAGAATTTTGAGGGGAAAAAACACCATTGCCCCAAAAGACTCATTGAAAAGGGTTAAAAGAAAGCAGTCAACATACCCTGGGCATCTGGGCTATATGGGTGGCCAGTTAGATAAAATAAGCAAAATGTCTGTGAATCTCCTGCCAGAACTTTGGCTCCTTTAAACATTGAATCAGAGGATGAACCCATTTCAGCTACAGAATTCCCCTTCAATTACACAAACATATAAAATATTAAAAAGAAAAATAACAAACCACGAACCACTTAGGTTCACGGTATATCAAGGACCAATCCAAAAACTTGATGTAACATCATTTTAACTAAGTGCACACACACACACAAACATAAACATGCACAGCCTGGTTGAGCCAGTGATGCAACCAAAAAGTGCCACAACCTTATGCTAGGACTGATCTCTGGTTCACATCCTGATCCTCCAGCATTTGCCATCTGCCAACCCCTTAGTGGCCCCTCCCCGATAAATGTGGTTTGGGTGGCTGTGTGTGCAAGCATGTGCCAACACGCCCTATTTGGAACCAGCTGAGCGCTAGATTTGCTGGCACTGTCGCATCTTTGCTGATCTACAGCTCAATGGCTTTCCAGGAGGGTTTCTATTAATCGCCCTAGTAAATTATACAGCATAGGTCAAAAATTCTGCCTACTGGCTTACCACTGATGAAGGCCGGAAACGCATGTATTGGATACATACTATTGGTATTTATCGAAAATCATTAAAAAAAAATACATTGTTGGTTTTGGTTTTTATAATTTGCAATTCATCTCAGAGCTCAAAAAGTAAAGAGATTGAAGTTTTGATTCAAGCTATCTGAGCCTAATAAACACAGCTTGCTTGTGTAGAATATACAGTAATATTGACCAGCACAGTGATGAAATAAATGTAGTTGTAACTTCTCAGTTTGCCTTCTGTTGTAAACTATTTCAAGAGTTCTAGCAAATGAAAAAGACTACATTGTGGGTTCAACATCACAACACAGTTATCAAAGGAAATTATTACAAATAATAACTTGAGATTTCCAGAAAACTAATCAGTTTTTTTTCTAAAATAAATAAAACAAGATAAATGGTGATTTGAAAAAAAACCCAAAGGAAATCAAACTATCAGGGGTCTGTTATGTATGATTTCTCTTCATTTTCTATACTGTCAATGCAAAAGGTTAAAGGTTAAAGTCCCACTGCAGCGGCGATCGATGAGGTCAGAGCCTGGACGCCAAACATACAATGAATGCAATGAACATTTCACTAAGCTTGTTATCTCAGGAAAACGGAGGGGAAAATGTAACAATGCAGAGCTTAGGGCTCAGTTCGGATGACGTCATGGCCACATGTACATCATGTACATTCATCTGAGGCTAACTTTATTAGATGACTTGTGGCCTTGGTAGGTGTCTGACTGGCCTGACAGAAGACTGCCTTAGTGAAAGAAAGAGAAGGACAAATGAGTGAAAAGGCTTCGTGTGAAACGCTGCACTGCTCTTTGAGAATCTCAGTCGGGCCTTTTAGAACTTCCTCCATGTGCCCTGCTCAATCTGGTACTTAATGTTCCTGTTGTGAAATATAGCTGTTTGTTGTCTAGTCTCACACACACACACACACACACTGCTGCTTCATGCACTATTTCAATTCCACTCTGCCACTTGATTCATTTACATATGGCAGCACGCCTGACAAATTCAGCAACTGATTGAAAGCTGTGAAAGTTGAACATCAGTGGAAATATCAGCAATTTCAGAGTTATCAGGTTCTAAAGTAAGCAGAATCTTTAGAGTTTTAAAGCTAAATGCCACATTTGTGATTTTTTTTTCATATATATATATTTATTTAAATTTATTTTTTTGGTATATAATTCAAGACAAAAACGTCTACTGCATGGTTATGAATCTGCATATGAATCTGCATCTTCTTTTCAAAAAAAGAAGATTAATACTTGTCCTAGGTGACTTGAGTACCTTCAACTGACAGGTGTAATGTATTAACAAGTTAAAAACTCATTTATTCAGGCTGGCATTTTATACATGGCCATGGCTAGACTGCTGCTGATTGGTTTTACACTTGTGTTTTAAGAATGTTTAACCCTTGTTTCTTATTCGTAATTTTATTCACAGTTTTGCTGCATTTTGACTGTTTTATTAGTAATTGCTTTTATTTGTTATACTCTGGAAAGCACCTTGTGCACCATTTGGCTGTTGGAAGGTGCTATATAAAGAACATTTGATTGATTGATTGATTGAACAACTACAGTATCTATTCCTGAACCCTCAGCACAAATCTAAGAGTAAATATAGTGTCATACAGCCCGCCAAGCACTGAGCTGAAAACAAAGTGTCCATGTCAGAGTGCAGCAAAACTCGTTAAATCTCAGACTTTGATTCTATATAGTAGCCAAACAGCTGGTGAAGGCATCACAGTGGACTTGTGTTCTGTTAAAAATTTGCTGTAATAATTTATAGTAGAGAAAAAGAAATGAAAAGTGAGGCGGTTGGGGCAGTGAGAAAGGGACCAACTGGTTGTCCATCAGAATGTCCAGAGGCAGTGCAGCAATTTCAGAAACGTGTCAGCAGCAAATGTTCTTGTACTTACCTTGGACTAGCAGCCTGGTGGTGTGGACGGCCTCCCCCTGGGGGCTCGAGGCTCGACATGTGTAGGCCCCACGATCCTCGCGGGTGATAGATAGCACCGTCAAACTTCCATCAGACACCTTTGGAGCGCACAGACAGATTGATTATTCAATGCGGTTTATTTACCTCGTCAATCTTAGAGAGAATTTCCAACAGAACTTGACTCGTCTCTTTACTCACTGAGACAACTTGTGGGTCACGTGTAAATACGGCAAATATGCAAAGAGAGACTGACAGAAGTAA
The DNA here is from genome assembly GCA_009823395.1 of Thamnaconus septentrionalis. NCBI lineage: Eukaryota > Metazoa > Chordata > Actinopteri > Tetraodontiformes > Monacanthidae > Thamnaconus > Thamnaconus septentrionalis. The sequence continues at coordinate 10,700,109 of CM020504.1, forward strand.
GCGAGTGAGGCTCTTATCGTACCTTATACTTGGCACTGCTAACCATGAGGCTGCCTTCACGCAGCCAACGGACCGACGGTCTGGGGTTGCCGAAGGCAGTGCAGGTCAAAGTGATACTGCCCCCTTCCTTGGCTTCAACGTATTGTGGAGGTGTATCAGTAAAAGTGGGCGGGGCTGCGGGGTCAGAAGACAGTTGAAAGTTTAGACACCAATCAGGAACTCACCAATCGGCACACAACACATCTTCCCAGACAGTCACTGTAAACAGCTACTATATATTACTGTATATAATACCACATACTCTGGAGCTACAGATGCATATTTTCAAACATGAAATGACATTTAATTTCAAAAAAAAAAAATGTAAAAAAGTGACACTGTGTGTTCATTGAACACAGTGCAAATTTAAGAAATTTATATTGACCCAATACATTGATGTACTAGTACATCCCAGTACTCAAAAGACTAAAGAGGGAACTGACTGCTATGAGAAACCACTCTATGTGGTTGTGAACGTGCATGAAATTGTAAAGGAAGAATGTTCTACTTTTAATAATTAGATTTCATTTCCTTGTCAATCATTCATGCATGACGGGGATGAAAGTGGGCAGATATTATTTTTTTTAATAATATTTATATGAATGGGTTTCATGGCACAGTTGCACATAACCCAACACAGTGGACAGCACCCAGCAGCCAGACATGCTTATCTTCAACCAAGTCCATTTACAAAAGTGACAAAGTGTCAAACATTGCTGGTCCGCCTACAATGAGAGACACTTGAAGGGGAAAATGTCTCACATCAAAGTGATAAAACAAGAAAGGTCAGTTGTCGTTGCTGTTTTCATACCTAAATAAAATAAAAACGCTCAAGTCCTGATGGAGGAAGCCAGGGTTCATGGTTCAGAAATAAATCAATGAGGGACTGAAGCATAAATTAAAAAAAAAAAAAATTTTCATAGAAGAAAAACTTGCTAACCTTCAAGGGCAGGTTTATTTAAATTCAAATCATTTTTGTTTAAAACTATAATCAGACTTCATTTTTATGCAATAGAGGGAAAGCAAGAATTTATTAAGTCACAAAAATGATGGATTCACCGGTTGAAGACAAACTGTCTTCCGCTGCTTTAGTGGCTTGAGCCACTGATGCGGCAGGCGTGCTGCTTTGTGTGAAAACATTTTTTTCAAATCCCCTTTGGCTCAGAGTGCAGCCTTGCAGATTAGGCAGAGGGATGATCACACAAGACAACCAGCACATGGTGCCACCAAACACACTGAAGCAGTGAGTTTCAACTCCGCTGTTACACCCCTCCACCACTACCACCCTGAAAATGTGACTAATGTGCAACAGAGCGCTATCATTCTCTTCAATTCAGTACAAACTCCATTATAATTCCCATTTTAATATCCTGAATCTAATCACCTTAGAACCAAAATCTGATTTGCTTCCATGTTTTATCCCATGACCTCTGAATTGGTAGCATATCCCTACTTCCATAAGCAAGCAATAGTGCCCACTCCACCCCACACGTTCTGCCATGCAGTAATAAAAACACTTCAACCACATGCTTTTAAACTATCAGAATCGGAATCAGAAATACTTTATTAATCCTGAGGGGAATTCTATTATATTCTATAACAGTGCTCCGTTCAACCAACACCACTCTGTACATAGAGCAAATCAAATAGAGGCATGCAATAACTGCAAATTTCGCAGTGTGAAAAACAGTCGACTATAAAATAGGTGGGAGTGAATGTATATGTTGTGAACAGTGGTTTCACACTGAGGAGTTGTACAGTTTTATTGCTACAGGAAGGAAAGACACTCTGTGGCTGGTCAGAGTCTTTCAATTCTTCACACAAGAAAGACCACCTTCTGGAAATGTAGTCGCTTCAGAATGTTTTGTTGTCCATCGACTGATTATGGAAAATATATATCTGTTGGGACACTTTTATATCATTTCATTCATCTGGAGGAACAGATGCGTAGTTGTATAGACTGCTGAATCACAACACCAGCAAGGTTCCATTGCAATCAAAGATTCATAATATATTTTGGTAGTTCTTAGAATTGGGAACTGTAGTGTTTCAACGTAAGTGAGAAATAGTTTCACAAAGATAACATAGATTTGAGCGAGTGTACCACTGCTGTTAATGCTGCATGCTTATGAGTTTTATTTTGAAAGTAAATCGGACACTTTATGTTACTGTGTCCTTCATATTGTAAATGTAAAAAGATGTTGCAGGCCAGATTTGGCCTACATAGTTTGAGTTTGAAACATGAGGTTGGAGATTTGGGGAGAATTGGACGAATGCAAAGCAGCACTTCAAACACTAAAATCACAACATCTGTAAATTTTATGGTGGTTTTGTTGCTATGTTAAATATACATTAAGACTGAATTTTAAGATCAAAATGAACACTTTGCTGGATCAACTGATTGGAGTTTTAGGTGTCCAGAGTTTCGCGTGTTATTAAATGCTCTGATCCTCTGTACCACAGCCGGAGGTCATATGAATTAACCTTGATTGCTTGTTATGAACTCAGGCTTATTCCTGTTATTGTTCAGAAAGCAGCTTAAGAAAAATGCCCTTGTGCCAAAGCTGGGTGTTAGGAGAGCAAAAAGCATAAAATGCCAGTATTCCCTTTGGCCATGTTGCAGTGTTGGGATGGGGGGGGTGTGGGGGACACTCAATGTGAGTTGAGCTGAGGTGTGACTGAGCGCCACTGAAGCTTTGCTGGCGCAGTAGGAGCGATTTTCCACCGCACAGCATGGTGACAGCTCCTTCCATGTCATCACAGTCAAGTCTCACATCAGGCAACCTAAGAACGGGCCATGTATGATAAGAGCAACTCCTGTAAGTCTTTTCTATAAAACCGTGTACCAATATATCATAAATATATTGTGATTGAATTTCACCTACACTATTTTTTTAGCTAGAAATATGGAATCTCAGCGAATCATGGTTACAATGTTGCTTTATATTTTGATGATGTGGACATGCTTCTGGAAGTTTTAAGGTATGTTGGCTGCATACGGACGTGGGCATTTACAAACAGCCAATGGGAGAAAACAGAAAAAGCCAAGGAACGTACCGACGGAAAAATACAAAAACGCTGTCGTATAAGGGAAAGAAAGACCTTGTAAAGTATTTAGCTTGAGAAAGAGGCTGCAGGCACTGCAGAGTTCTGCAGCAGGGAAACAGGAGTGGAGAACACGGGGCTGTGCTGGAGCTATTTTAGGAGCAGCAGTATAAGACTAACCCTGGGAGAAATGATCCTTGGTCCTTTGGCATCACCTAATGCTGGACTGGGGCCTTGGTAGAAGAGGTGGAGCAACAAAAACAGTGGGGGTCGAAATTATTTAAGAAGGAACGGACAATCTTGTTGGAGTGTTCGTTCCTGTGAAGACCTCAACAAACAGGAATTTTAAAATCTCCGGACTTTTGCACGTGGTGCGTCATCGGTAATTGGCTGTAATGTCTGGAGTCTTTGGCTTTTCTCTACCTTTCAAAATAATATTTGAACTTTAATATAGATACTTGTAGGAGTGTGACAGTGACATATTGGTTGTGTTTGCTCTCAATTTTAATCAAAAAGAGAGATTAGTCTCCCTTTTGCTTGGCTAGCTCCTTAACCAAGTCACAGAAAGACTACAAGGGAGATAAAAGTTCACAGGAATGAAGCAAAGGTGTCAATTTCTAGGGGAAAAAAAAGCAACCGCTTAGTGTGGCACTCAGCCCCAATCTATCTGCATCTCACCCTGAATCTATATGCATCCCTTCCTCACTGGCAACACGGCTGAGAGCAAAAGTGCACAGAGTAATCACTGACAGCCACTGATGTTTGACAATGATAGGGAGAGGTGGATTGCAAATGGGGGATCTAAAAATAGAAACAGTGCTGGAGCTCCGTGCGGCATTTGAATGGAGCAGCACCCTGAACCTCCAGCATTCTTCGCTGCAGCATCTGAACGCGGGAGCAACCATATGGTGGCGGAAAAGTTGTGAAAGCGCTGACACACTAACACACACACACACATATGCGAGCTTGATGGAAGCAACAGGTACAATGTTACACATACACAAAGTTCAAGCTGGTTGCATAATATGCTGTCTGTCAGCGCTGCATTATTCACCGCAATGACATAACTTTGAGTGTGGATGCGAGGCTTTGAGTGCATCATCTGTTGGTGGTCCCATTGGACACCATATGTCTCAGAGAGACAATGGAAACGACAATTCCTATTTCTTCATGACGAATGTTGGTTTGTCTTCATTAAATAATGAAGAATTTTTTTCTTGCTTAATTTTTATGGTAAAAAATGTACCAGGATGTTCAAATAATTTACGGACGAGCAGCAATATTTATTCTAAAGAAAAAAATTTAAAATAAGATTAAATGGATGAAAAAAATCACTTTTTAACTACACTGAGATCAATATGAAAAAAAAAATTAAAAGGGGAAAGACTCTAAGGTAAATTTCAATATTCTGAAGTCGTAACAGCCATTAATTACTTCAGCTTAACAAGACAACTAGCTTTTCTTGTGAATAATTATAATGCTTTATTTAAATATATTTAGAAGGTAAACCATACATTGAAATGTGCTTACTCTCAGAGTATTTAAAATGGTCATTTAAGGATCTCCCCTTTTTAAAGTTGTGTAGTACAATATGCTTAATTGGTGCTTTTTTTTTTTTTTTACTTTCTCAAGAAAAAAGGTAATTGAGAAGAATTTTTTGTGTGTCATGTATAGAGCTCTGACACATTTACTTAAAAATGTTCAGAATCAATGAGTTTTAAGCAAGTAAGGGAAGTGCAAATACAAGACTGACAGAGGAGAAGGTATATGAGTCACGTAAATAGAAGTGTAAGTATGAATATGTGACAGATTTTCACTTTCACACAATTCGTTTTTTCCCAGTAATATATGCCTCACATTAGCGGTGGCCAAGTGTTTTGGCCCACTAAACACAAATACCCGGAGTCACTGTGAGGGAGTTCTCCTCCTCTGCAAAAAGATTTTTTCATAGGCTGGGGAAGACTTAGCCTTCAACACAGGGCTCTCCCAGGGTTCTGCTTTTAATCCCCTGGCTGTATTTACACTAACAGCATCTCCTGCTGCAGTGAAGAATATCACATTTTAAGAATACATGCCTTTTATTTGTGGCATGGCATTCGTGCCATAACTCAATGCAAGCCGGCAGCAGGCCCAGGTTGTTCTCTGTCTGTCCGTCTGTCTGTCCAGCTAAGCTGTGAATCATTCAGTCAATAGGAAGCCTCTGCCAAAAGACAAAAGCTTTGTTTCTTTTCAATTGAAATATTCATTCAAAGGGAAGGGACAAATTAATGAAGAGATGCCGATGACTACAGCCACTGCAGAAAAGCACAATTACACCATTGACCCCCCAATTGGTTAACATAGGTCAGCTCACGCGCTGGGCTATTTTTACATCAGATTGTCCATGTTCAGTCTCCAACCACTCTCTCTTGCCTAAAGGAAGTGAGAAAACATTTGAGATGTTGTAACCACAGATCAGTCACTACCCACGATGTCTGTTCCAACCAAAACGCCATGTTTAATCTTTACACCATAAACAACTCCTCCTTCTGGATGTTCTTTTTGGAATTCATATTACATGGGAATGAAAAAAATTGCAGGTCTGTCTAAACACAAGGGAGCTGTAGAGAGCAACGGCGCTGCTTAATTTTTTTCCACCACCCTCTGAATGTCAACTCAAAAGGTTTTTTGTGCATACTTTGCAAAAGACACTGACAACGCAAAGACGGCGCAAATTAGTTTGCCCTCCTTGAAATATTTTGCTGACAAAATCTGAAAAACTCTCCCGTAAAAACACACCTGAGGAGAGTCATCGCCATTTCATCTGTGAATGCTAGTTTTGCATCAAGGAAGTCCATGTGATGTATGCTGAGACATTTCAATACTGCTGCTGCACTGGAACAAATAAACAGTTTTAATGTATAATGTGATATGAAATGGGCATCAACGTTAGCCTCGCCTCACCTCTGCCATTTCTACGCCTGCCAATGCATGTGTGGACGTTGTGTAGATGTGCAGCATCAACAGTTTATGGAAATATTATTCAGCTCAATCAATTCAGTTCAGTTCAAGTGCATTGGAATAGTGTCAAATCAAAACAAAAGTTATTGGGGGCACTCCAGATGTAGAGGAGGCCTGTAACATGTTCTTACCACCAAGAGTAGGCAAACTGTGTGCTGTGCAAACACACTAGGCAACAGTGAGACTGTTGCCTAGTGTGCCAGCAAGACATCACAGAGTGGAGTGAAAGACGCAGCAGAGAAAACGGCTGACTTCTTAAGTCACTTGTGGGATAACAAAGTCAAACAGAATGCAAGCAACGCTGATGAAAACTGAGCTAATGCGCCATGACCAATAGGATGGTTACAGGACTGCCACTGGTGTGTCTGTTACCACAGCAACCAGCGCCGTGTCTGACGATGTGTCTCGTCAAAAATACTTGAGCTACCAAGTGAAGACAACAGTATTCTCACTTGTGGGGAAAGTCCCACGAGTGTTAGCACATGTTTGGTTTTCTTCCACTCAGGGTGATTGCCAGGTTCTCCCTTCAGAGTACTGTAAGAAAACTGTGTCCTGAAATGGAAACTAAACCTGCTCAGAACACCAGCGTGCAAAAATCTCACATTCAGACTTCGAGGTGAGGAGCCGCTCTCCAAGTGGCAGCGAGTGTCATGTGTCATACTCACCATTCACAGTTAGATGCACCCAGCTGCCATTGTGAAAGGTGTCGTACTGCTGCTCCAGCATCAGCACCTTGCACTCATACCAGCCCTGGTCGTCGGAGCGTATGTTCTCTATCCGCAGGGAGGACTTGCCGTGTAGACTGGCCCGGCCTGTTGAGGCAGAGTCAAGGTGTCAGAAGGGATTGTAACAGAAGAAAAAAAATACATAGACGGATAAATGCTTAAATACCTGGAAAAACCATATGGTTCATTTTGGCATTTACCACCACGTGACCTGTAAAGATTCCAGGAGCGAAGTCTCCAATCTACAGAGTCAACTGTAGATTGGAGCGCAACCATCACCAAAGCAGGATAATGAGCGACAAGATGTATAGACACAGAGAAATCTGTCACTGAAGCTTGACAGAGGCTGAAGTGTCCCTATGTCCAAGTGTGTGCAGTGGCCTATTTTGGAGATGCACCCAGGCAAGGACAGGTCATTGCATCCTTTGAGGAGAAGGAAGTGGCCAACATGACAACAAAGGAGCCTGAGGGTCACATAGGAGTCACAGGCCGTCAGAACAGATATAAGCGGTTGCCTTGGTGAGCGGTGAGTCGGGTTACGTTTTACTTTCACAGATCAAAAGCTTGGAGGGAATGGGGATTGATGACGGCGCTCTGGGCAATCTGGCAACCGGATCACAACAGATGGCAATTGGCAATAAAGGGTACGCAAAGGGCTCGCAGGACGGCTCAAACATCAGAATTATCAAAGCTTGGCTGTCCCTCATTAATCCTCACATTCAAACCGATCCTGCCCGCATTGTGGGATTTCATCCTGATGCATTTGTTGTTTGGATTTTTCAATTCCCGCTACGCAGGGATGCACCAGGTGAATATACTGAGCAACATTAGCAGCAACAAAATGGTGTTTATGGCCTATTTTTCAAGGTAAGTTGAGGTCACACACTTTAGACACTGACAAAGTGAGACTCAGAAAGTTGAAGATAAAGTTGTAGTCATCTAGACTGCCGCCGTCTCTCTGCCAATCAGTTTGCCCTCATTAAAAAATGTTGCTGACAAAATACTCAAAACATTCAAAACAAATTGTGACGCTCTTTCATCAGTGCACTCATGAGGACTTTTCACAACTTCAGTCATGCAAAAATATGGAGAACAAGAGTCTTGGATTGCTCTAAACATGAGCTTTGAAAGGGAACAAATGAATTGTTGGAAGAATTACTACAAAAGGAAAATTATAACTAAGCATTTTTCTCAGTGTCAAACAGAGACAGACACATTGGACTAATTGTCTAATCTAAGTTGTCCATTGGTGTGAAAGTGGGGATTCATGTTTGCCTTTCAATAATCCTGTGACAGAGAAGACATCGGAAACATTGGAAAAATACGCAACAAAACACAAGTGCCATGTTTCCATTAAGTGATTTGCTGCAAATGGCGGCTTTGTAAAGAGAAGCAATGCCATAGAATAACTATGATGCTGGAATCAAAAGCACGAGAACACAATGAGAGGATTCTAACACTGTCAATTTGGGCAAGTTGTAATTACTTTTGTTGGGCATAGGCCACAAGGAGAGCTGAAATGCTCTTAGACCAAGACAAAGAAAATTTAATGCACTCCAGATATGGCATTACAAACACAATGCTTTAAAAGACAATAGTCAATCCTATCCAAATAGATTTAGAAAACACTTATTTAAACCACATAGTTAACTGGGCAAAAATTAGCATTAAAGCACTTAAAAGAACATAAAAGAGGTTAAACCAAGAAAAAAAAGGAGAAAAAACAAAAAAAGGCCAAAGATGTGGATTTTCAACAGTGATTTAAACAGGTAGAGTGGACCTGCCTCATGTGGTAGAGCATCCATGCTGTGAAGTTTGAAAAGCGACAGCTGTACGAGTCAAATCAATTCTGAACTTCAATCTTGTCAGACCTAAGACCTCCTGGAACCAAGTGTGAATTTTGAACTTAATTCTGAGGTGCAGAGGGAGGATGGAGAAGTAAGAGGACTGTGGTCCTGGTGAGTAGCAGCATGATAAAAACGCATGATGAGGAGAAACACCTGGCCGATCCCAACATTACCAGCAGTTATCCAGATAAACTGTTTGTACTACCTTACTAAAGGGGTGTCAAGGGCCGAATGGTCAACTGTCAAGTCTTGTACAATGTCAAACCAACATTCTTTCAGTTCCTCTTCTAAAAATAAAAACAGAAATTAAACAATGAAGTTGTTAATTATTTGAATGAATGGATGGATGGATGGATGGATGGATGGATGGAGTATAAGTAGAGGTATATCTATGTGTTTGGAGAATCACTACTGGCAGTATTACGGTAGTTGAAAATAACTCAAGTCACACAATAGCAATAACTGTTGACAGTCATATTATCGCTCTTTACTGCTACATTCCTAGTGTCCAAGGTATTAACTGTACGAGGAGCCCAAGCTTCCGAAGGTTCACCATGTGTCAAACCGACTTCCAGCACTCATCGGCCAGCCAGTGCTTTATTCCCAGTGTCTGTTCAAAATCAAGCAGTTTTTCCTCGAGAAGATCCAGTGATGTTTGGAAATTGTCTCCTGGCGGAGGTTGACATTTTCACTGACAAGTGGCACAGACAGCACAAGTATGAAAAATGTTCACAGTGACAGTGACAAGTGGTAGGCCAAGCACACACACACACACACTGTCTCACAGACAGTTGTCTCTTAAATAAAGTCACATGTACGAGCATACTTTCCCAAGGCTCCACATTCTGAAAAATCCTTAAAATATGGCGTTACCGTGACAGACGCTATGGCAACATTTCCCCTTACACATGAGCCAGCATGTTGAGATGATTACATCAGAGGTCACGACAAAGGTACCTGTGTTCCCTGGCCAAATTTTTCCTCCAGCAAAAACTGCCATTGTGCCCAGGAGACAGACAAGATGGCAGGAAAAATGGAAGGAAAAAAATCTTGCCTTGCGTTTTCTTAGTATTTAGTTTTTTTCATAGCACGTGATCTTCTCCACATGGTCAACTATGGAAGAGTACAATGAAAGGAGATGGCAAGCTCAGGCAATAAGACTTGCCGCCGTTACGCCAAGGATAAAGTGCTGTTTCCATGGCAATGACTGATTCAGAATATGACCTTAGCCAGGGTAATATGCAAGTATTGCTGTGCATATAATATCTATTGTCCAGATCAAAAGGGTTTAGTTTAGCTGCACAGTTTTCGTTTTAGGTGAGCATATGTACAGTGGCCCCTGCACTGGCAATTACCACATGTAATTCAGTTTTACACTGCAAAGTGAAACCAAAAATGAAGCTTGTGGTAATTCAAATGAAGATCAACATGACTTCATTGGTATGTGCCAATGCAATGAATGCAAAACAAATTTTCATATGGCTGTAAGTGAAAGCTTACAAAAGGAATTCTAATAGAAACTCCTAAAGGCAATTACAGAATGGCTGATTGTCATGTGTTTGAGGAAAATGCAGCAGTGCAATAAGTGCTTCAATCTACAATGACTGCAAACCTAAACTGTGTAACACCTCCAACAGCAACTGAGTTTTTGGTGATGTATAGCCAAACCATCTCCTAAACTTTTGTGTCGTCTCGAAGTTCGATTCTCAGTCATTCTATCAGTAACAATAATACTCCAAAGTATTTATTTGTTGTTAACATAACACAGTCACAAACGAGGGGAGAGATGAAGAGTTTCCAGGCTCTATTTGAAAGATTATCCTTGAAAGAGTACCTGGTGTTACGCCTTGTAATTGATGAGACAAGCCAGAACCGACTCTGTCACGACAAGTGAAGATTTAACAGCTCACAACAACATGTAAATATGCCACCTCTATTTTGGTTCGGTATAAGGCTTGGTAGTTAGAGGGCCGCGAGCGTGATCAAAGAGAATGCTTTGTATATTGACAGAGTGTGAAGTAAACAGGTGCATCTCTCTGTGGTTCAAAAGCTCTTTCAAAAACAGCCACCGTGGTTTGGATACAGGCATCTCCAGAGCAGCTCGACATCTTAGCAAACGGCAATAATATAATCACACCACCACACAAGGTACAGTCACACCTTAAACACACTTCACTGAGGTTCTTAAATACATGACGGGCAACATTTCTGTGTATTTAAAGTTAAGCACAAACAAGGTGGGACAAATGCAGAGAATCAATTTTCTGTGGGTGAGATCATTAAGTTACTCATTATTATTGTAAAAAGGGCAGTTACTTATGTAATATGATTTCTTATCAGAGGAAACATGTCATGATTCTATACATCCAATAAACAAGTTATAGTTTAATAGTAAGTGGTACATTCTGTTCTAAAAATGGCAACACATCATACTTTACTTTCTTTTCTTTCTTAACATTTTTCAATTGTGCTTTTTATGATGACAATGGCTTCTGCAATCAAATACTATTCATTCATTAACTCAGTCAAACCATCCTCCACCAACCTCCACAATATCAATGAATTAACAACATTTTTAAGTTTTTTTTTTTTTTTAGGTATATGTTCTTTTGGTCATACAATTATGATTAAAGAACTGTTCATCAGTTTGTGTTTATTGTAACAATTATACAATGTACTGACTTTTCAGATTAGAACACAACCACATACAATTTTATCCCATTAATTCTATGTCTAGGCAGAGTTTAGCAGAGTTCATTTTCACTTTTAAGAACATGGCACTTTCTATCTAGGTACAACTATTCTTAATCAGCTCTGACCAGGATTTGTTGCTTTATCTCACTGCCTCCAACATTTCAATACTTCACCAAAGCCAACCCAAAACATCCTGACGCACTGAGAGAGGCTTCACCCCGAAGGTTTACTGAAGTGTATTTGAATTAAAATGTACTGAATTCACTTAGTAATAACATCCACTAATGGCTTTGCTAGTCTTTCCATTTTTCTTGTTTCGTCTGACATAGTACAGCCTGGAAGTCCAGGTCCACTGCAGTTAGCAGTCATCATTACAGCGAATAAGCACATAAGCGCTTGTCTAAGACTGACTTGCTGCTTAAGGCACGTTGAGAAGCAAGAGTGAAATACAGTCTAGCCACTTTTAATCCCCAGGAGTTTGACAGCATTATAAAGTATAAGGAAGTATCATGTGCAGCTCCCCTCACAAGTCTCCTGCAAGCCATTTAGCAGTGCAGTGCAAGTGTAGAAAAAAGACATAGAAGGAATGAGCAGACATGATAATTTGATGACTTAGTCATACTTTCCATAAATACCACTGTATTAGCATTTAATGCAGTGCAGCGCGATGTAAAACATTGTCTGAATTAGTGAATTAAAAACACTTTCAAAAGCAGGAGAGGTGGATGACAGGGATCTCCCTCAGTAGGGGTTCCCCCAACTCACAACACTACAGGTAGTTTTGTTTTTTTTTGTCACACAAAATATTATTTATACTTTGGGACAAGGTGTTAGACAACACCAACTGAGCGATAATTAATTCACAGATTAATGTGAATCTTAATATATTCTAAAGTCAAGGCCTGAATAACGCCAAAGAACAAAAGGGCCCAAAGAGTAAAGAAAGAGTAAATAAAGTGTACTTTACTACTATATTACTACTACTATTGTACTATATTACTTTATCATTAAAACTGTCCTGTTTCAAACAGGAGCAGAAGTCTTGAGGCTACAAAACCAGGATTCAGTCAACTATTTTTCTATTGAAATAATTATGACATGAGTCCAGCTGTTGTCCAGTCAGTCAACAGACACCCACTTCTTGTGTGTGAACACCTGAACACCTGGCACTCTCACAGTCCTGCTCCTCACATGACTGGCATTAACTGTGATGCCATGAGAGGACCAGCCTCAGGTTGACATTTCTAACAGCGTACGAGGCTGACCTCTACTACTGATTTGAAGTAGCTGCCAAAGACTGTTGCCTTCTTACCTGCATATTCCGGGTCCACATGAGGAGGGTAGAAGCGAAAGTTGATAAAAAAGGGGATGGGCATTCCATACTTGAACCACTCCACCACATAGGGCTGGCCGTTCAGGGGACGGGACACTTCGCATCCCAGGATGACGTTCTCTCCTGCACGTGCTGTCACAAACTGGGGCTCCTCTCGCACTCCGTGGGCACCTGAGAGCAACACAGTCAAAGCACGGTGAGCTCAACGGTCATAGGTCATCTGCAACATCTGCTGCAGGCTACTGCAGGGCCATGCAGAAGTGTTTGGTGCAGCATAGTTATCAGTGCCTGTGATGTAACACAGTTAAAGAGGACTTAAGGCTGGAATCAAATCAGCCTTAATAACATAGTTTGACACTGTGTCTCACCAGTTCAGTAACCACTAATGATTGACCAAGAAATGTTTGACTACACTGAGATCTTAAGACAGTTAAGTGTTTTCTACTCATTGTTATAAATTGAATGGACCACCTCATACTATAACTTCATAAAGGACAGGCAGATTTTTGAGGATGCTATTATGGCTGCCACACATTCACATTTACCAATGTCACGATATTAACCACGCCCACAACAGTGATTCAACTGTACAAAATATGGCTGCAACCACATAAGAATCTATACACTCAGAATTTACACATGCTGTACATATATCATCAATTTTCACAATGTTTTAAACCATCAGAGTTGTTTAACTGATGGTATATTTGATTTGATATCTGTTGTTTCAAACACACAGGAAATAAATTTACAACAGAGAAGAAAACAATAAAAATGTTTGCATTCACAGGACTATTGCTTTTATATCAACTATATACTTTTTTTTTTTCATAGCATTGCAATATGTAATTTCCCCCTCATATCATTTCTGTTTGGACATCACTCAGTTAAATGAACAACTTAGGTGTTTGGAGAGCTGATCTAACTGCCACAGTGAACATTAGAAATGGCTCTGAGAAGAGAAAAATGGAGGAAGAATTGAGAGCGTTCACTTAATCATAGAAACGTGCTCAGCCAAGCTCCATCATTTAGGATCTTGAGGTGATAAATCAGTGCGTACGGACGGTAAGTAATAAATCCGATGTGGAGCGAAGGGCCAAAGGGCTGGAAAAAAGGCAAGACCAGCAACACATGCAGGCACGTGCTTAAGATTTATCTTAACAAGGACATTTTCATCACTTCTGTCTGTAAGTTGGCAGGTGTCAACGTGAAAGAGCTCGTATGACTGAAATGCGGCCGAGGTTCAATAACACTCGCATCTTCTAACCTTCAACAAAGGAAAAAAGAAAGACAGAAAATCCCTGTTTGCTGAGTGGGGCAATCACAGTGACAGTGTGTCTGTGGGCTACCTGCTGAATGGCCACATCGATCTACAGCTAATTACAATGTAGCCTGGCTTTATAAGCACAATGTGGCAGCATTTTGCCAGTCAGTTGAGCCAATCAAATGCACTCATCAGTCCTGACAAGTTGATGCGCCTTCAAATAAGTCATCATGGCCCAAAGTGTGTCTACTAACTGAAGCCAAGAAGTCTAATGCAAGCCATCCATCCACCCAGCATGTGTTGCCATAACAATTCATTTAATTTCATTACCGCTTTTCCCGCACTCAGGGTGGTGGGGGTGCGGGAGCATTTCACAGCTGTCTTTGGGCAAAGGCAGGGTAGACTAAAATCAAATTTAAAATAATTCACTTTAAAAGTAAAAGAAAAAAAGAAAGAAAAGAAAGACAGCACACAAGTAAGGTGTTTCTATGAAGTGATTTAAGGCAACTGAAAAAGTCTATATGAAGCCTGGTCAGAGAACGCGACCATTTTATCTATGAAGCAGAGGTAAACAAAACTAATCATGATCATGAAAGATCACAAAAGATGCAAATATGTGGGTTGGACTTTCACTGCCTCAGAGTTAATGTTTAATGTTTAATTAGTTCAACATTTTGGATATTATCTCTAATTTAAAAAAGATTGAAAACACCTGAAGGAAGCATTTAGAGGAAGTTGCTTCAAATTATGCTCACATGGAGCCATGGGAACACTTTTGTCTCATTAATTGTATCACGGCTTGTGCTCACACTGTTAATAAAATCACATAAATAGTAATATTGAAAAATGGCAGTGAAAAACAGCTTGTGAATACTGTGTTCAAAGATTCATAAAATTGGTGGCTCAAATCTTGGGGCTCTGGAGTTTTGCGGTGGGACAACAACATAATATCAGGCTGCTTTAAAGGGTGAGGAAAATCCTGACATTTTCAGCCGGTTATCAGAATACTTGAATTTTTATATTAAAATCCCAAGCATGGGTAAACACAGTACTAAAAATAGTACTATACAATATCTACATACTTTGGTTGGCAGGACTCAGTTACACAGGCTAAGAACATTTCTAACATTTGCACTGCACCATTTAATTGCTTCATTTTTAGAATTGTTTCATGGAGATTCAGAATCAGCAAACTTAGCAAGCTCCATGTTTTCCTATTTCTTGACATTATTATATATAATGCATGTATAGAAATAGCTCAAGAAATAGATATGATGTAAATTGTTTTAGAACACTTGAAGAATGTAGAGTGACGACTTCCTGTCACTTCAAATGAAATGTTTGCATCTTTATATGAAATAATAGTCAATTCAATAACGTATCGGCCATAAGTTTAACAGTTTAAAAGAATCATGAAATCATGAAAAGCAACAGAGAGGCCCTAATGCTTTAAGTAGTCTCAGTCTGTATTGAAGCAGCAGAGAGCTGCGTGCACCAGTGAGGAGAGGTCCAGAGGAATGACTCGCTAAAAGCACAAATACTCAAAGGATGACATTATGCTGCATCTGCAGTTTGCAATTAGATGAAGTGCTTGTTAGGGTTTTTTTTATTTATTATTTTTGACCAGATAGTCTTAAAATGTATGTTTAGGCGACAGAGGGAAAGCAAGTAGCCTCCAATGTCACCTTGGGCCCATGTCACCGCAGAGAGAAAAACAGCTATCAAGGCTTTGCACCAAGCATAATAGCTTAATCTTGGATTTGAGCAGGCTGCCAATAGCAGGCCAAGTAATACAGTCACACAAAGAATCAACTAACATATTTCATCAGCGCTTCGCTTTAACAGCGTCCTTTAACAGAAGAATGGTACGTGTATGTTTAAAACACATCATTACGTAAAAAAAACCTGTTACAGCCTCACTGCATATGAAATATAGTTTGCCTATGTGGAACGTACAGCGTGTTACATCATCAAGGAGCTGTGTGTGTGTGTGTGTGTGTGTGTGTGTGTGTGTGTGTGTGTGTGTGTGTGTGTGTGTGTGTGTGAGTGAGTGTGTGTCACAAGGAGCCTGTGGAGTCGTGATTTGATGTGGATGTCTGCTCTCATGCTCGCTGGCAGAAGCAGATAATAACTGAGCAAGTGCGCTTTTCCCAGCGGTGAAGCCCCGCTAGCACCCCACCCCCACCCGCACCACACCCCCGCCCGCACACGCGTGCAAGCTACCTCGAGCGGTGCTACATGTTGATTGGCTGCTGGTGACATCATGGATATCGAGCAAAAAAAAAAAAAAAAAAAAGATGGGCCCGTTGGAAGGTATGACTTCACTGTTTGTAACTCACGAGACAGAAAGGGAGCGATGAGACACGCACAGAGAGAGAGAGAGAGAGAGAGAGAGAGAGAGAGAGAGAGAGACAGAGAGTCCGCTCACACAGTGTTTGCTCATCACCTCCTTCGCCCAGGACGGTTAATCTCACTTACAATCAAAGACCCAGGGGAGGGCACCATCGCTAGGTACAACCACTGAGGTGCGATGCATACTCTGAAAACACACACACACACACACACTAGTGTACAGTAGGGTTGTGTGACAATTCTTGGATTCAATGAAACAGTCTGGTTGTTAACTCAGGTACAGGTGCAGTTTTCTGTAACAATGACTTTCCTGATTCCTTAATCTCTTAATGTTAAAATTGACTCTATTTTTTGCTCTCTCCAAGCAACAAATTGCTTTTAGCGATTTTGACTTGATGACTTTGACAGCACTACAAGAGTGAGACGGTGAAAAATTCTGTGCTCAGCGTAGAAGGATGACACCAGAAAGCAGGCAAAATGGCATGAGGTTGCAATGGCACAATGGCATATATGTTACATTGTCATTCACAAATACCAGTGAATAGAAGAAAAAACAGTTCAATTCAAATCGGCAAACTGACTGACAAACTGTGTTGGTGAAACTCGACATGCTTTTTCCACCTTGGGAACGCTGCAAAAGTGAGGGCAGTTGTATCCCAACTGGAAAATGAACTGGAAATGATTTTCCACGCTTTTGTGTCATCACATCTTGACTACCGTAATTCTGTTTTCTGTGTCTCAGTAAAACCTCTGTCCATCGTTTTGAGCAGGTGCAGAAGGCCACTCCCAGGCCTCCACATATTACTCCTGTTCTGGTTTCCTACACTGGCTTCCTGTCAGTTTCAGAATAATTCAGGGTTCTTGTTTTAACTTCAGGGTCACACTCCTTGTAAGACTGCTGATCACCCAGTACCCAGTACCCAGTACCCAGCTCTTGGTACCATAAAGAACAAAGATCCCTAATACCCAATGACGAGTGATGTTTAAAAGACTACTATAGTATCATCATAGTGTCATTGACCACAGAAAAAAAGAGTCTAATTGTATAGAGACCAAAGAATGGATTAAAATAATAATAATAATAATAATAATAATAATAATAATAATAATAATAATAATAATAATTAAAGCTGCAAGCAGCGTTTGCGGGACTGAGCCGCCGTGGCCGACGCGACCCCCGACGACCCACGACGACCCCCGACGACCCACGACGACCCACGACGACCCCCGACCCCTGCCGACGCCTGCAATTGCCCCACGACCTCTGCCGACGCCTGCAATTGCCCCACGACCTCTGCCGACGACTGCAATTGACCCCCGACCCCTGCCGACGCCTGCAATTGCCCCACGACCTCTGCCGACGCCTGCAATTGACCCTCGTCCTCTGCCGACGCCATCTGCTGAAAAAAGTCTATGCAAATGATGCAGATTTTTTCAAAGTTTTTTTTTAAATTTTTTTGGAAGATGTTGTCAAATCTAAATTATAGGCCTTAATGAGACAAACACGTGGGTGTTTGAATGACGTCTGTATGACTTCCCTAAAGGAAACTGCAGCTATTTATGTCTGTGTTCAGAAAGAGGGAGAAGAGGTGTAATTAATCATCATAAGCCTGTGTATGGAAATGATGCAGATGTTTCACCTGCATTTTTTTATTTTGTTGGTTTGTTTTTTTTGAAGTGCCGTAAATTGTAAAATAAAGGTCTTGACCAAAAGAGGAGAGCAAGAGACAGGCGTGAGGGCTCCCAACCTGCAGGAGCAGAGCTCCGCTTAGCTCCGCTAGCTCTGCTTTTGGAAGCATGGACATCTAAGCTCAGAACTCCGCCATTTCGGGCGTCTACAGGAAAGATATTGGTATCTTCTTTTAGCTAAGAGCTTCAGCTATCTAACTATGTATAGTTATCCGGGGTGTGAGTAACGGTGTAGGCGTGGTGAGTGAAAATACGATCTTTTTTTTTTTTCAGGCGATCTCAAACAAGTCGAAATATTTAACTTCCTGTTTGTCCTAGGCCAAAAGTTAGAGCGTACGCGACGTAGAGCTCGATGAGACGAACGCGTGGATATTTGTTGCATGAATGTCCGATGTTCCTAGAGGGCGCTAGGTGCATTTTTAGGTATTTTTCTGGTGTGTTTTTTTGGATTTTGGTCAGTTTTGACATGCATCGACTTTAAAGGGCTGTAACATGAAAACGGTGCAACGCATCCGGACCATTATTTTTGCGTTGACCTTCTGACAGTCCAGTCTTTGCAATACAAAAGGTTTGAAAGTTGCAGCATTCACGGTTGTTGAGTTGTGTCACTGTGGATGATTTCAAACAAGTGTAAATAACTAACTTCCGGTTTGTCAGGGGTCAAAGGTCATCATGTCAGAATGTAGGTCTGTATCCAAGGAACGCGTGGGTTTTCGTCCCATGTCGTTTCGACCTTCCTAGAGGGAATTAGAGGCATTTTAATTTTTGCGACGAGATTTTAAGCGATTTTTGGTCAATTTTCAATGTGCACGTGACTTTGGAGGCCGTTGTACCGCAAAACGGTTTGAAAATTTCACTTTTTTTTGATGATTTTTGATGAAGGTCCAGTCTGTCATACAATTTTCAAGCCCGTCGGACTTGCGCTTGCTGAGCCTTGTGTTTTCTGATTTCCAAAAATTGGCGATAGCTGACTTCCGGTTTGTGTGGGGTCAAAGGTCATCATATGAGCAAATAGCACCCAATTGCGCGCACGCGTGGCTTGGTCCCATGTCTCTACGACCTTCCTAGAAGAAAAAAGTTTTGAAAACAGGGCAAAAAATAGGCAAAATACAAGTGGAAATAACTCACTTCCTGTTTGTCGGCGCCAAAAGTTAGAAGCGTAAAGTTTTGATGTTGGGCTTGACTTCCCTGTTTGTCGAGACGAACGCGTGGATATGTTTGTCATATTTTTTTGACCTTCCTAGTGGAAGTTAGGGTTAGTGATCACTTTTTTACACCAGTAGAAATTTTTGGACGCCTGTAGGGGGCGCTAGAGACTGGAATTTTGCCTTCTACTTTTCATTTTATCAAATTTTTCGCCGGTTCTGACCTGCGTGCCAAATTTGGTGACTTTTTATGTATGTTAAGGGGGTCAAAATGGGCTTCAAAGCCGAACGTTAATAATAATAATAATTAAAGCTGCAAGCAGCGTTTGCGGGACTGAGCCGCCGTGGCCGACGCGACCCCCGACGACCCACGACGACCCCCGACGACCCACGACGACCCACGACGACCCCCGACCCCTGCCGACGCCTGCAATTGCCCCACGACCTCTGCCGACGCCTGCAATTGCCCCACGACCTCTGCCGACGACTGCAATTGACCCCCGACCCCTGCCGACGCCTGCAATTGCCCCACGACCTCTGCCGACGCCTGCAATTGACCCTCGTCCTCTGCCGACGCCATCTGCTGAAAAAAGTCTATGCAAATGATGCAGATTTTTTCAAAGTTTTTTTTTAAATTTTTTTGGAAGATGTTGTCAAATCTAAATTATAGGCCTTAATGAGACAAACACGTGGGTGTTTGAATGACGTCTGTATGACTTCCCTAAAGGAAACTGCAGCTATTTATGTCTGTGTTCAGAAAGAGGGAGAAGAGGTGTAATTAATCATCATAAGCCTGTGTATGGAAATGATGCAGATGTTTCACCTGCATTTTTTATTTTGTTGGTTTGTTTTTTTTTGAAGTGGCCGTAAATTGTAAAATAAAGGTCTTGATGAGACAAAGACGCCGGGTGTTTGAATGACGCCTGTAGCACTTTCGTGAAGGAAACTGCAGCCATTTGTGTGTTGAAAAAAGCTGGAGAAGAGGTCTAATCATCATAAGCCTGTATATGCAAATGATATTAATTTTAACCTGCAGTCTTTTTTGAAGTAGCTGTCAAATGTAAAATAAAGGTCTTGATGAGACAAACACGTCGGTGTTTGAATGACGCCTGTAGCACTTTCGTGAAGGAAACTGCAGCCATTTGTGTGTTGAGAAAGCTGGACAAGAGGTGGAATCATCATAAGCCTGTATATGCAAATGATTTTAATTTTTAACCTGCAGTCTTTTTGAAGTGCCTGTCAAATGTAACATATAGGCCTTGATGAGACAAACACGTGGATGTTTGAATGACGCCTGTAGCACTTTTGTGGAAGGAAACTGCAGCCATTTACAGTATATGGCTGTTGAATAAGAGGGAGAGCAAGAGACAGGCTGCAGCCATTTCAGTATATGGCTGTTGAATCAATGACGAGACAGGCTGCAGCAGCAGTACCTGCAGCAGCAGAGACAGGCGTGAGGGGCTCCCCAACCTAGCTCCGTTAGCTCCGCTTTCCGCTGCAAGCATGGACATCTAAGCTCAGAACTCCGCCATTTCAGCGTCTACAGGAAATATATTGGTATCTACCTTTAGCTAAGAGCTTCAGCTATCTAACTATGTATAGTTATGCGGGGTGTGAGTAACGGTGTAGGCGTGGTTAGTGAAAATACGATCTTCGTTTTTTTTTTTTTTTTCGTTCAGGCGATCTCAAACAACTCGAAATATTTCACTTCCTGTTTGTTGGATTCCAAAAATTAGAGTGTACGCGACGTAGAGCTTGATGAGACGAACGCGTGGATATTTGTTGCACCAATTTTCGATGTTCCTAGAGGCGCTAGGTGCATTTTAGTTTTTTTTTGGTGTGTGTTTTTGGATTTTGGTCAGTTTTGACATGCATCAACTTTAAAGGGTTATAAAATGAAAACGGTGCAACGCATCCGGACCATTCTTTTTACGTTGACCTTCTGAGAGTCTAGTCTGTTTAATACAAAGGTTTGAAAGTTGCAGCATTGACGGTTTGTTGAGTACTGTCACTCTGGATGATTTCAAAGAAGTGGAAATAGCTAACTTCCG
This sequence comes from Thamnaconus septentrionalis, assembly GCA_009823395.1. NCBI lineage: Eukaryota > Metazoa > Chordata > Actinopteri > Tetraodontiformes > Monacanthidae > Thamnaconus > Thamnaconus septentrionalis. Next base: position 10,721,293 of record CM020504.1, read on the forward strand.
GTTTGTCAGGGGTCAAAGGTCAGAGTGTCAGAATGTAGGTCTGTATCCAAGGAACGCGTGGGTTTTCGTCCCATGTCGTTTTGACCTTCCTAGAGGGCGCTAGAGGCATTTTAATGTTTTCAGCGGGATTTTGAGCGATTTTGCTCAATTTTCAATGTCGTCAACTTTGAGGGCCGTTGAACGCGAAACGTTTTGAAAATCGATTTTTTTTTTTGATGATTCCGTGGATTGAAGGTCCAGTCTATGTCATACTGAATTTTCAAGCCCGTCCGGACTTGCGCTTTCTGAGCCTTGTATTTTCACTCTTTTCCAAACAAGTGACGATAGCTCACTTCCGGTTTGTGTGGGGTCAAAGGTCAGCATATCACCAAATAGGTCTGGATTGCGCCGCACGCGTGGTGTTGGCCCCATGTCTCTACGACCTTCCTAGAAGAAGTTAGTTTTAACGTGAAATCAAAAAGTGGAAATAACTCACTTCCTGTATGTCGGACGATATAAGTTAGAGCGCATTTAAATGTCGGGCTTGACGAGACGAACACGTGGAATTTTTCCCCATATTTTTTCGACCTTCCTAGTGGAAGCTAGGCCCATTTCAAATTTTTGGACGCCTCTAGGGGGCGCTAGAGAGTGGAATTTGGCCTTTTTCTCTTAATTTTATCAAATTTTTCGCCAGTTTCTACCTATGTGGCGGATTTAATTCGCATATTTTATATGGTGAGGGGGTCAAAATGGGGAAAGAAGCAGCGAGGAATGTGTAAATAATAATAATAAGAAGAAACATTACAAATACAATCGAGTCTTCGCCTTGCGATGACCTGCTCTGATATGAGCAGGCCTTCGCTGAGGCTCAGTCCCGAATTAAAGCTGCAAGCAGCGTTTGCGGGACTGAGCCGCCGTGGCCGACGCGACCCCCGACGACCCACGATGACCCACAACCCCTGCCGACGCCTGCAAGTGCCCCACGACCTCTGCCGACGCCTGCAATTGACCCTCGTCCTCTGCCGACGCCATCTGCTGAAAGAAGTCTATGCAAATGATGCAGATTTTTCAAAGTTTTTTTTTTTTGGAAGATGTTGTCAAATATAAATTATAGGCCTCAATGAGACAAAGACATGGGTGTTTGAATGACGTCTGTATGACTTCCCTAAAGGAAACTGCAGCTATTTATGTCTGTGATCAGAAAGAGGGAGAAGTGGTCTAATTAATCATCATAAGCCTGTGTATGGAAATGATGCAGATTTTTCACCTGCATTTTTTTATTTTGTTAGTTTGTTTTTTTGAAGTTGCTGTAAATTGTAAAATAAAGGTCTTGATGAGACAAACACGTCGATGTTTGAATGATGTCTGTAGGACTTCCATAAAGGAAACTGCAGCCATTTGTGTCTTGAAAAAGCTGGACAAGAGGTCTAATCATCATAAGCCTGTATATGCAAATGAGGCATATTTTTTTATCTGCAGTCTTTTTTGAAGTAGCTGTCAAATGTAAATTATAGGCCTTGATGAGACAAACACGTGGATGTTTGAATGACGTCTGTAGGACTTTTGTAAAGGAAACTGCAGCCATTTACAGTATATGCCTGTTGAATAAGAGGGAGAGAAAGAGACAGGCGTGAGGGGCTCCCAACCTGCAGGAGCAGAGATAGCGTCGCTAGCTCCGCTAGCTCCGCTTTTGGAAGCATGGACATCTAAGCTCAGAACTCCGCCATTTCGGCGTCTACAGGAAAGATATTGGTATCTTCTTTTAGCTAAGAGCTTCAGCTATCTAACTATGTATAGGTATCCGGGGTGTGAGTAACGGTGTAGGCGTGGTGAGTGAAAATACGAACTTCGTTTTTTTTCGTTCAGGCGATCTCAAACAACTCGAAATATTTAACTTCCTGTTTGTCCTAGGCAAAAAGTTAGAGCGTATGCGACGTAGAGCTCGATGAGACGAACGCGTGGATATTTGTTGCATGAACGTCCGATGTTCCTAGAGGGCGCTAGGTGCATTTTTAGTTATTTTTCTGGTGTGTTTTTTTGGAGTTTGGTCAGTTTTGACATGCATCGACTTTAAAGGGCTGTAAAATGAAAACGGTGCAACGCATCCGGACCATTCTTTTTACGTTGACCTTCTGACAGTCCAGTCTTTGCAATACAAAAGGTTTGAAAGTTGCAGCATTCACGGTTGTTGAGTTGTGTCACTGTGGATGATTTCAAACAAGAGGAAATAACAAACTTCCGGTTTGTCAGGGGTCAAAGGTCAGGGTGTGAGAATGTAGGTCTGTATCCAAGGAACGCGTGGGTTTTCGTCCCATGTCGTTTTGACCTTCCTAGAGGGCGCTACAGGCATTTTAATTTTTGCGACGGGATTTTTAGCGATTTTTGGTCAATTTTCAATGTGCATGAGTTTCGAGGGCCGTTGCACGAAAACGGTTTGAAAATTTCAACTTTTTTTTGATGATTCCGTGGATTGAAGGTCCAGTCTATGTCATACAGAATTTTCAAGGCCGTCGGACTTGCGCTTCCTGAGCCTTGCGTTTTTTCTGATTTCCAAAAAAGTGACGATAGCTGACTTCCGGTTTGTGTGGGGTCAAAGGTCATCATATCAGCAAATAGCACCCAATTGCCCGCACGCGTGGGTGTTGGTCCCATGTCTCTACGACCTTCCTAGAAGAAAAAAGTTTTGCAAAAGGGGCAAAAACAGGCAAAATACAATTGGAAATAACTCACTTCCTGTTTGTCGGGCGCCAAAAGTTAGAGCGTACGAAATGTCGGGCTTGACGAGACGAACGCGTGGATATGTTCGTTATATTTTTTTGACCTTCGTAGTGGAAGCTAGGGCGAGCGAACACTTTTTTACACCAGTAGAAATTTTTGGACGCCTGTAGGGGGCGCTAGAGAGTGGAATTTTGCCTTGGACTCTTCATTTTATCAAATTTTTCGCCGGTTCTGACCTGCGTGGCAAATTTGGTGACTTTTTATGTATGTTAAGGGGGTCAAAATGGGCTTCGAAGCCGGTCGTTAATAATAATAATAATTAAAGCTGCAAGCAGCGTTTGCGGGACTGAGCCGCCGTGGCCGACGCGACCCCCGATGACCCACGATGACCCCCGACCCCTGCCGACGCCTGCAATTGCCCCACGACCTCTGCAGACGCCTGCAATTGACCCCCGTCCTCTGCCGACGCCAGCTGCTGAAAGAAGTCTATGCAAATGATGCAGATTTTTCAAAGGTTTTTTTTTTTTTTTTGGAAGATGTTGTCAAATCTAAATTATAGGCCTTAATGAGACAAAAACGTGGGTGTTTGAATGGCGTCTGTATGACTTCCCTAAAGGAAACTGCAGCTATTTTTGTATGTGTTCAGAAAGAGGAGAAGAGGTCTAATTAATCATCATAAGCCTGTGTATAGAAATGGTACAGATTTTTCACCAGAATTTTCTTATTTTGTTGGTTTGGTTTTGGATGAGGCTGTCAAATGTAAATTAAAGGCCTTGATGAGACAAACACGTGGATGTTTGAATGACGTCTGTAGCACTTTTGTAAAGGAAACTGCAGCCATTTACAGTATATGGCTGTTGAATAAGAGGGAGAGCAAGAGACAGGCGTGAGGGGCTCCTGACTATGAGGAGCAGAGTTAGCGCCGCTAGCTCCGCTAGCTCCGCTTTTGGAAGCACGGACATCTAAGCTCAGAACTCCGCCATTTCGGCGTCTACAGGAAAGATATTGGTATCTTCTTTTAGCTAAGAGCTTCAGCTATGTAACTATGTATAGTTATCCGGGGTTATCCGGGGCAAAAATTAGAGCGTACGCGACGTAGAGCTCGATGAGACGAACGCGTGGATATTTGTTGCATGACTGTCCGATGTTCCTAGAGGGCGCTAGGTGCTTTTTCAGTTATTTTTCTGGTGTGTTTTTTTGCTGTTTTTCAGTTTTGACATCATCGACTTTAAAGGGCTGTAAAATGAAAACGGTGCAACGCTTCCGGACCATTCTTTTTGCGTTGACCTTCTGACAGTCTAGTCTGTGCAATACAAAAGGTTTGAAAGTTGCAGCATTCACGGTTGTTGAGTTGTGTCACTGTGGATGATTTCAAACAAGTGTAAATAACTAACTTCCGGTTTGTCAGGGGTCAAAGGTCAGGGTGTGAGAATGTAGGTCTCTATCCAAGGAACGCGTGGGTTTTCGTTCCATGTCGTTTCGACCTTCCTAGGGGGCGCTAGAGGCATTTGAATTTTTGCGACGGCATTTTTTAGCGATTTTTGGTCAATTTTCAATGTGCATGACTTTGGAGGGCCGTTGCAGGAAAACGGTTTGAAAATTGAACTTTTTTTTTGATAATTGTTTGGAATGAAGGTCCAGTCTATGTCATACTGACTTTTCAAGCCCGTGGGACTTGCGCTTCCTGAGCCTTGCGTTTTCTCTGATTTCCCAAAAATTGACGATAGCTCACTTCCGGTTTGTGTGGGGTCAAAGGTCATCATATCACCAAATAGCACCCAATTGCCCGCACGCGTGGGTTTTGGTCCCATGTCTCTACGACCTTCCTAGAAGAAAAAAGTTTAGAAAAAGGGGCAAAAACAGGCAAAATACAAGTGGAAATAACTGACTTCCTGTTTGTCGGGCGCCAAAAGTTAGAGCGTACGAAATGTCGGGCTTGACGAGACGAACGCGTGGATATGTTCGTTATATTTTTTTGACCTTCCTAGTGGAAGATAGGGCGAGCGAACACTTTTTTACACCAGTAGAAATTTTTGGACGCCTGTAGGGGGTGCTAGAGAGTGGAATTTTGCCTTTCACTCTTCATTTTATAAAATTTTTCACCGGTTTTGACCTGCGTGGCAAATTTGGTGAGTTTTTGAGTATTGTAAGGGGGTCAAAATGAGGTTCAAAGCCGAACGTTAATAATAATAATAAACCTTACAAAAACAATCGAGTCTTCGCCTTGCGAAGACCTGCTCTGATGAGAGCAGGCCTTCGCTATGGCTCAGTCCCGAATTAAAGCTGCAAGCAGCGTTTGCGGGACTGAGCCGCCGTGGCCGACGCGACCCCCGATGACCCACAATGACCCCCGACCCCTGCCGACGCCTGCAATTGACCCCCGACCCCTGCCGACGCCTGCAATTGACCCCCGTCCTCTGCCGACGCCAGCTGCTGAAAGAAGTCTTTCAGTTTTTTTTCTTTTTTTTTGGAAGATGTTGTCAAATCTAAATTATAGGCCTTAATGAGACAAAAACGTGGGTGTTTGAATGACGTCTGTATGACTTCCCTAAAGGAAACTGCAGCTATTTTTGTATGTGTTCAGAAAGAGGGAGAAGAGGTCTAATTAATCATCATAAGCCTGTGTATGGAAATGATGCAGATTTTTCACCAGCATTTTTTTATGTTGTTGGTTTGTTTTTTGGATGAGGCTGTCAAATGTAAATTGTAGGCGTTGATGAGACAAACACGTGGATGTTTGAATGACGTCTGTAGCACTTTTGTAAAGGAAACTGCAGCCATTTACAGTATATGGCTGTTGAATAAGAGGGAGAGCAAGAGACAGGCGTGAGGGGCTCCTGACTATGAGGAGCAGAGTTAGCGCCGCTAGCTCCGTTAGCTCCGCTTTTGGAAGCATGGACATCTAAGCTCAGAACTCCGCCATTTCGGCGTCTAGAGGAAAGATATTGGTATCTTCTTTTAGCTAAGAGCTTCAGCTATCTAACTATGTATAGGTACCCGGGGTGTGAGTAACGGTGTAGGCGTGGTGAGTGAAAATACGAACTTCGTTTTTTTTCGTTCAGGCGATCTCAAACAACTCGAAATATTTAACTTCCTGTTTGTCCTAGGGCAAAAGTTAGAGCGTACGCGACGTAGAGCTTGATGAGACGAACGCGTGGATATTTGTTGCATGAATGTCCGATGTTCCTAGAGGGCGCTAGGTGCATTTTCAGTAATTTTTCTGGTGTTTATTTTTGCTGTTTTTCAGTTTTGACATCATCGACTTTAAAGGGCTGTAAAATGAAAACGGTGCAACGCTTCCGGACCATTGTTTTTGCGTTGACCTTCTGACAGTCTAGTCTGTGCAATACAAAAGGTTTGAAAGTTGCAGCATTCACGGTTGTTGAGTTGTGCCACTGTGGATGATTTCAAACAAGAGGAAACAACTAACTTCCGGTTTGTCAGGGGTCAAAGGTCATCATGTCAGAATGTAGGTCTCTCTCCAAGGAACGCGTGGGTTTTGGTTCCATGTCGTTTCGACCTTCCTAGAGGGTGCTAGAGGCATGTTAATTTTTGCGACGTCATTTTTTAGCGATTTTTGGTCAATTTTCAATGTGCGTGGACTTTGGAGGGCCGTTGCACGAAAACGGTTTGAAAATGTCAACTTTTTTTTGATGATTCTGTGGATTGAAGGTCCAGTCTATGTCATACAAATTTTCAAGGCCGTCGGACTTAACGCTTCCTGAGCCTTGTGTTTTCTCTGATTTTCAAAAAAGTGACGATAGCTGACTTCCGGTTTGTGTGGGGTCAAAGGTCATCATATCAGCAAATAGCACCCAATTGCCCGCACGCGTGGGTGTTGGTCCCATGTCTCTACGACCTTCCTAGAAGAAAAAAGTTTTGCAAAAGGGGCAAAAACAGGCAAAATACAATTGGAAATAACTCACTTCCTGTTTGTCGGGCGCCAAAAGTTAGGCGTCTGAAATGTCGGGCTTGGCACGAGACGAGCGCGTGGATATGTTCGTTATATTTTTTGACCTTCCTAGTGGAAGCTAGGGCCATTTCAATTTTTAAACACCAGTTGTAATTTTGGACGCCTGTAGAGGCGCTAGAGAGTGGAATTTTGCCTTTTACCCTTAATTTTATAAAATTTTTGCCGATTTCAACATGAATGTCAAATTTGGTTAGTTTTGGAGTATGTTCAGGGGGTCAAAATGGGGTTCAAAGACACGTAAGGAAAACCGTAAAAATAATAATAATAAAGCTGCAAGCAGCGTTTGCGGGACTGAGCCGCCGTGGCCGACGCGACCCCCGACGACCCACGACGACCCACGACCCCTGCCGACGCCTGCAAGTGCCCCACGACCTCTGCCGACGCCTGCAATTGACCCTCGTCCTCTGCCGACGCCATCTGCTGAAAGAAGTCTATGAAAATGATGCAGATTTTTTCAAAGTGTTTTTTTTTTTTTTTTTGGAAGATGTTGTCAAATATAAATTATAGGCCTTAATGAGACAAACATGTGGGTGTTTGAATGACGTCTGTATGACTTCCCTAAAGGAAACTGCAGCTATTTATGTCTGTGTTCAGAAAGAGGGAGAAGAGGTCTAATTAATCATCATAAGCCTGTGTATGGAAATGATGCAGATTTTTCACCTGCATTTTTTTATGTTGTTGTTTTTTTTTTTTTTTGAAGTGGCTGTCAAATGTAACATATAGGCCTTGATGAGAGAAACACGTGGATGTTTGAATGACGTCTGTAGCACTCCTGTAAAGGAAACTGCAGCCATTTACAGTATATGGCTGTTGAATAAGAGGGAGAGCAAGAGACAGGCGTGAGGGGCTCCCAACCTGCAGGAGCAGAGATAGCGCCGCTAGCTCCGCTAGCTCCGCTATTGGAAGCATGGACATCTAAGCTCAGAACTCCGCCATTTCGGCGTCTACAGGAAAAATATTGGTATCTTCTTTTAGCTAAGAGCTTCAGCTATCTAACTATGTATAGGTATCCGGGGTGTGAGTAACGGTGTAGGCGTGGCGAGTGAAAATACGAACTTCGTTTTTTTTCGTTCAGGCGATCTCAAACAACTCGAAATATTTAACTTCCTGTTTGTCCTAGGCAAAAAGTTAGAGCGTACGCGACGTAGAGCTCGATGAGACGAACGCGTGGATATTTGTTGCATGAACGTCCGATGTTCCTAGAGGGCGCTAGGTGCATTTTCAGTTATTTTTCTGGTGTGTTTTTTGGGATTTTGGTCAGTTTTGACATGCATCGACTTTAAAGGGCTGTAAAATGAAAACGGCGCAACGCATCCGGACCATTCTATTTGCGTTGACCTTCTGACAGTCCAGTCTTTGCAATACAAAAGGTTTGAAAGTTGCAGCATTCACTGTTGTTGAGTTCTGTCACTGTGGATGATTTCAAACAAGAGGAAATAACTAACTTCCGGTTTGTCAGGGGTCAAAGGTCAGGGTGTGAGAATGTAGGTCTCTATCCAAGGAACGCGTGGGTTTTCGTCCCATGTCGTTTCGACCTTCCTAGAGGGCGCTAGAGGCATTTTAATTTTTGCGACGGGATTTTTAGCGATTTCTGGTCAATTTTCAATGTGCATGACTTTGGAGGGCCGTTGCACGAAAAGGGTTTGAAAATTTCACTTTTTTTTTGATAATTGTTTGGAATGAAGGTCCAGTCTATGTCATACAGAATTTTCAAGCCCGTCGGACTTGCGCTTCCTGAGCCTTGCGTTTTTTCTGATTTCCAAAAAAGTGACGATAGCTGACTTCCGGTTTGTGTGGGGTCAAAGGTCATCATATCAGCAAATAGCACCCAATTGCCCGCACGCGTGGGTTTTGGTCCCATGTTTCTCGACTTTCCTAGAAGAAAAAGTTTTGAAAAAGGGGCAAAACAGGCAAAATACAAGTGGAAATAACTCACTTCCTGTTTGTCGGGCGCCAAAAGTTAGAGCGTCACGAAATGTCGGGCTTGACGAGACGAGCGCGCGTGGATATGTTCGTCATATTTTTGACCTTCCTAGTGGAAGCTAGGGCCATTTCTAATTTTTTTATACCAGTTGAAATTGTTGGATGCCTGTAGGGGGCGGTAGAGAGTGGAATTTTGCCTCTTACTCTTCATTTTATAAAATTTTTCGCCGGTTCTGATCTGCGAGCCAAATTTGGTGACTTTTTATGTATGGGAAGGGGGTCAAAATGGGGTTCAAAGACGCGGCGGAAGAATAATAATAATAAACATTACAAAAACAATCAAGACTTCGCTTTGCGTAGTCCTGCTCTGATGAGAGCAGGCCTTCGCTGATGCTCAGTCCCGAATTAAAGCTGCAAGCAGCGTTTGCGGGACTGAGCCGCCGTGGCCGACGCGACCCCCGATGACCCACAATGACCCCGACCCCTGCCGACGCCTGCAATTGACCCCGACCCCTGCCGGCGCCTGCAATTGACCCCGTCCTCTGCCGGCGCCAGCTGCTGAAAGAAGTCTTTCAGTTTTTTTCCTTTTTTTTTGGAAGATGTTGTCAAATCTAAATTATAGGCCTTAATGAGACAAAAACATGGGTGTTTGAATGACGTCTGTATGACTTCCCTAAAGGAAACTGCAGCTATTTTTGTATGTGTTCAGAAAGAGGGAGAAGAGGTCTAATTAATCATCATAAGCCTGTGTATGGAAATGATGCAGATTTTTCAGCAGCATTTTTTTATGTTGTTGGTTTGTTTTTTGGATGAGGCTGTCAAATGTAAATTGTAGGCGTTGATGAGACAAACACGTGGATGTTTGAATGACGTCTGTAGCACTTTTGTAAAGGAAACTGCAGCCATTTACAGTATATGGCTGTTGAATAAGAGGAGAGCAAGAGACAGGCGTGAGGGCTCCTGACTATGAGGAGCAGAGTTAGCGCCGCTAGCTCCGTTAGCTCCGCTTTTGGAAGCATGGACATCTAAGCTCAGAACTCCGCCATTTCGGCGTCTAGAGGAAAGATATTGGTATCTTCTTTTAGCTAAGAGCTTCAGCTATCTAACTATGTATAGGTATCCGGGGTGTGAGTAACGGTGTAGGCGTGGTGAGTGAAAATACGAACTTCGTTTTTTTTCGTTCAGGCGATCTCAAACAACTCGAAATATTTAACTTCCTGTTTGTCCTAGGGCAAAAGTTAGAGCGTACGCGACGTAGAGCTCGATGAGACGAACGCGTGGATATTTGTTGCATGAATGTCCGATGTTCCTAGAGGGCGCTAGGTGCATTTTCAGTAATTTTTCTGGTGTTTATCTTTGCTGTTTTTCAGTTTTGACATCATCGACTTTAAAGGGCTGTAAAATGAAAACGGTGCAACGCTTCCGGACCATTGTTTTTGCGTTGACCTTCTGACAGTCTAGTCTGTGCAATACAAAAGGTTTGAAAGTTGCAGCATTCACGGTTGTTGAGTTGTGCCACTGTGGATGATTTCAAACAAGAGGAAACAACTAACTTCCGGTTTGTCAGGGGTCAAAGGTCATCATGTCAGAATGTAGGTCTCTCTCCAAGGAACGCGTGGGTTTTGGTTCCATGTCGTTTCGACCTTCCTAGAGGGCGCTAGAGGCATGTTAATTTTTGCGACGTCATTTTTTAGCGATTTTTGGTCAATTTTCAATGTGCGTGGACTTTGGAGGGCCGTTGCACGAAAACGGTATGAAAATTGAACTTTTTTGTTGAAGATTGTGTGGAATGAAGGTCCAGTCTATGTCATACAGAATTTTCAAGGCCGTCGGACTTACGCTTCCTGAGCCTTGTGTTTTCTCTCAATTCCAAAGAAGTGACGATAGCTCACTTCCGGTTTGTGTGGGGTCAAAGGTCATCATATCAGCAAATAGCACCCAATTGCCCGCACGCGTGGGTGTTGGTCCCATGTCTCTACGACCTTCCTAGAAGGAAAAGTTTTGCAAAGGGGCAAAAACAGGCAAAATACAAGTGGAAATAACTCACTTCCTGTTTGTCGAGCGCCAAAAGTTAGAGCGTACGAAATGTCGGGCTTGACGAGACGAACGCGTGGATATGTTCCTCATATTTTTCTGACCTTCCTAGTGGAAGCTATGGCTAGCGATCACTTTTTTACACCAGTAGAAATTGTAGGACGCCTCTAGGGGGCGCTAGAGAGTGGAATTTTTCCTTCTACTCTTCATTTTATGAAATTTTCATCAATTTCTGACCTATGTGGCAAAAAAAATGTGCATATTTTCTATGGTCAGGGGGTCAAATTTGAGCGGAAAACGGCGGCGGAACTATAATAATAATTAAAGCTGCAAGCAGCGTTTGCGGGACTGAGCCGCCGTGGCCGACGCGACCCCCGATGACCCACGATGACCCCCGACCCCTGCAATTGCCCCACGACCTCTGCAGACGCCTGCAATTGACCCCCGTCCTCTGCCGATGCCAGCTGCTGAAAGAAGTCTATGCAAATGATGCAGATTTTTCAAAGTTTTTTTTTTTTTTTTTTTGGAAGATGTTGTCAAATCTAAATTATAGGCCTTAATGAGACAAAAACGTGGGTGTTTGAATGGCGTCTGTATGACTTCCCTAAAGGAAACTGCAGCTATTTTTGTATGTGTTCAGAAAGAGGGAGAAGAGGTCTAATTAATCATCATAAGCCTGTGTATAGAAATGGTACAGATTTTTCACCAGAATTTTCTTATTTTGTTGGTTTGTTTTTTGGATGAGGCTGTCAAATGTAAATTAAAGGCGTTGATGAGACAAACACGTGGATGTTTGAATGACGTCTGTAGCACTTTTGTAAAGGAAACTGCAGCCATTTACAGTATATGGCTGTTGAATAAGAGGAGAGCAAGAGACAGGCGTGAGGGGCTCCTGACTATGAGGAGCAGAGTTAGCGCCGCTAGCTCCGTTAGCTCCGCTTTTGGAAGCATGGACATCTAAGCTCAGAACTCCGCCATTTCGGCGTCTACAGGAAAGATATTGGTATCTTCTTTTAGCTAAGAGCTTCAGCTATCTAACTATGTATAGGTATCCGGGGTGTGAGTAACGGTGTAGGCGTGGTGAGTGAAAATACGAACTTCGTTTTTTTTTCGTTCAAGCGATCTCAAACAACTCGAAATATTTAACTTCCTGTTTGTCCTAGGCCAAAAGTTAGAGCGTACGCGACGTAGAGCTCTCGATGAGACGAACGCGTGGATATTTGTTGCATGTACGTCCGATGTTCCTAGAGGGCGCTAGGTGCATTTTTAGTTATTTTTCTGGTGTGTTTTTTGCTGTTTTCAGTTTTGACATCATCGACTTTAAAGGGCTGTAAAATGAAAACGGTGCAACGCTTCGGACCATTCTTTTGCGTTGACCTTCTGACAGTCTAGTCTGTGCAATACAAACGGTTTGAAAGTTGCAGCATTCACGGTTGTTGAGTTGTGTCACTGTGGATGATTTCAAACAAGTGTAAATAACTAACTTCCGGTTTGTCAGGGGTCAAAGATCATCATGTCAGAATGTAGGTCTCTCTCCAAGGAACGCGTGGGTTTTCGTCCCATGTCGTTTCGACCTTCCTAGAGGGCGCTAGAGGCATTTGAATTTTTTCAACGGCATTTTTAGCGATTTTTGGTCAATTTTCAAAGTGCGTTGACTTTGGAGGGCCGTTGCACGAAAACGGTTTGAAAATTGAACTTTTTTGTTGAAGATTGTGTGGAATGAAGGTCCAGTCTACGTCATACTGAATTTTCAAGCCCGTCGGACTTACGCTTCCTGAGCCTTGTGTTTTCTCTCAATTCCAAAGAAGTGACGATAGCTCACTTCCGGTTTGTGGGGTCAAAGGTCATCATATCAGCAAATAGCACCCAATTGCCCGCACGCGCGTGGGTGTTGGTCCCATGTCTCTACGACCTTCCTAGAAGGAAAAAGTTTTGCAAAGGGGCAAAAACAGGCAAAATACAAGTGGAAATAACTCACTTCCTGTTTGTCGAGCGCCAAAAGTTAGAGCGTACGAAATGTCGGGCTTGACGAGACGAACGCGCGTGGATATGTTCCTCATATTTTCTGACCTTCCTAGTGGAAGCTATGGCTAGCGATCACTTTTTACACCAGTAGAAATTGTAGGACGCCTCTAGGGGCGCTAGAGAGTGGAATTTTTCCTTCTACTCTTCATTTTATGAAATTTTCATCAATTTCTGACCTATGTGGCAAAAAAAATGTACATATTTTCTATGGTCAGGGGGTCAAATTTGAGCGGAAAACGGCGGCGGAACTATAATAATAATAAGAAGAAACCTTACAAATACAATCAAGACTTCGCCTTGCGTAGTCCTGCTCTGATGAGAGCAGGCCTTCGCTATGGCTCAGTCCCGAATTAAAGCTGCAAGCAGCGTTTGCGGGACTGAGCCGCCGTGGCCGACGCGACCCCCGACGACCCACGACGACCCCCGACGACCCACGACGACCCACGACGACCCCGACCCCTGCCGACGCCTGCAATTGCCCCACGACCTCTGCCGACGCCTGCAATTGCCCCACGACCTCTGCCGACGACTGCAATTGACCCCCGACCCCTGCCGACGCCTGCAATTGCCCCACGACCTCTGCCGACGCCTGCAATTGACCCTCGTCCTCTGCCGACGCCATCTGCTGAAAAAAGTCTATGCAAATGATGCAGATTTTTTCAAAGTTTTTTTAAATTTTTGGAAGATGTTGTCAAATCTAAATTATAGGCCTTAATGAGACAAACACGTGGGTGTTTGAATGACGTCTGTATGACTTCCCTAAAGGAAACTGCAGCTATTTATGTCTGTGTTCAGAAAGAGGGAGAAGAGGTCTATCATCATAAGCCTATGTATGGAAATGATGCAGATTTTTCACCAGCATTTTTTTATTTTGTTGGTTTGTTTTTTGGATGAGGCTGTCAAATGTAAATTATAGGCGTTGATGAGACAAACACGTCGGTGTTTGAATGACGTCTGTAGCACTTTTGTAAAGGAAACTGCAGCCATTTACAGTATATGCCTGTTGAATAAGAGGGAGAGAAAGAGACAGGCGTGAGGGGCTCCCAACCTGCATGAGCAGAGATAGCGCCGCTAGCTCCGCTAGCTCCGCTTTTGGAAGCATGGACATCTAAGCTCAGAACTCCGCCATTCCGGCGTCTACAGGAAAGATATTGGTATCTTCTTTTAGCTAAGAGCTTCAGCTATCTAACTATGTATAGGTATCCGGGGTGTGAGTAACGGTGTAGGCGTGGTGAGTGAAAATACGAACTTCGTGTTTTTTCGTCCAGGCGATCTCAAACAACTCGAAATATTTAACTTCCTGTTTGTCCTAGGCAAAAAGTTAGAGCGTCTGCGACGTAGAGCTTGATGAGACGAACGCGTGGATATTTGTTGCATGAACGTCCGATGTTCCTAGAGGGCGCTAGGCGCATTTTTATTTATTTTTCTGGTGTGTTTTTTTGGATTTTGGTCAGTTTTGACATGCATCGACTTTAAAGGGCTGTAAAATGAAAACGGTGCAACGCATCCGGACCATTCTTTTTACGTTGACCTTCTGACAGTCCAGTCTTTGCAATAGAAAAGGTTTGAAAGTTGCAGCATTCACTGTTGTTGAGTTCTGTGACTGTGGATGATTTCAAACAAGAGGAAATAACTAACTTCCGGTTTGTCAGGGGTCAAAGGTCATCATGTCAGAATGTAGGTCTCTATGCAAGGAACGCGTGGGTTTTCGTCCCATGTCGTTTCGACCTTCCTAGAGGGCGCTAGAGGCATTTTAATTTTTGCGACGGGATTTTTAGCGATTTCTGGTCAATTTTCAATGTGCATGACTTTGGAGGGCCGTTGCACGAAAAGGGTTTGAAAATTTCACTTTTTTTTTGATAATTGTTTGGAATGAAGGTCCAGTCTATGTCATACAGAATTTTCAAGCCCGTCGGACTTGCGCTTCCTGAGCCTTGCGTTTTTTCTGATTTCCAAAAAAGTGACGATAGCTGACTTCCGGTTTGTGTGGGGTCAAAGGTCATCATATCAGCAAATAGCACCCAATTGCCCGCACGCGTGGGTTTTGGTCCAATGTCTCTACGACCTTCCTAGAAGAAAAAAGTTTTGAAAAAGGGGCAAAAACAGGCAAAATACAAGTGGAAATAACTCACTTCCTGTTTGTCGGGCGCCAAAAGTTAGAGCGTACGAAATGTCGGGCTTGACGAGACGAACGCGTGGATATGTTCGTCATATTTTTTTGACCTTCCTAGTGGAAGCTAGGGCCATTTCTAATTTTTTTATACCAGTTGAAATTGTTGGATGCCTGTAGGGGGCGGTAGAGAGTGGAATTTTGCCTCTTACTCTTCATTTTATAAAATTTTTCGCCGGTTCTGATCTGCGAGCCAAATTTGGTGACTTTTTATGTATGGGAAGGGGGTCAAAATGGGGTTCAAAGACGCGGCGGAAGAATAATAATAATTAAAGCTGCAAGCAGCGTTTGCGGGACTGAGCCGCCGTGGCCGACGCGACCCCCGATGACCCACGATGACCCCCGACCCCTGCCGACGCCAGCAATTGACCCCCGTCCTCTGCCGACGCTCGGTGACATCTGCTGAAAGAAGTCTATGGAAATGATGCAGATTTTTCAAAGTTTTTTTTTTTTTTTTGGAAGATGTTGTCAAATCTAAATCATAGGCCTTAATGAGACAAACACGTGGGTGTTTGAATGACGTGTGTATGACTTCCCTAAAGGAAACTGCAGCCATTTGTGTCTTGAAAAAGCTGGACAAGAGGTCTAATCATCATAAGCCTGTATATGCAAATGAGGCATATTTTTTACCTGCAGGCTTTTTTGAAGTAGCTGTCAAATGTAAATTATAGGCTTTGATGAGACAAACACGTGGATGTTTGAATGACGTCTGTAGGACTTTTGTAAAAGGAAACTGCAGCCATTTACAGTATATGCCTGTTGAATAAGAGGGAGAGAAAGAGACGGGCGTGAGGGCTCCCAACCTGCAGGAGCAGAGATAGCGCCGCTAGCTCCGTTAGCTCCGCTTTTGGAAGCATGGACATCTAAGCTCAGAACTCCGCCATTTCGGCGTCTACAGGAAAGATATTGGTATCTTCTTTTAGCTAACAGCTTCAGCTATCTAACTATGTATAGGTATCCGGGGTGTGAGTAACGTTGTAGGCGTGGTGAGTGAAAATACGAACTTCGTTTTTTTTCGTTCAGGCGATCTCAAACAACTCGAAATATTTAACTTCCTGTTTGTCGGATGCCAAAAATTAGAGCGTACGCGACGTAGAGCTTGACGAGACGAACGCGTGGATATGTGTTGCACCAATGTTCGATGTTCCTAGAGGGCGCTAGGTGCATTTTTAGCTTTCTGGTGTGTTTTTTGGATTTTGGACAGTTTAGACATGCATCGACTTTAAAGGGTTCTAAAATGAAAACGGTGCAACGCATCCGGACCATTCTTTTTACGTTGACCTTCTGAGAGTCTAGTCTGTGTAATACAAAAGGTTTGAAACTTGCAGCATTGACGGTTAGTTGAGTACTGTCACTGTGGATGATTTCAAAGAAGTGGAAATAGCTAACTTCCGGTTTGTCAGGGGTCAAAGGTCATCATGTCAGAATGTAGGTCTGTATCCAAGGAACGCGTGGGTTTTCGTCCCATGTCGTTTCGACCTTCCTAGAGGGCGCTAGAGGCATTTTAATTTTTTGAGGGGGATTTTGAGCGATTTTTGGTCAATTTTCAATGTGCGTCGACTTTGGAGGGCCGTTGCACGAAAACGGTTTGAAAATTGAACGTTTTTTTTGATGATTCCGTGGATTGAAGGTACAGTCTATGTCATACTGAATTTTCAAGCCCGGCGGACTTGCGCTTTCTGAGCCTTGTGTTTTCACTCTTTTCCAAACAAGTGACGATAGCTCACTTCCGGTTTGTGTGGGGTCAAAGGTCAGCATATCAGCAAATAGGTCTGGATTGCCCGCACGCGTGGGTGTTGGCCGCATGTCTCTACGACCTTCCTAGAAGAAGTTAGTTTTTAACGTGAAATCAAAAAAGTGGAAATAACTCACTTCCTGTATGTCGGACGATATAAGTTAGAGCGTACGAAATGTCGGGCTTGAAGAGACGAACGCGTGGAATTTTTCCCCATATTTTTTCGACCTTCCTAGTGGAAACTAGGTCCCATTCAATTTTTTGGACGCCTCTAGGGGGCGCTAGAGAGTGGAATTTTGCCTTTTTCTCTTAATTTTATCAAATTTTTCGCCAGTTTCTACCTATGTGGCGGATTTAATTCGCATATTTTATATGGTACGGGGGTCAAAATGGGGAAAGAAGCAGCGGGGAATTTGTAAATAATAATAATAAACCTTACAAATACAATCGAGTCTTCGCCTTGCGAAGACCTGCTCTGATATGAGCAGGCCTTCGCTGAGGCTCAGTCCCGAATTAAAGCTGCAAGCAGCGTTTGCGGGACTGAGCCGCCGTGGCCGACGCGACCCCCGACGACCCACGACGACCCCCGACCCCTGCCGACGCCTGCAATTGCCCCACGACCTCTGCCGACGCCTGCAATTGACCCTCGTCCTCTGCCGACGCCATCTGCTGAAAGAAGTCTATGCAAATGATGCAGATTTTTCAAGGTTTTTTATTTTTTTTTTTTTGGAAGATGTTGTCAAATATAAATTATAGGCCTCAATGAGACAAAGACGTGGGTGTTTGAATGACGTCTGTATGACTTCCCTAAAGGAAACTGCAGCTATTTATGTCATTGATCAGAAAGAGGGAGAAGTGGTCTAATTAATCATCATAAGCCTGTGTATGGAAATGATGCAGATTTTTCACCTGCATTTTTTTATTTTGTTAGTTTGTTTTTTTGAAGTTGCTGTAAATTGTAAAATAAAGGTCTTGATGAGACAAACACGTCGGTGTTTGAATGATGTCTGTAGGACTTCCATAAAGGAAACTGCAGCCATTTGTGTCTTGAAAAAGCTGGACAAGAGGTGTAATCATCATAAGCCTGTGTATGCAAATGATGCAGATTTTTTACGTGCAGGTTTTTTGAAGTAGCTGTCAAATGTAAATTATAGGCCTTGATGAGACAAAGACGTGGATGTTTGAATGACGTCTGTAGCACTTCTGTAAAGGAAACTGCAGCCATTTACAGTATGTGTCTGTTGAAAAAGAGGGAGAGAAAGAGACAGGCGTGAGGGGATCCCAACCTGCAGGAGCAGAGTCAGCGCCGCTAGCTCCGTTAGCTCCGCTTTTGCAAGCATGGACATCTAAGCTCAGAACTCCGCCATTTCGGCGTCTACAGGAAAGATATTGGTATCATCTTTTAGCTAACAGCTTCAGCTATCTAACTATGTATAGGTATCCGGGGTGTGAGTAAGGGTGTAGGCGTGGTGAGTGAAAATACGAACTTCGTTTTTTTTCGTTCAGGCGATCTCAAACAACTCGAAATATTTAACTTCCTGTTTGTCGGATGCCAAAAGTTAGAGCGTACGCGACCTAGAGCTTGATGAGACGAATGCGTGGATATTTTTTGCACCAATTTTCGATGTTCCTAGAGGGCGCTAGGTGCATTTTTAGTTTTCTGGTGTGTTTTTTGGATTTTGGTCAGTTTTGACATGCATAAACTTTAAAGGGTTATAAAATGAAAACGGTGCAACGCATCCGGACCATTGTTTTTGCGTTGACCTTCTGAGAGTCTAGTCTGTGTAATACAAAAGGTTTGAAACTTGCAGCATTGACGGTTAGTTGAGTACTGTCACTGTGGATTATTTCAAAGAAGTGGAAATAGCTAACTTCCGGTTTGTCAGGGTCAAATGTCAAAGTGTCAGAATGTAGGTCTGTATCCAAGGAACGCGTGGGTTTTGTCCCATGTCGTTTCGACCTTCCTAGAGGGCGCTAGAGGCATTTTAATTTTGCAGGGGATTTTGAGCAATTTTGGTCAATTTTCAATGTCGTCGACTTTGGAGGGCCGTTGCACGAAAACGGTTTGAAAATTGAACGTTTTTTTGATGATTCCGTGGATTGAAGGTACAGTCTATGTCATACTGAATTTTCAAGGCCGTCGGACTTGCGCTTTCTGAGCCTTGTGTTTTCACTCTTTTCCAAACAAGTGACGATAGCTGACTTCCGGTTTGTGTGGGGTCAAAGGTCAGCATATCAGCAAATAGGTCTGGATTGCGCGCACGCGTGGGTGTTGGCCCCATGTCTCTACGACCTTCCTAGAAGAAGTTAGTTTTTAACGTGAAATCAAAAAAGTGCAAATAACTCACTTCCTGTATGTCGGACGATATAAGTTAGAGCGTACGAAATGTCGGGCTTGACGAGACGAACGAGCGCGTGGAATTTTTCCCCATATTTTTCGACCTTCCTACTGGAAGCTAGGTCCCATTCTAACTTTTTTGATGCCTGTAGGGGGCGCTAGAGAGTGGAATTTTGCCTTTTTCTCATCATTTTATGAAATTTTCACCAATTTCTGCACCATGGGGCAAAAAAAATTCGCATATTTTCTATGGTCAGGGGGTCAAATTTGAGCGCAAAAGGGCGGCGGAAGTATAATAATAAGAATAAACCTTACAAAAACAATCAAGACTTCGCTTTGCGTAGTCCTGCTCTGATGAGAGCAGGCCTTCGCTGATGCTCAGTCCCGAATAAACATTACAAAAACAATCAAGACTTCGCTTTGCGTAGTCCTGCTCTGATGAGAGCAGGCCTTCGCTGATGCTCAGTCCCGAATAAACATTACAAATACAATCGAGTCTTCGCCTTGCGAAGACCTGCTCTGACATGAGCAGGCCTTCGCTGAGGCTCAGTCCCGAATAATAATAATTGAACCAGTTCCACCACTCAAAAGTATAATGAGAGATGATGAGAGATCAGACATAACAATATCATATAGCAAAATGTCAAAGTGAGCTACACTGCATTCATCGAGGAAATATCTATTACTGAAAGCAGAAACTCATTTGGGAAGAGTAGTAAGTGAGAATAAATTGTTAAATAAACTTTTTTTTTTTTAAGCCTAGAGACCTTTTAAATGGGGATGGAAATAGACACCAAAACATTTTCTCTCTAAGTTGAAGGAAATTGCATTGCCCATTTGAGTTTGTCAGCTTGTGCTACAAGCCTCAGATATATCGGGGTAGCTTAAAACACTAATGCTACACCAAAGGGTGGGAGACATGACCTAATTCTTGTCTCCTACTCTCAAGCAAAGCGCGATTTAGAATTCAAGATCTTTCCTGGGTGGATCAAACACTCCCTATTTTATATCTGGGCTAAAGCAAAAGGAAAGCTATCTCTTTCGTAGGCCTTGAGATTGTATCGCTGCAAACACTTTAGAATGAGCTGGGCAGTGAAATAAAAGGTACGGCTTTTAAATGACTCTTTTGTGGACACTCGCACGCTTTCAATTTTCATTCATGCAAAAAGTCACTGTGACTTTGTCCAGATTCTGCCTGGCCAAATTATCTAACCAACTACTAACAACTAACCGACTTATTTATGCAATAATTAAACATTTATTTGATTTTTCTTTATTAAATGCTCCCTCTACTACTTCCAAACCTGTTGTAGTTCTTTAGTAACATGTTAAGTGTCTATGAGCCTCTTACCTCCTGTTGACTTTTGGGAATTAAGGCCAGATGGCTGAGCTCAGATCAGAAGATACTCAAGTGCTGAAACGCTTGCTGGGAAAACTTTGTGAAAAAAACTAAAATTGTCGTAAAATTTCTTTCCAGTGCTTTGTTTCATTTTCATCCACTTAACGAAAATTAACAGCGATGAGGATGGATTTTTCAATTTGTGGAATAAACTCTCAACAAACAGCAGTGTTCCTCCATTTCAACCTGGCATGTCGGATGAAATGAGTGTTATGTTTCTTGAGCTTTTGCACCTGTACCAGACGCAAGCACCGCCTCAGCCCAATTTGTCGGGGAAGGTGTGATCACCCGAATGAAACCTAGAGAGCAAAACTGGAGTACTTCCAAGCAAAGCACAGCTCAAGAGCGAAACAAAACATAACAAATGTTACACGTTATTAGTTGACTGCTTAGAGATGTGGGCTTGGCAGCAGCGTTCTAGAGAGAAATTTAGCATCTGCTAAGCTGCCAACATTCATTACGGGCATTCATTTACCTACCTTGTTTTCCAAGTAAAGAAAACAGCAACACCCCAGCGGCAGTTTACCACATCACTTTTGCAAGGTGTGTTAGGGAATGCGTGCTGACATTCACACTTGCCAACAGAAAGCACATAATTTTATCCCTTTGCCAGAAATACTAATTCTCAGTATTCATTGAAATTTCGAAACACTGTTGAATAAACATTACATATTTTGATTACTGATTCGTCAGCCTACGCCAAAAGAAGATTTTACCATTGCAAGCCATTCTTGTCCATCAACATAATGTTGATGTTATTTCAATTACTCGTAATTAAATATATTAATTACCTTTTAACATTTTGTAAATTTGAATGGAGATATTCATTGCAGACCTTGATGGTTCAGAAGTGTCGCATAATACCAAGCACCTGGTGTTCACAGGAGAACTACAAAGGAACCACTTCAGATGTGACAAATACCAAGAATAGGGACAATCTCATGATTGATTACGCAACCATAGGCGTTAGTATTACTCCACACTCATAAAGAGTAAGAATTTGCCGTGGGTACCAAAAAGCTCAATGTTTGCTTACAGTGGACTGTGGTTACTGTTCCATTGTTTCTGACTTTAAACATAAATGGATCTGGCACGTGTCTGAAGGGTATGAAGCTTCTGCGAGTCGTCAGAGACCCTGCAGTTCCACAGGCAGTAGAATCTGACAGATTGACTACTGCTACTGCTACCCACTGCGGCCATTTCACTGTCGTTCTGCATACTGTGAAATTCAGGCCTTAGGGGGCTTTCACTTTACCATTATGGTTCTCTTGGTTTGGACTAAACCTGAAATTATAGTTCAGCTTTCCAGTATGAAGTGCTGAGTCACTTAGGTTATGCAAACAGTAATAGATTTTAATATCTTCATAAAGTTTTTCTTGGCCAGAAATTATTTTAATAAACAATTACTCTAGTATTACTATTACAAAATGTCTGCAGTGTTGTGTTTTTCTTATTTTTTTACACAAGCCTTAGACCAAAAGCGCTCCTAGTTCACATCTATATGTTTCCAATAAGCATTATGCTAACAGAATTTGCAAAACAATCACCTGACGTGAAAGACATTGCTTGCAAACTACTAAGCTTTGTATTTCTGAGGAAATAACAGGCTTCATGGGACTTTCTTGCTGCCTTTGCTGGCTCATCAGGCAGTCACTTTAACAAGTTTGCACTGCCTCAGAGGACTGTAAGACTGTTCGGTAAAGACATGTACTGGTCGCTGGTGCACGTTAGGGACACCCGATAACAGTTCCTCTTTATCATGAAATCCATTACGTAACTAACAAAAGGAATTTCGTGTTTTACAGTTGATTAAATTTTTACTGCCAATTCTGCAGTGTGTGATCACTGTAATCAGAGGGTCTTTGATTTGCTTATTGCCTCAGAAGTTTCATTTATTTAAATCTTAGTTGTAAGATTCTGTCCGTGGCAGACTGAATGCCTTTGAAAAAACAATTATTATTAACTGCAATGACACAGTGGCATTTGTTGACAATAGTAACAAATGAAAAGAAAATATTAAGAAATTGATTATTATTCTTAACCAGAAATTCATAATTTTAACCAAAATGTAGGCCAGTTTGTTTTTAAAGTCCACCCTTCACACATCAAAAAATGTCTAGAATGAATGAAAGGTAACTGATGACACGCAACAACTAATAATGAAATATGTCAAGGTTTTGTTTTTATAATGCAATGTTCATTGAGATGAGCAACAGATGAATTCAAAGAAGATATGACTGGAGAAACCACAGAGGGGCTGAGTAAAATGCTGTTTTTATTTTGTTCTTGCCAACTCTCAACTCTTTCTTCTGACTGCTGCTGTTTTTCCTTCTACTACATGAATGGATGTCTTATTATCCAATATAAAATGCTGAAAAGTCAAAAACATGATTCATTCTGTACGACTTAGGGCAGATATGCAAAGTACAAAATCTGTATTGTTTGTTGCATCCTGTTCACACTGAGGACTTTCAGCAGGAGATGCAAAGCCAGATGTCCTAATATGTCTCAATTTAAATATGACAGCTATTCCCTGCCCACCTTGTGTCCACAGCGTGCAGTACCTGCATTACAATGTTTTTTTTTTTTCCTTTTCCTTGGTTGTTCTCATTCAAGAGGTCACTAGATGTACATATATTGTTTTAAGGTTACACAAATTCTTCCTTCATTTGGGGAATTCATTCTCTTTCTAAATGTGTTTGTGTCTTCAATGTATTGTGTTTCTTAATTTTGTACATTTACAGGTACACAATGCTAATTTCATTAGTATGGAATTGACTTAACTGAATGCTCTTCTTTCATATAAGTGTAAAAATCAGACTACCAGTACAAACGTAGACAGCATCAGTGTCTCTAAACCAGAAAAGGACGACCTGACCTTCTGACACAGGGATTAAGAAAAGTTCATGTCAGCAGCCAGTTGGTACTTGACACCTTCAACATCACATTCACACAGACTAAGCTGACTGCAGGGGTGGTGCTGACACATATATTATGGACAGAGAACTAAAGCAGCTGCACATAGCGCATGTGTATGTTTTTGATCAATAGCCAAAACATCCAGATTTTTGGCACTAAATATCCAACAGTCCACCAATGGACCAATTTATGTGCTCATCATTTAGAAGTGGACCAGGCTCTCAAGAATGCAATGTCCCTTACTAACTCCACAACATTTCATCACTTGAAAGCAAACCATCATGTTCACTAACAGCATGTTGAGATGATTGTCTGTCGAATATTGTGGCACCGAGGCACCGTGACTTCTTCTACTTTTTCATTTGAACGCACCCATACACAGCCTGCCTATGGAATTTCCCTTTGTATTTGCTGCATCGGCATTATGGTTAAAACCTTAGATCATGGGCTGAATTTAGTGGAGCACAGCTGAGGCTTTGGCGAGGTATCTTATAGCCCAATCCAATGAATGTTTAATGGGTCTGGAGGAGGCCTTGTGGAGGAAGCTGAGTGCGCTGCCTCAGTAGGCCAGGCTGTAAAATGAGACAGAGAAGAAAGCCAACTACCTCAGAACGCTGAGCGACAGAGCAGGGGGTCAGAAATGAGAACAACACCACAAACAAAAAGCACAAAAGATACTGTATGCTTTTGTTTCACGAGTCTGGACAAAAGTCATGTACTCAAATGCTTAGTTTACAGTAATTATATTTTAGAGAAGAGACTGACGTTCAACACTGTGCTGTTAAATATTCTGACATCGACTTTAAAGATTTTACTGGAGGCAGCAATATGTTGCCATAAAAAGCAAGAGCTAAGCCACTAAAACAGAACACACTTTCTTGGACTTCATATTTTAAGACAACTATATAATTCTACTTATAATTAGGGATTTTGTCAATCAATGTCTTGAGGTCCTTTTCTGCTGAATAATTTTGACTTGTGTATGTATTGTAAAAACTGAATTCACAATAAAACCACACAGGTAAACGTGTGCACCCTTCTCTACTTATTTCTTTCAGAGGTGATGAATAATTGACAAGACACAGGCAGACAACACTAGAAAAGCAACCCTACAATGCCCCACCGAAGCATTATGTGACAACAACAAGACACGGACTGATGATACAGACAAATCCACAATTGGCTTAATTTGTTAATTTGTTCTTTCAGCGTATAATTGTTGTTTTAACACAAACTGAATTGGAGAATAGCTTCGAAACACTTTGCATTGAATAGAATGTTGAAAGTCAATTAAAAAACGAACCAATATTTTTCTGACTATAGTTCCATCTGGGGACTACTCATAGATAATTCACACAGAATGGCAACAATCCCAATTTACAATCCCAGTCCAATGTTAAATTAATATCTTGCTTAAAGTTATATCTGCCAGTCCGTCCAAGCCAGTAACCCCAAATGGACTAGTTCACTTAACCAGAATGGTGGCTGCTGAGAGCTCAAGGGTTCTGACAGCAGCTGTCAGTCAGCACTCTTTGGCCCACATACCCGCTTGATTGACAACGAAAGGTTGGTGACTTTTATAAAGTGTACTCTTTGCCCTGGGCAATAGCAGTGCTACATTTCATTAAGCTGAGTGGAAGTAAAGGCTTCCCCTGTCCATGGAGTAGAAACCACCAGCAAGAAAATCCCCTGACAGTTTTATTTTGTTTACAGAAAAAAAACTGACTGAAGCCCATACCGCAAAACATAAAATGTGAATCTAAATGTATACCTGCTGAAATAATTATGACTGTCAAACAGTCATCTTCTTACTTTTAGGAGAAAAAATTATGTTATGTCAATCGTGTAAAAAGAAAATGTCAATCCAGTCGGAAAAATCGGTCTCCATGAACTAGTAAAACTGTCCAACATCAGTATGTCAGCATCGTACAAGGCAGGCAGCAGTAATATTAAGTCTAAAAATAACAAGCAACAACTGCCAACTTAAAATGTTCGCTCAGTGTGCAAGAGGCTTTAAGCTGAGATGCATCCTCTAACTTTAACAAGATGTGTGACCTCAATCCAGGAAGTTGATGTTGGAATTAGAGAAATGTTTTATCTGAAACCCCAGGGTAGTCCATCACATTCGCTCACACTGACTCACTTTTATATTCTGGTATGCAGTGAGAAGCAGTACAAACCTGCACCCAACAAAAGACTCAATTTATAAATTCACCCTAGCGTGCACTGCAACACAGAAGTGTAGACACTTGAAATTAAACAAGCTTACACAAAAAACTGATATTTCTCTCAACCATTCAGTTTAGTATGAGTAGCAGTGCTGTGGTAATGCAAGCTGAAACAAGTGTCCTGCCTTCTCTTTATTGAAGTAGAAACCAACATTTGTGGTGGTCCATTTGTAAAGTCAATTCAGTCCAAGCCAACTGTGTCCCTGAATAACCTGAGGCCCGATACACGCATACGGATTTTATAAATCTTAAAGGTTTTTTTTTAATCTGTCAGAGACCTCACACATGAAGATAAAAAATGTATTTAAAAAAAAGGAGAGGGAGGGGCACATCCAGGGATACAGGCACATATAGAGTCCAATAGCAGCAGGTCTATTCCAGTAGTTCTTGGAGGGAGGGATTTTTGGCCATTAGCAAATAGGTGTGTGCTTTCTAACAAAACGTTTCAGGATACCGCCTTCAATTTGTCTTATCGTAAGCCATTAAATTGTTTGACATTGCTTCATGTCAAGTTGTACAATGTAAAATCCATCCAACCATCCATTTTCAATACCCGCCTCTTCCTGAGCTCTGCTGAAGCCGATCCCAGCTGTCATAGGGCGAAGGCAGGGTAGAAGTTGAGTCGCCTAGAGCAGGAATTGAACCTGCGACTCCCACATGACATTGGTGGTCTAACCCAGTGGTCCCCAACCTTTTTAGCACCACGGCCCGGTTTCATGTGAGACAATATTTTCACGGACCGGCATGAACGCGCGATCATTGACGGGGGATAGGGGGTTGAAGGAGATGGGGATCAACACGTATCAGATGACCGAGACAAGCGCCTTGACATGCGTCAAGAGTTGAGCGTTAGATGGACGTAATGGAGAGAATCCGGTAATTTTTCAAAATAAAATTGTTCACTCAGATAATGAATGAAACGGGATTAATTTAACAGAAGTTAATTATTCTTTCTGTCCGACCCGGTACCAAATGACCCGGTGGTTGGGGACCACTGGTCTAACCCACTGAGCCATTAATCACCAATGTAAAATCAAAGTCAAATTTTCATGAGGTATGTTCATGGTTTTGTACAAACAACAGACTGGAAGATAGACCAATGACATGAGCCAGCCCACTCTGTATGTTAGTCTCAGATTTGATACTAATAAACAATTTTGAATTTTGACCTTTTCAAGAGACTGACAACCTACAACACATCAACGTCTTGCGCAGTGGCGGAAGCGTTTGTTGAAGTTGAACTTCAAGAGTGGATGCTCAGCAATCACATCAGTCGGCGAGGAAATGCTGAAGGGATAAATCCACAGTGAAAAAGACATGAGGGCTCTTTTTTTTTTTTTGGTCAGCAGGTTTGTTTTTGCCAGGCAGCCACCCACTTGCAGGGAGAGCACTCATTAAACGATCATAGGGTGCATACTGAGCATACTGTGGCGAGAAAAAGACAAGTTGTGTGAATGAAATTAATCAGGCGCCAGCGCTCGATTTTCACACACTGCTCACCCACAAATAAACACTTGCTGAGTCAGGTGACAGTAACACAAAGACTCGTCCCAAAGGGGCTCTAGGCAACTCCAGGATGAATCTCATGTTACCCAAACGTTAAAAAGACAAATCATGACAGATTATAGAGTGCCAACAGTCAGTGCATTTCAACGTGTAAGTACACCTAAAATACATGAGGATTAAGGTCTTTAAAATGTAACCGCAAGTTAATCTTACTTGGATAACATTTCTAATCCAGATATATCCAAGTTTTATATTTTCAATGCGCAAGTGTTCTTTTTGTGAGCAAGAGATTACTGTTACTTCTGTCCAACTCGCTTTATTTTCTATTTGTAACTCTTGAAAAATGAACTGTCCTCGCAAAACTTTTACTATGAGAGTTGATAACAATGATAAAATACTATTTTGTTTTTTTTTATGAAATATACTTAACCGTAAACATTAAAAGAGATGAAATGAATTAAGTTTGTAGATGCACATACACAAGCACAGAACAAGCTGTTTGGAGTCAGCAAAGACAGGACAGAGTGGTTACAGTGTGCTTCTCTCCACTCAGAGATTGATTCCTTTTAACAGAGCTTTACATCCATATCTCTTAATTTATTCTTATTATTTGACTGCTTCACCACATTTTTTAGAAAACCTAGGTATGAGACAGTAAATCTAAATACAGACCTAAAATGTCATTAGGTCTGGTTCCCTTGTCCCACAAAGGATCTGATAGGTCTGATAGTTTGGTCTTCACTGAGTTTTCTATTCCAAGGAGAACTTGGAATAGAAGACCGTCCAACTCTGCTATAACAACAAAAATCTACAGTTTCTTATAAAGCGTGCACACTCAATCAGTGTGCATGCAGTGTGGGTGGTTTATACTGACGATGAGCAGATGGAATAAACAGCAGTTTTGTTTTTCATCTCTTCACACTTGTTGATCTAATTGGCTTTTATACCACAGAAATAAACCAGACGAGTTTGCCTGAAGGCAGACTGAGACCCGGTTTCTCACAGCTGATCTGGTTTTTCTCCCATGCAAATTCCCACTAAGATGCACAAACACACCAGCCCAACAAACTTTGACTATACCAATTTGAAGTGTTGCGCCAAAATAAAAAAAACTTCTACCACCACGAACTTAACAAATACCAGACTAAATGTTCTGTTTATCTAAGATTACACATAATTAGTCCAACTTAGTTGACGCCAAACCGCCTGCTAATGTGCATATGTTCAGATCCTGGGTGAAGACACATTCTCCAGGGGGATACTCATCTGTTTACAGCATATGTGTGTACGCACGCGCGCGTGTGTGTGTGCGTGCGTAGTGGCAACAAGTGGGGGTTTAAGCTGGTACGGCGGCAGACGGTTGACGTGGGGTGCACCCCAAGCCTCCGTTAACACAACACACCACGTCCCCACTCCCTTCAGCTAGCGAGGCCACTCGAAGAGCCGCAGGGAAGTGAGTTCAACTGAGCGTGTGCGAGGGGAAGATGGCAGGACGTGGCAAGGGAGGAGAGAAGGAAAGAGGTGGGGGCAACCAGGGCCCGAGTCACATGTTAAGAGAGAGCGACACGCGAGAGGAAGGGGAGAAATGAGAGAGAGAGAGAGAGAGAGAGAGAGAGAACAGCGAGGGACAGACAGACAGAGACATGTTGGCCCCCATCCAGGGTTCTCACTGGCAAAAGTCACGGCATTTGCCAGCTGCCAGCTGGAGACGGCAGCGTGCGGCCAGAAGGACGCTGCCCTGCGCCGCTTTAGTCCGCTGGTGTCTCCCGTCTGTCTGTGTGTGTGTGTCAGGGCAAGTGTGCAGCATGGAGGAAGCAGAGTGCTGAGAGCTCCGCTAATGTGCTAAAGCACGAGACAAGGAGCGTATGCGTGAGCGGTTACACCTTAAGGATGCTATTTGCAAAGCGCAGTCACAGTCAAGCCTCCTCTGCAAGGAGCAAGGTTTTGTCGAGTTGCCTACACGGTTCCAAACAGGGCAGAGAGAGAGAAGCTGCTCTCAGACATCTCCTGGAGTCCCCCTCTTATAGGAAAGGATGGTTGGGCATGTCCTCTCCAGTCTGGGTGTTATGTAACTTTTTGTCTCCTTTCAGAAGGATGTGAACACACTAAATGTAAAGTATTAAAAACTGCACTGAAGTGTCAGAGAAGTGGCACAAGATGAAAGAATGTGACGGATCATGCTACACCATGTTCCTTCACCTTCACCTGACATCATAGCCATATCTTATAACATCTGTTTGATAATCAGCTTAAAAAGCAACCATTTATAGCGGATTTATAAAAGAATAAAATAGCAAAAGACTGCTCACCAGTTGGTGAAGGTAATGAAAAGATGAACTGATTCATTCTTAAGTTAGTATGTCAGTGTTTGCACTCTTCAATGTTATAATAAAACTCATACAAATAGTACACTGACAGTGGTGAAAAACACCCCTAGTCTTGACAGCACCCTTAATTTTTGAAATTGTGAAATATTAAATTAGTAGTTACAGTAAGTTAGCGACTGACACATCTGCATCAACAATAACCCTCAGTGGAATCTGTTTTCTGTCACGACTGCCCACCATAGGAAACCTCTCATCTACCACCATCTAACACCACAATGACATTATAGTTAAAATACTTTAGTTTCAACTCGCACTGCACCTGTACCACTCACGCCACTGTGAAGCAGTCCCGAGAAGCTGCTCTTTCATGCGGAGCCGACTCACAAAGTGCTCCATCTGGCGGACAAACCCGACATAACGTCACTTGAGCACGAACGAGCTCCCCAGGAAGAGGTTAATCCACTCATAGCATTTTAATGACATCTACACCAGCGCACTAAATCACGTTGCCTTCACATTTCACCAAACAGCCGGCAGCCGGTGTTGCGGATCCCCGGAACGGTTCTTGCTGCAGTCCAGGGGCTGCCCGCAAAAAAAAAAAAATGTCCTGAAACCAACTCACACAACTGAGAGGGGGGGCACGTCAGCCCACATATGCTGCAAAATGTACCGCTGAGAGGTTTTTTTCCCCCCCACCAGTAAACGTCACAACTGAGAACCGCGAGGAGAATCCAGCAGGATGCCCTCTAGTCCGCATGTATGTAAAGGCGCATACGGCGTCTGGCGTCGTCCCTCGACGTACGCAGCGCCGGCGGTGCCCAGGTGCGGTAATTAAACACACGTATGAACTTCATGACGTCAGGGGTGAAATTTCAACACACCGGCGACGCGTTTAAAGTTACGCCAAAACACACGGTGCGTTCGAAAGGAAACGTCGAGACAAGTGAAAACTTGAGATACGGTCGCACCTTAGAGGGGGAAATTCGCTGCACTTCGACTCACCTTGAGCGGCCGTTCCTCGGGTGCTGAATACACTTGCTATCAAAGTAGCCACATACCAAATCATAGTACTATTGCCGACCAGAAATAAACCTCATCATATCTCAAAGTGCCCCCTTCTCGGTTCTAACGCTGATCGCAGTGTGGTCCAAGCGACAAAAAAAAGTGAAGCGGGCCGGTGTCCTGTTTCCTTGTTCAACCCAGCCCTGGGCACTTTTCCATCGCCTCTTTCCCCGCTCTCTTCCCCTCTCCTCCGCTCTCCTCTCGCATCCTGAGACAAATCACCTGCGCCAATGAGACGAGAGCAGGCGAGCCGGTGAAACCAAGCGAGGGCTGCTGGAGGAAGCCCCGCCCACCTCCGACCCTTCCCGCCCACGCACTCCTTTTATTGATCGGAGCGGGAGTGATCTGCTCGCCGATTGGCAGGCTGAGTCGTCGCTCTGAAGGCCTCCGTGATATGTTTACGTGTCATTGTAATAATCGGTGCTCTGAAATTTTGCTCACAGACAGGGATATTCTCAAATTTTAAACTAAAAAGTCAAAACTTTGACATCATAATATTACATCACGTAAAATACTTGCTTGTGAAGGTTGGTTTGAATTCCAAACCTTACTCCATAGTGTGTTTTTAAAAACACAGATAAAACTTTTATTCTCTTTTGTAGCGCAACCATTGAAAAAAAAAAAACTCAGTTTCAAGAACATTCAAGGCACTTGACATCTCTTACACTAATGCAAAATACGCTTTGACTGACCTGAATGATTTTACCACTTATGCCTTTCTAAAAACCATTGACAACACCCAAACCATAAAAGCCAAATCACAAGAGCGTTGTTATTGTAGCTCACAATCAGTGCAACAATAGTCGTTTATTTTGAATAAAGAAAATAGAGCGATTCTTCTCTGTGGAGGGTTTCATGTGGGTGTCAAATCTACCGCTGACTTGGATCTGAAACTCCAACACTGACGACATAAGCGATTACTAATGTGTGTTTTTTTTCTGTTATTTTTTGTCGGGGAACTTGAACGCTACACCAGAGGAACTGTTTCAAGGTGGGTTGGAGTGTGACGCCGTAGCAGAGCTGCGGCAGCAGCGGAATCATCCTGCGCAATTAGACAAGAGGAATCCTCGTGACTTCACCGCGATCCACACACTCACATCCAAGCTGTTGCGGATTACACACGTCATGATGTTGAGACAGTGTGACCGACAATTGTATTGCTCATTAAATCAGAGTGTCACACTGAAAATGAGCAGTATTATTATTTATGAAGGTTAGGTAGTACTCTCACACAAACTTATTATTTCCTTCCCGACACACCTTCATTAATTAATGACAGTGGATTTAGAGTGACAATTGAGTTAGGACTGTTTCCAATTTACACAATGTCACACATATTAATCATGTTTTAGTCCATGTTTACACCCCCGCCCTCCATTTTTACCATTTGATTCATCCAATTCATTCATATAAATAAAAAAAACTCTTATGACAAAGTAAATGAGCAGACAAATGTATTAATCGTTGAATTGTTTTGAGAGTTTAGTCAAATAGTCATTCATTTATCACCTTGTTCAAATGGAACTGCCGAAACAAGGTGGGGGAAGCCCCCACAACCTAACCGACCCCTTCCTTTAAAAGACTCTGTTCAGTCTTATAGCAACTGTAACTATGAGGGAGAAATAAGTTGATCCAGTTCTGACGAGATTAGCCATTGAATTTATGACCTGCGTTACCACTACAGCAGTAGGAAAAACACTGCCATTTCTGCAGGTATAAAAATATTTTACTCCGTGATGTGATGGACAGGTTTTTGTATCCAGTGCTGAACGCGTTGTATCGGCATTGCATTGTAGTGTTTGTTCTGATGTCGCCAGTTTGTCTGTGATTCCCCTCTTTATTCTACTTTTGTTATTGTTTTTGGTAAAAGATTATTCATCCAATTTTGTACTGCCCCACCAAAAATACAATTTCTGTCTACAGTCTGCCTACTTGCGGTTATATTTCAATTAAACTCAAAAAAAATTAAATGATTCATTTTCAATGTTAATTAAAAAAAAAAAAACTATGCATACTGCTGCAATCATATAACTGTTAGACACAAATGAGGAAAAATGGACCTGTTCCTTTTATATGTTTTTTTTTTTTTAAAAACTAAAAAAAAACAACTTTGTTTTGACAGACCTGGCCGTGCGATGAACTGGCAACTTGTCCAGGGTGTACCCTGCCTTCGCCCTAAGACAGCTGGGATAGGCTCCAGCAGACCCCCGTGACCCTGAATTGGAATAAGCGGGTATGGAAGATGAATGAATGAATGAATGTTTTGACAGACCGTAAGGGAAAATACACATAAACAAAACAAGAAAAACCTGACTGAATGACTGACTTGTAACCCAGAAGAGGATGTGAATGGAAACATATCTTTTGCACATTAAAAAAAAACATCCCGCAACATATTTCTGTCATTCTCCTAAGAATCTCCCTCTATGCCCCCTTTAAGAGCTAATGGTGTATTATTTATCTTGTGAAGGTTTCTTTTCAACTTTCTGGGGCATGCTGACAGAGTGGAATGAGCTTAGCAGTTCTGACAGCGTTAACCGCTGCAGAAAATCTTGTTTCAGGCCAACCTTTAAAGTTTCATGATTGTCAACATGTGAATTAGAGGTGTGTACTCAACCAGCTGCATTGTTGCATGCCTTCAGTCCAGACTCCCAAATAGTTCCACTGTTGTTCCCTGTGTGTTGTCAGGTTTAACTTGAGGGTTAGAACTTGAATCTTGGTCTATAGACGGGAGTCAGGCAAAATGTAACAAGCAATACATCAACAATTGTACAAGCATTTGAATCTGACTTGCACCAAATGCTCAACACAATACACATTACAACGCAGAGGTTCAAAATATGTAGCATTGGCTTGGAGTAGTCATTCGCTGAAACTATTTTTTAATCATGTTACTCATATATATCAATATCAATAGACATCAATAGATATCAATATCAATAGACAATGCCAAGATATCTCATAATTTAAACTGTATGAAACAATTTGGCTCGTCTGGTGCTCTAAGCCCCATTAGCTTTGTTTATAAGCCAGCCGTTGTTATAGTGATTTATTAGGTCCTCCACTTTGTTTTAATGAGTGACACGTGCCTTGACAAAAATCAGCATTTTAAGTCACACGTCCTAGTGTGAAATAACTGTCCATAACTAACTGCGTCTGACACTCGGGCTCCCTTTCCCCAGGCTACCACCATCTTCATCCCTCCTCTGCACCACAGTGCCTATGAGGACTCACTTGCCCATACTGGCTCTTCTACAAGAAGCAGTCAGCAGAGTGTGGCACGTCAAGCCCAACTATGTTAGCGCGTCTGACAGAGACATCAGCAGAGGCTGGAGATGCAGCTGGAGGCCCTTATCCTGATGCTCAACAGCCAGTGACCAGTGTGCTGATGGAAGTAGAACATGTCTCACAGCTAACTGTCACACTGAGCGGCGCATTTTAAAAAGGATGCCGTGTGAAGTGCAAATAGTATATTCAAATTCAACTTTCATGAGGCTCTGTGATCTTCTGAGCCACACTCAGCTCCCCCACTCCTCCCTTGAAATAAATGAGCCTCATTAACTCCTGGCTGCGCATCCAAACCTGTTACACTTTGCGGCAATAATGAAACTCCACTGATGTTATTTAATGGGAATAGTTTATCCAAAGAACAAACAAACAAACAGACAAAGAAAACAATAATGGATTTTTTTTTTCTCCCTGCAGTGAGACATTGAAATGTGTGCTATGAAAAAACATTTAATCTGTTGTGCAATCTTTAGTGGTACAGCAATGGCTAATATAGAAAAGACAATAAGTTATGAGCATATTGTTGTCTCTGGCTGAAAACTCAGAAGCATGTATAACACGGTCCGCTGAGTTACTGGGCATTAGGGGATTTCCAAAAGTCTGCATGCTGGTTTTTCATATGCCTTGGAGCGTAGTCTGGATGAGCACGGGAATCAATACCTCCTGCTGTTGTTAGCTTGTCAATATGGCCCCAAATGTGACCCATTGAGCTTATTTTTTATCCTGTTCAATCTACCTGTCGAGATACAAATTTCATTTTGTTTTGCCGTGTGATAGCAAAAAGCTCTTCAATTCCATCTAGAGATTTCAGTTGAGCATTCGTCAACAACTTTTATGGGTCATAAATAATAACAGGAAAATATTAAAATCAGGGGTGCCACTAAATGGTTATTGTTCTCAGCTGTATCATTTCAATCAATCAATCAATCAACTTTTATTTGAAAAGCGCTAAATCACTTCCAAAGGTATCTTGAGGTGCCTTCCACAATCAAAGAGAAAACCAACTCATCCGTCCAAAGCCTCATGATGCGACAATGGCCAGGAAACAACCCTCCAGTGGAAAGAATCATCGAGCAGACCTCGAATCTGGAGGGCAGTTATCTGCTTTGACCCATTGGGGTGAAAAGGAAATCCAAAATTTTTAGGTGATCGAGATAGAAATTGAGATAGAGATAGAAGTAGAGTCAAAGTGGCAGACCAGAGTGAGTTGCGACGAGGACATCCAAGACGAGAACATTCAAGCCAAATGCAAGATTGATGGCCTCAAGTTTCTCTGTATCCCCACTGCATTTGCCAGAATTAGCGCACAAGTTGGCACCCTGTTGACAGATGTCATCTGGGACCAGTTGACCAGCAGAGACAGGTCCCGACCACAGGGGTTGTGTAGTCTTGAAAAGCTTTGATTGTGTTTGGAGGCCTGGCGGGTGTTTTCATATTCTCTGGAGGCACCAGAGGGTAAAGGACCCATGTCAAGTGTCTCAAGATTGATGAATGGATGGACACTTGGCCAGTTGTCCACATGCATGTGTAGTAATATCTCCTGTTCTTGCTTGAGCCATATACATCATTTATTCTTCTAGATTGGTAGTCTGCAGGTGTATTACCTTAAACCTTTGATTGAACACACTATCCCTGTGTTTCTGGTAAGTTCTAAACATATTACACCATTCAGTCTAAAAAAGAGTCCAGGGGCTAAACTGCTGATGGATCTGCATCGATGGCTTAATCATATATTCATACATATCTTTGGACAACTTAATGGTTTTGCTTTGAAAGGGCACAACCTGCACAGACTTCCATAATCAACTTCAATCTTCATTAACGCCTAATAACTATCATATATAGCGAAGTGCTTTGCCAAGCACCTAAATGATGCACCACCATCATTCCAAGCACTCATTAGAGGCCAATGATAACTGTGGCTACATTTGATTGCCTTCATGAATACAGCCATCACATTCTCTGTCGTCTGGCTCTGCCACACTCATGACTGGCATGGAGAGGGGAAATGGGGTGGGGATCAATTAGGGTTGTCTGGGGGCCTTCCCCTCTCCCTCTCTCTCTCTCACGCATTCTGGCTCCTCCTCGCCCAACCTTTTCCCTAAAAACCCAGGAGAGATAAAAGTTCAGCTGGCATGCAGCCCAGGCCTTGGCTCCCCTCCCTTAGACCACCACCATGGGGGAGTGAACCAAAAACCAGTAAACACATTTTCCAGGTCACCACACACTTGTGGTATGATATGAATGAAAAATACTGGGACAAAACTGAGCTGTAATTTCAATCAGCATCAAGTGTAAAAAAAATATTTCTTGTTTGTTTAAAAAAAAAACTGCAAATATAATTAGCAGTGAATTATATGCAAATGGCAAATCAAGCTAGTCAAGCTAAATCAGACCTGAGCTCACAAGCATTATCACAAAAATTTTAATATTGTTTGTCAAAAAATATGCCAAAATGTCATTTTGTCAATATGTCATTTTGTGGTGTTGTATTTCTCTCTCTCTCTCTCTCTCTCTCTACACACACACATATATATACATATACATAATTTGATCTTCTTTTCTTGGAAGCAACAGGTCTGAAACGCTGGCTCTTATTGAGGATCTGTGTATTTTTTAATTCCGTAGATGAGGAGGTAGAGTAACTGTCAGACTCTCTAGGTAAGAAAGTAAAGTGAGGGAAAGGAAACTACTTTGTTGTAATTTGTGAGGGCGGGGGGTTGCAATTTTGTCTCATTATAACCCACCACAATTGATTGTTTTTTGAATCATGTTAAAAATCAAAATGAAAAGAAGTTCAACTCTGAACAGAACCGAGGGGAAAAAATATCTTACGCCTCAAAGCTTTCAAGTGCGACGTATGTTGGAGTTCCTGGGAGCCTGGAGATCTATATGTTTTCTCATTGGAGCACTTAACAGTTTCGTGCCTTTATGAAAGTCTCTTTACTTTTTTAAAGCTCATGTATTTATTAGCAGGAGAGCGTTACACACTCAGCCCACTTTGAAAGCTTAAGTAGAGGAGAACAACCTTCTTTCACGTCATTCAAGCGACTCTGTGATGCTTTTGTCTGTATTATTTATTGGCTGCCAAAGTACATTTCAATCTTAGTAAAGAACAAAGGTGGCCAGACCACTCGAGGAAACGAGGCTAAATTGAAAGTGAACAACAGCAACATTAAAAAATAAACAGAACAATTAATTTATTCATCGAAGCCAGCTGCAGCGAGCGGAGGAGGTGTGATAAAACTGCTCTGTCATCAAGTGCTTATCAGCATCATCATCTCTCTTTGACGCTCATTACTGTAATGGTTAGTGCATTATTTACAAGATGTTTATTTCTCACACTAAAATGTAGCACTTTTACTTACTAACACATTTATTTTCTTTGTCTTTACTACTTTCTACATTGTGTATATACACACTGAAAATATCACATTTTTGAGTAAGATATACAAAATGATATCGCAAAGAAAACAGTGTTAAAAATAACTCTAAATATGCTTTATATAAAGGGAAACTATTTTGAAGAATCTTAAATACAAAATGTGTTTGATTTATTTTTTATTATTATTATTATTATTATCATTATTTTATTTTTCCTTATTTGCCGCCATGTTCGAGCCCAAACCAACTGCGACATGCAACTTCTGCTGTTCATGGTTTACAAGGAATTTGTGTAACTGTACTTGTGTCAAATACACTTAGACCTGCTCTGGCAAAGGGTCCTCAGGTTGGAGAAAGCTTCCTTTTACTTTATATTGAACCACACCGTTTAAATAAAATCACCCTCTCACATCTACACTAAGAAGATCGCCACCTTTTGTTGTGTTTTGTTTCAGGGACATTGCTGGCTGTTTCAGAGGTCACAGAAGTGAGAGCTCAACCTGTCTGCAGTGTCATCAAATCAGGAACTCAAAAACTTGACAGCTCTCTGTAGAAATGCCTGAGTGCCTAAGGATCTAAAGCCATGTTTTCACTACAATGCCTGTAGAAAAACAAAAAAACAAAAAACAAAATTGAGTTTTCAGTTGAGCAGTCGTTTTCACCTGCTTCCCTAGCTGGCAATTTCTATGATTACAACCACACAAGACGCGGCAAAAAAAGGAAAAAAATAAGGCAAACTCAGGAGCTGAGGCAGTGTGTTGTTTTCATTCACACTGGCTCTTAATGCTGCAGATACATATTTTCAATTGGAATGAGTTGTTTTTTCTTATAATTAATGCACTCATCTTCGGCATTTGCCTCAAAGACCACTGCAATCGTCTACTGCTGCTATACTGGAGGTTGCAACCTTTGTTTGAAATGTGCTACAAATAAAGTTTATTACTATTGTATTATCATTATCTTAAAATAAACACATGTACACAACTCAGGTGACAAATTCCTCTTAGTCCTTTGACATGGTGGAGAGAAAATTCTACCCAGCAAAAAGACAGAGGAATTTTCGAGGTATTTTCTCTCAAAAATGTTGATGAGGGTGAAATTTCAAATGCCTGTAAATGGCCTGATTTTTTGCTCGGAGAAAATTAGGTTTTTGACTTCCATCACAATAGTGTTATTCTGTCCCCGTTGTGTTTCTTTGCCATAAGGCCTGCATAGGCCTTCATCTCTTATCACTACCAAAAACTAGCTGGTTTGTAAAGACATCATATTCCTTACAGGCTGTTTCGAGGGAGCAGGCACAAACATTCCCCCAGCGCAATACCAATGACATTGTCGATTAAAGAGGAAAAAAGAGGTTACCTGTATCTGACTCCACTGGGGACAAGGGAATGGCAATGAGATGATTAAATCTCATTGCTGTTAAGTGGAGTCAAATCGAGGGCAGAGCAGATCTCCTTTGATGATATCAATTTAGACATTGCCTGAAGCGGAACTGTTTCTTTCGGAATGGCAGATGAACTTATCTCCCACCTATTGCAGGCTAAGTTTTGAACAAAGCCAGAACAACCCTGAAGGACACGCCCTGTAAGTTGGCAAAACACGCTCCTGACTGCATCTCACAACGGAGTCTGGGTTCGTGTCAGAAACACAATTGGAAAAGCATTTTAGAAAAGCTGATCAACACTTTGTCTAAAGGGACAATGCAATGACTACAATATGGAGCATACACAGACTGATGGAAGATATATGTCATGGATGTGTTGCCTGGGGAACATATATTGATGATTGATGGATAAAATAAGAAGTTTTTTTACTGCTTGTGTTGAACAACATGGGGTACCAAGTGGCTTTGGATGGTGATGTTATGCCCCTGCCACAACCTGATTTGTGTAATTATCAACTGATTGATGTAGTAAAAAAGTTTGAATTTACTGGACCCAGGACCTCATTCTCCTGGAGCAACCCCCACAAGACAATTCGAGTGACACAGTCAAACGCCTTCTCCAAATCCACCATTGATATAAGTCAAAGCAATGTTTCATTGAAAAACGTTTTATTTATAGTTTCAGTTCTTTGTCTGGGCAGTCTTCAACTGTGAATGGCGGTCCGTAAGAAGGTGAGTCATTGAGGATTTCTACATCACGGAAAGGTCCGACCATGTTGCTCAGGTGGTAGAAAAGGCCCAGCAGTGCCTCTTTCACTCGAAAAAGCTAAAAAGGTTCAACAAGTGTCCTCCCAGCATGGTACGGGAACTGTACTGTGTGAATCTGCAGGGCACCAATACCAGCCGATGCACCAGCAAAGCCCAGAAGGAAATCATAGGCATCCTCAGCCACCACCACCACTGCTTGTTTGACCTGGTACAGTGAGACACAGAACTATGTAGCATTTGTTTAATATTCAGCCAGGGAAACTTAAAAAAAACAAAAACAACAACATTTAAAAAAAAAAAAAGTGAATAGAAAAAAACTAGCAGCCCATAGTAACACAATAAGCCATCACATACAAATATTCCAACATGACATAACCCATCATCACAGTTGATCTCATTAGCCTAGCATAGAAGCATCTCTAGCCTACTGCTGCTGTGCTCTTTTTTGTAATCATCCTTTCTCTTTTGGTTTCTTTCATGCTGTCGTAATCACCCACTTCCTCTTCTTTTCCAGCCTCCTCAGTTATAAATCTGACTGGGTCCGCAACCTCTGCACTAGTGTCCCGGCTATGCGTGGGATTATCCCAGCTGGAGCAGAGGACAGACACGCCTCCTCAACCACAATCCACAATTATCAGTTCAATAAGACCAAAGTGTTATTTCAGGATATTTTTTTCTTAAACATTTTTCAAACTCATCAGTGGATGTCAGTGGGACACAGCGCATTTTATTCTATGTAGGTGGTGATTTACTTAGCGCAACAGAGCACCAGAGTAGCATCAAATTCTGACTCAAACAGTGACTGAACATGCTGCCACCGTCTCGTGTCTGTGGTGGTGGCATTTCTTTGACGCTCCCAAAAGCGTGCTGCACTGCAACCTCTTATCAACCTCTCCATCTGAAAGACCAACTTTGCATATAAACGAGAGACAGTCCTCCAAAAAAACGGGGGTGAAAAAATGCACAGTCATGCTGTAGAATCAGACTACAGACAGATTATGCATGGACGAAAAAGCAGAGCTGAGTGAATGGAGGTGAAAGAAGGCTGACAAAAAAACAGGTGAATTGTGTTACTAAAAAAGACAGAAAGAAAAAACAGGCAAGTGTTTGTGTATTGCTGTTCCTGTGAAGTGTCTCTATTTGATGACCTTGAGAACAGGCTAAAGAACTGAGCATCTAGTTTTCAGTTTTAATTCAGTTTATGCCTTGTCTCTTCTTTTTAAAGACAACATTCCCCCTCTTGCTGTTATTGAAAAACTACAGCCAATTATTTTCAATCTCGTAAATAAAGTAAAACATGTCATTGACGCTTTTAAACCAAAATAATAAGGGCGGGTCTGAAAACCAGATTGAGCCTGATCTATTTTAAACACAAATCTTATAGAAGTCCTTGACCAAACCAGTGGATAAATATCAGCTCAATGACTTCCCAGATGACAAGACAGCTATTTGCAGGCTGAATGTCGCATATACTGAGCCAGATGGCAACTGCTAGTTAATTGCTAGATAATCTCCCCAAACACTGGATGATGTTGTAGTGAGGTGTAAGCCAGGATTTCCGGTTAGCATGATACAAGATGAGAATTTAAGTCTCATCTGCAGCATACATTTCTCAGCTGGCTTCCTCCTGTGTTGG
Organism: Thamnaconus septentrionalis; assembly: GCA_009823395.1. Lineage (NCBI taxonomy): Eukaryota > Metazoa > Chordata > Actinopteri > Tetraodontiformes > Monacanthidae > Thamnaconus > Thamnaconus septentrionalis. The sequence goes on from CM020504.1 coordinate 10,762,089, forward strand.
GGATTTGAGTTGTTTGCCTCTGACACCGGATGGCCCGATCAACCCTCAATCCCAAAATGAGATGTAGGTGAAACAATAAACTGATTATTTTGTGCCTGAACACTATTTCAAAACATTTTTCATACAAACCCTAAAAGAGGGGGAGAGAGAAGCATATGCTCAGTCTAAACACACCCACTCTGCTCAAGGTCAAATGAGGAAAGATTTAAAAGCAGCCGCGCTTAGCCTTAATGCGCCAAAGCTCTGAATGACCAAATAGTTGATAAAATAATGATTATCTCAGCCAGCCAGGATAAAACAGTAAAGCTTTTCCTCTTAAATAGTGGTCAACTGAAATATCTATTGCTCAGGCAAATGCAGGCAAACATGAATCATGAAATCAGACATCCATAAATCATGTCATATAATCTGGCAGTCTTCGCCAAAAATTCTCAAAATAAAAATCTACCATCTGGATATTGTTATTATATATATTCAGTGGCTACTGAGGTTCCTCTCAAGTCCCAACAACACAACTCTCACAGCCTCTCTCAGTGGAGGAGGTGATGCAGAGTGTGCACGTGACCAGCTAACGCATGTACAGACATACAAGTCCCCGTTGACACCAATGGCCTTGCACAGCAGCTGATCACACGGCTTTCAGCTCTGATATAGAATAGCATGGATGTTGCAATAGCAGCAGTTCTATCAGAACCAGACAGCATGTTCAAATGAAAAACAACAATATTCGAACGGCACAGGTTCTTTCTCGGTAGACAACATGGTTCTGCTCTATTCCTCATTGGCTTTGGTGAGGCGTCCATTAAACGCTGTGGTATTTAACAGACAGGGTTTGTCATTTCTCTGATGAGTCGACATGCACATGATCCCCAGGGGCACAGCAAGCAATTTTGGGCCCAATGACTCAAAATCGGTTTGGGACCTCTTCCCACAAGAGGCGTATTAATAACAGATTCCTCTGGAGCGCCACCATGACTGTTGCTGGGCCCATAGAATCGTCCATGTTTCTGTCCCCTTGACGGAGCCCAAGGTGTTACTCACTCAACTTCCAAGTTTTGCCTTCCTTGAAAAACACTTTCTCTCTGTATCAGAGCTTTTTATTGGACGCGTCTTCAAATACTAAGTGAAACATGCCATGCCGAATGTCAGATTAACAGGCGACAGGGGCTCTCCAACAGAATTTAAAAGCTTGTTTTTGGACAGAGAACAATACCATTTTTGAAAAATATTTAAATAAAGAAAATTATACCTAATATTGGTTTAGCATTGAAATCACTGTTTTGGGTTTAAAAAATATACTGTATATTTAGAGAGAACTATAACTCTATAAGTTTGGCATGGAGTAAAGCATGAAGAACAATGTGAAGGGCAAATACCCCTGGAATGGAGAAGCAGATGCTATTTGACAGTCATTTCAGGTAAGGATGCCCCGGGGGATGTACACTTCAACTGTATGCCACCACGAAGAGCATCCCAGGTAAGTAACATTGATTTATCGATGACCTCTGCTTTCTCTGCATGTTAATGACAGCGGCTGGATTGTATTTTGAAGGGCACTGATGATGAATAGGAGGCTGAGTGGGAGGAACTCGTCACTCTGACCTACAACCACGTTAATATCACCTCCTCTTGGATGTTTTCTATCACAACTTTTAGGGGGCGGGGAAATGTCTCCTGGAAGATGGGTTGTAAAAGATTTAGAGTTAGTTAACAGTGGCCTGGGAGAGTGTCAGCCTTGAGACCGGGGGTCCTGGGGTCCTGCCTTGACCTCCATTCCCATAGCTAAGATCAGCTCTAATTTGGTTTTGAAACATTTCCCCCCTTTTTAGGATTGTTTATCAAGCAGCAAGTTCAGCTCATCGTGGCCGTATCAATCCAAATATGAAAATATCAATACCAATGTTATGTTGTGTTGGTATCAATCAATACCAGTCTAATGAGACTGATGCTTTAGATTTATATAGAGGTATTTCATTTGTACATATTGATTCTTGGAGTTAGACTACCATAGGGTTGTCCATAATTAAGAATTAAGTTTACTTTTACCTCATTTAATGATTGTGACTGCTGCTCTACGAGTGAGAAACGCATTGAAAGGTGTGGACAAACAGCTTTTATTTGCTGAAGAACTTTGCCCAAATTGTGTCCTGTGTTTTAGGTAATCAATAAAAACAGTTAAATGTCATGAAGATTGATTCTGATTTTTTTCTAATTTGATAACATGCGTACCCTAATTGAAATGTATGGTATTGGTATTGGCATCACTATTGGTATCTGCGACGCTGGTCCTGTATTTGGTATCGGACAGATGCCAAATCTTGCTACATCGCATACCATCAAACTCTACTGGCTAAGATTTCCCATTGTGCTTTCCCATATCTTCAGTTGGTTTACTGAGGCCGCAGTTCAAGCAGCATTCTGAAAATACAGTTTATTTTTAAATCAAGTAATGTACCGGGCCTGAAATAGAATAAGGACTATGTAGGTTAATGTAGACTTTCTTGACGTTGTTGAGTAAATGTGTATGGATTTTGTTGCAGTTCTCATCTAAGATGTTGAACATTGTCCCTGTAGATCCGCTGTGGTGATGCCTTGAAATATAGCTTTCACTGCATTGGCTACATCACTACATCCTGCACTACAGAGAAAATGACTGAAACGTCAATGACAAATGTATGACAAATGAATCTTACATCACTTGCAAACAGACACACCACAGATATCACATAGAACATTCAACTTTCTAAAGTTTTTAGGAGGAGGATACCAGAGAACCCTGCAGTCCTCCATCACTGCAGACGCTATGGTTTAAGGTCCACTTTTGTGCACAGGCAGGACACATTTAAAAAGAATTTCCCTCGATCAAACTCTTCTTGATATATAAATCGAAATACAACATATATCCAGCCTTTGTGCTGAGCTGGAGTCCACACTAAAAACTTCACCGACAGGGTGGTTAGTTCTTCCATGTGGGGGCCCCAACAATGAATAATCATGACTAACATTACTGACCTTTTCTAGTTCAGCCAACGCCGCTGTACCGCAAGGCCTGAGCCGGCTGTCTTCCCTCTGACATCATCTCTTCAGCAGCCACCCGCCAACACCTGATGCACGCAGGCACCCTATTAACGTTCTAGTGACGTCCTTCAAGCATTATCATCTAAATACTGTGTGTGTGTGTGTGTGTGTGTGTGTGTGTGTGTGTGTGTGTGTGTGTGTTGAGGGGGGTAATATAAGGGAGGAAGGACAAAGATGACTCACCACCTCTCTGTCACCAACTCATCTGCTCCCACGCTACTGTTCACTTCCACAGGGTGAGTGAAAAGGAGATGGGTTTTTCAGAGTGACTCAACCCAACTCTTGGTTCGGATTCCCATTGTGACGCACAAGGAACACACAGAGTTCACACCAGTTTGAGGAACGTTTTCATTGAATTCTCTGCTCTTCGAGTTAGGTCATTTGTTGGAAGTGAAACGTGAAATGTGAAATGCATGCAAACATTATTAATCTATTAAAAAACCCGAATGGTGCACAGACCCCAAAAAAATGAATCCTCGCTTTCTTGCCGCATGCAGCAGATTGTGCCGCAGGCTGGTAATGTTCACTAAGAATAATGCCTTAAGACTATTTTTTTTATTTATTTTTTTGCCATGTGGTGTTGCTATGGTTTCCTTCTTTATTACATCACGATGATTTTAAGGACTCCCCAAATTCAGTTTCCTCCCTGTGTGTTTCAGGTCTTTAAAGTCAATACAGTAGTGACCCACTGAACATCGGCTGACCCTGCTGGCATAAAGCTCTTTGGATATCACAGCAGAAATCCAAGGCCTTAACTCTATTTTCACTCATCAAACACAGATAATTAGTTTGATCAGTATAATGTCCAAAATGCTGTGTAATTTCAGTCAAAACAGTCGAAGAAAGAAGGGCCGAACTGTATGTCAATAGAAATGCTTAAGTAAGCTGTTTGGCTAACTGAATGTTATTGAGCTTTTTTCTATTCCTTTAGAATCTCTTTTAACCACCTGAGTCATTCAAGTATTGCCCACTAGCTTAATGAACCCCACACGGTTGGCAACAGTACACTCATCTGTTTTGATTACAAACAGCAAGGTCCAAAACGGTGAAGAAGTCGTATCTTGACAATTATGACAATCATGCGCAAAGTCATTGTTAAGCCCACCCCCATTCTGGGGTGAAACGCCATCACACTGCCCCCACTTACAGAACAGTGTGTAGCCTGAACACAAATCATGTTGCCTGAGGAAGGATACCAAGACTTGCAGGCATGTGCATGCCCTCACAAGAGCCAAGATCAGGGATCACCACAGGGACACACAAATGAAAATTCATTTTCCATGAGAGCCTCTGAGTATGAAAGGGTTTTGTTTGTTTTGTGTTGTAAATGTGAACCATCGGGTGGGTTTTAAGGCCAGATGACAATCAAATGAGGACCAGAACCCACAGATCTTTATTAGTGAATTCTTTAAATCGAGTCAGCTGAGCTTTAATTGACCCTCAGGTTAATCCATTAGTTCTTGGTGTAGACCGGAGGCAGCTGAGTGCCTCAGAGACGAGCGCTGAGGGAAACGCATGAGGAAGGCAGCTCAAATATAGGGCATGCATCAGTGAGGTTGCCATGTGGCCGTGGTCAGTTTTTTAACACCAAGTTAAAGGTGGTGCCCACGGGAACATGTTTTCACAGCTTCACTACCTACGCGTTATGACTGGCTCTATAATCACAGTATAACTAACTGGTCTGGTCTATTTTTCTATCAATCTATTGGTCTGGCTTTAGAGGTGTCCGTGTATCAGTGGCCCTTGAGCATGCAGTTATTTATTTTTCAGTGTTAACACGGTGATATTGGATGGCAGTGAAATGATCGGATAAACAATGTGGATTCAGACATTAAATGTCAGAAGGGGTTTACAGTGAAGCTCAGGAGGAGCTGTGGCTTGTTGGGGGATATTGATGGAGCAGGTGAATCTGTTGCTTTGACACAAAATGTCTGCGCCTTGGAACTAGAAACGATTTGAAGAAAAGTTCTGTCCTTCTTTTCATTAAGAGCTGCAGCATGAATGAACTAAACTGTCTGCCTCTTACACATTAATAATATAAAACGGCTGCTTTGGAAAGCTTATTTCATTAAGTTTCTATTGGCAAGTCTCATAATTAACCCAGCACCGCAGATGATTTATTAAAAAATAATCAATATTAGTTGTGAGCAAATCAGAGAAAAGGATGCTTTTTGTTGTGAGACCATCAAAATGAGATGTGAGTTTATGCAGCCATATTTCGACACAACGATCAGATCGAGACATGTGGAAAATAGTTGTGGAATAAAGCCTCCGCATAATTAGCTCCAAGAAAAAGGCATCACCATAAAGCACTGATTGCAGTCTGAGGCTAGAAGAATACAAATGAAATCAACAGTGCTTTTTGTTTATGAGTTAAAATGACATAAATTAAAGGGTAGAGTTTTACTATGTTACACTACGTTATACTATATTATACTATAATTTGAAGTCATTGAAATGTATAACTGTCAGTCTGTCACACATACAACGTGCAAAATAAAAAGGTAGCAAACTTGTGCAGTTCCTACTTGTCACCAATAGAGGCCAATAGATATCGTGTAATTTTTTTGTCAGCCCTACACTGTATCACACACACACACACACACACACACACACTACAGCGGCCTGTCATTTAGATAAACATAAAAGAAAGACATTAAAAGTGCCTTTGCAAGCATCCATGGTCTATGGCTGCCAGTCCCTGCCTTCTCAATGGAACTTGCTTCGGTTGCTCTTGGTTTCATTCTTCTTTCAGCTGTTGTGCTTTGCAGCGTCACTCTATTTTCCCCACAACATTCTGCCACTGTGCCAGCAATGGCAGTGGCAGCTGGCGAAAAAACAAAGCAAAACTGATCCAATCCGTCTGGTCAAAGGAGGGCGCCTGATGATTGGGATGGATATTGCCCATGTCTGCCCCATCGGGTGCTTAATATCATTTAAAAATATTTCTCATGAACCAGTGGGGGGGAGGTCAGTTTGTTTTCCCCCCATAAATTCAAATCACTTCAAAAGTTGCAACTAATTCATGGGCCCCAACGCTGCTGCCCACCCGAGCGTGTGCATGCTGGGATATATGTGTGCGTGCCTTGCATGCAATTCAAAAATCTGACAGTACTAAAACATTGGCCAGTGCAGTTAGGTCAATTTATGAATTCACACAGTCATATCAGTGAATCGTCTTTTATGCTTGCACTGCTGCCTCAGTAAACTAACTGAAGATATGGGAAAACACAAGGGGAAAGGATCAGGATGACAAAAAGAGGAATCTGCAGACATTTTTTTCAAATTATAAACATGTACAATAACAGGTTAAATTTTGCCCTAATTCAGGCTCCAGCAGAAAGGAGTTGTGGTGGATTTCCACATGTCCCATAGATGTTTCTCAGTGTATTCTGAAGTTTACTGGCCTATACAGGCGAGTGGAGGAGGAGGAGGAGAAGGATGTGGCAGTCTGGAAAAGAAGGAAGTGGGATGAAGTTAACTTGATTACAAGCAGCAAGACTCCATTATTTTTTACTTACATAGACAACAAGGAAATTGGATAGCAAAGAGGAAACAAAAGATGCCAGGGTAATAATAAAAGCAAAACATCAAGTCTACAAAGGGAGAAGAAAACAACAAACAGTGGTACTATTATCCGTGGAACCAAACCCAAACAGTCCACTAAAAGTAGGATCTTACGCTGGAGAGTTTAAACTTTTTTTTTTTTAATTGCAATTTTTTAAAAGAAAAATCCTTATCTTGTTTGGAAGAATTTAATTTTGCACATTTTGTCATGTTTTATTCAGCATAGCATCACTGTCAGTGAAAAGTCCAGGAGCAAGTACAATATATTAATTTAAGGGGATAAAATTATGTGCCCGCATTCTTCATGACATTATTGACATTTGAGCTGATTCTGTGCTGGCCTGAGGTCGGCACGAGGAGCAGGACGAGAGATCTCCTCTATTTAATTAAGACATGTGCTGACACAAATTTAGGTTTGAAGGGAAAAGGCTCATCTCCTCTGATGCTGAACTCAGGTCTGTGCATATAGAGTGAAATAATGCGCACTGACACCTGTCACATGTGAGTACATCATATGGCTTTTTCCCGTAACTGTGGGTAGGTAAGTTCTGAGGAATATGCACATTACTACTCCTTCGGTTTCAACGCCATTTTAAATAATTAAATGTATTTGTATTGATGCGTTTGGGGACGCTGGCCTTTTTCAGAGCCAATAATACCTGACCACCAGAGGGCAGAAGTGCACTACAAACAAGAGAAAACACCTGCCGCCTGTTGTCGACAAACAAAGGTTGCAAAAGTAACCAATAAAATAATAATTAAAAAAAAAAATACGATTGAAATATAAACTGATATTGTTGAAAGGTGCATAAAACGCAACTTGTGCAACTGCAACCCTCGGAGCTGTTTCATAGACCACTGGGGATTGCTAGGGGGGTTGGAGGAAACAGTTTGCATTAACCTACGACTAGGATTTCTTTTAGGCGCTTCAATGGGAGCATGTGAATGCGATGGTCTGTTTTCTATTTGAACTCACATCATCATCATCATAGCAGCTGTGATGTCACGATGTAAAATCGCAAAATCCCAAGCAGATGCACATTCTAGGTAACATGACCTTCAGTGACTTAATCCAACTAAAAACATACACATATGATTTTTTTTTTCATTTCAAGCCAAAAGCACTATATTGCTATGTATTGAACAAATTAAGGGATCCATTACTGCAGTCAAATGTGTACATTGACGACTTTTCACTCTCTTAGGCTTTAAGAAGAAAGTTGATATTTTTGTGCAGTGACAATAAAACACTATCTACCTATCTATCTATCTATCTATCTATCTATCTATCTATCTATCTATCTATCTATCTATCTATCTATCTATCAGTTCCAGTCAAACTGCAGCTGATGTGGACTAGATAGATAGATAGATAGATAGATAGATAGATAGATAGATAGATAGATACTTTATTGATCACAATTGATCTCCAGGAGGAATTTGTACTGCTGCTAAAGTGTAAACAGAGGGGGAGGAGACAGCATATAGGAGACTATAAGCCCCTTCTAAATAAAGCCCCTGTCTAGGAGAACCACAGAAAAACACACATTCAACTAAGGCAGTCATTAGTTGCTGTACTTGCATTGATTGTTATATATATTAAAAAAAGATAATGTAACTCTTTATATATATAAAGCTATGTGAAACACCTGCAGTTTGGAGGTGAGGCCCTGATGACAGCGACACCGTCTGGGTTTTCAGGCGAAGGGAGCCAGTAAATCTGAGAGAACGTGAGGTGCTGCCAGTAAACAGCCGCCCGTCTATTTTTCTTGGACGATTCCTCCGTCTGTCAGGGCAAATTTACGCAGACCCCCACGTGCCCTCGTGTCATCGCACGGAGGTCCGGCTGCCAGTGATCTGGCTGAAGGCAGGTGTGTTACACTGGCAGCAAGAGGCTCCGAGCTTCCGCTGACCTGACAGAGCAATTAAATCACTTTTGCTGGGCGCACCCCTGCCGGCTAAGACTGTCATTTGAGCATTTAACAAACGGAGGAGTGCGGCGCGGTGTTCCGCGGAGGAGGGGGTGTGGTGGCCACGGCCGTGCTCTCACTGGTCGGGGCTGCGAGTGGCTGAAAACAGTGGATTAAGGGAAGGGTCGCGGCCTTGCTGATGGGATTTTTCTGAAAAACAGTGGCGCCCTGCGGAACCGTTTCCTCTTGAAACAAATAAATAAACAACGCATGACTTGCGGGTATACTACTATTATAATTACTATTATTAACAGCGGCTCTCATTTCAATGTGGAAACGTTTCCCTTGTTACTTTCAGCGGACTCACAGGCCTCAAGGCCTCAGCACATGGATCACATCACAAGGAAAAAAAATGTCCAGCGCTGCTCAGTGCTGGAAATGAAAGAATTAGTGGGAGTAACTCTTCCCTCAACCTCCAATTAAGCGTAAGTCCATCCGGTAAACCGTCCAGATTTTCAGTTTCCCGACAGCAATTGGCTCCTGGCTTCATGTCAGGCCAACACGGGGAACAAACTCCGGTCTACGCAAAACAACAAGGATTAACCGGGGCTTACTTTCCAGCCCAAAGCACCCACACTAGCTTTGGCCTTTGTCACAATTCCCTCGCCCTTTGATCTATGGTCTATATTTAATACTGTGGTAAGATGTAAAGCCGGACCACGTGACGAGTGCAAGATAATCCATAGATCCTATGGATGTGTTGTGTTGACATGGAAACTGCCAGAGAGAGATGGCTGAATCTTCCTTGTCGCACACAGACTGGAGGTGAGGCGAGGCGAGGCCGACTGCAAGCTGTGCGGAGAGAAAAAAATCATTCATCTTCTATACCCGCTTGGTCCTGCACTCAGGGTCACGGGGGTCTGCTGGAGCCTATCCCAGCTGTCTTAGGGCGAAGGCAGGGTGACACCCTGGACAAGTCGCCAGTTCATCGCAGGGCCACATAGAGACAGACAACCATTCACACTCACATGCACACCTACGGACAATTTAGAATGTTCAATTGACCTCACATGCATGTTTTTGGAGTGTGGGAGGAAGCCGGAGAACCCGGAGAGAACCCACGCAGACACGGGGAGAACATGCAAACTCCACACAGAAAGGTCCCAGGCCCGGGCCCCGGAATCAAACCCACGACCTTCTTGCTGTGAGGCGGCAGCGCTAACCACTGCGCCACCGTGTCGCCCGAGAAAAAGAAAAAAAAAGTCCAAGTGCCATGAAGTGAAGTTTTATGACAGAAGTGAGAGCAGCAGCGGTGAACTGTGGCGCGCCCATGTTTGGCAAAACATGTTTTGACACATGATTGGCAGAGGGAGAAAGTGTTAAACGACACGCAATGAATTATAAATGGTTCAGTGAATTTATAATGAAGGGAGCTCGCAACATAATGACTTGTGCGGATCCTTTAAGAGCTGTACAAGAATTAACACGAATGGGTTTAACCTCCAATAACGTTGTAAATTTCACATCTGAATAATTCATTTGCTCATGTTAAATTCTGTTTCATCCACAAGTGTTTTCTAATTGCGAATTAATGTGCTTTATTTCAAAATCGAAGCACGCACACAATATTTTTTTTTTTTGTTTTACACTCATTGTTATCGAAACAATATGTCAAGACTTCAACTTAAGGATTTAACTATCATAATTCAGTGCAATCTAGCATCTCCAACTACAAATCTCTTCACTCAAGTCAGTGTGGAGCACTGAAGGAAATCAAGGGCAGGAGTCGAGCCTTTCTCAGAAGTGGTTCTTAAGCTCTGGAATAGTTTGCCCACGGCTAGTGGACCCTTCTTCTGTTTGTTGCAACTTAGGAATATTTTGCAAGCCTCTATGACAATAGTTAGTAAAGAATATTGGCCAGCAAACTGTGTCGACTTGCAGCTGTTCTTTCACTGTGTTGTCATGGGGACAATTCTCTTTGTGATTCTCTTTCTGCGTTTCCATTCTATTATTGTATTTTTCATGTTTATTTACTGGTAACAGACAAATAAATAAAGGTAAAATAAGTAAAAGTAAATGTACAATGTTCTTTTTACTATCACAATCTTGACTTACTGCATACTATACTACATTCTTATAGTGTTTGTTTTAAAAATGGGTTTACCTTCCAAAGCTCTAAATTAAATACTATTGAAACATGATGATTGGAACTCTTCTTTGTTTGTGGATCACATGAATAAATACATAATTATTTTTAATCTCCATTAGTCAAAACAATTCAGTTATTCATTTTTGTTTTTTGGTTTGTTGTTTTTTACTACAACTGCTATATGATTATTGTGAGAAGTGCATCGTTGTTGAGTTCTGGAGTGCTTTAAGGTATTTTATTTTAAGGCTTAGTTTATGTTTTATTTTTTTCAGTTTTGTATTGTAAATGCTGTCATTATATAGTAATAGCAAGCAGTGACATTTCTTTTCAGTTGAAGAAAAACAAAAACAGAGCAGTTCAGTTATGAAGGAGAGCAACAAGGTCAAAGGGGACACACGCTTTTAAAGTGCAGAGTTCAGTTTTACTGGTCTGCAGATGTAGATGTTGGGAATTTCAAAACATAGAACTAGTTTATGAGATGTAAAACAATTTCCATGGCACCTGTTGGATATGGCCGTAAGTTGAGGAAAAGTCAGTGAATCCGGGGTTGTAGCACTTGCTTTTGAATTGTCTGGATCTAAAAAAAAAAAAAAGAAAAGAAAAGAAAAAGAAAAAGTGTGTGGAAAGTCCTCTCAGGAGCGGCAGTGGAGTTTGGCTTCCACTGCTGGCATTCCTGAATAATCTCAACCATGCACACACCCTCAACATGTGTTCACATCCACTCTCCTTTTTTCTGCCAGCATACACCTCCCACCTGACCACGCTCTATGCTCTCTCGCATAAGGCTTCTGTAGCCAAAGGTCTTCAAAAAAAAAAAAGGTTGCATGCAATATATCAAAGGTGTAAAACAAATGGCAGAGGGTTTTTTTGTCATCAATGGAGAGTGGTCTGTGTTAAAAGGAAAGAAAATCCAAGAGGGATGTTTTGAGTTTTATGAGGAAAAATCATAAGACATGAAGTTTAAAGTAAACAAACAATGTTATTTTGTAGGTCATTCAAAGCAAATATTTCACCACATCTAGTTTAAAATCTGTCATTTTAGTTTTTTTAGGCCCTGAATGGGAGGTTGAATGGATAAATCTATTTCAGACAGTGTGGAGCCCGTGTTTAATATCACTCAAAACAACTTCAGTAAATTATACAGTGCTTCAGTGAATATATAGCACAGGAAATGTGCTATTTTAAAAGCAAATGTCCAGGTAGAGACAATAATTCCCTAGCAGTGAGTGTTGAGACCAAAATCCTACAGTAAGGACATTCAGAGGAGTCGTAGGTACAGCCAAAGGTTACCGGAACAAATCCATTTGTTGGATGAAATTTGCCTTTTAAGAGTGAAAAGGGAATTAACAGTTTGATTCCGCCCAAATCCATACAGCAGCCCTGACATGAAATCCATCCGAGCAAAATCTAATGTTTTTTTCAAATATTAATATTACACTGAATGACAATTGCAAAGAAACAAACAAACAAAAAATGCAGACCCTATTTGTGGGCTGAATTGCTCAACATATCTGCATATACAGAAATAAAATAATTAAATTAATACTGGATCTTCAACTATGTGCCTTCCAATAAAATAATGTGCAATAGGATCACAAGAGAATGCCCAGGAAATGTTCCACTTAGCCTGACGCAGACTGATTTCGTCCACTTGTGGTGACTTGCACCTATAGCCAAAAGCTACTCTCAAATATAAAGGCTCAGAGAATGTGACATTAGAGCCATATACATATGGTTGTATTTTAAGGGACGGCTCAAAGTATCAAAATATTCAACAGATGGTGCTCAGAATGTTTGAGGAGAAATCCTCCAGGGGCACTTTAAGAGAAACAGTTGTTCGCAAGCGGCAAGATTCATTTTAACGTCCGCCGAAGGCCGAAGGCAATTGCCCATTATTTTCTCCCTAGCAAGTCTTTTATTTAGCAGAACTGGCTGTCACAACATCCGGCCGGCAAACACTGCGTAAAATACCTGCGACACAAATAATATTTCAAGTGCCACTGGACTGGTCTGCTGTTGAACTAGCGTCTCATTAAGCATGTTCTTTCATGTTGGTTTATCTCAGACACACAGTCTCACCAGAGAGCAAATAAATAAATAGGGAGCGCATGCACACCGACAGAGTGCGCCTTCACTCGAGGCACTTCACATGCGTCTGCTGCATCTAATTAAGCTCCTAATTACCTGTTTTGCGATATTCCAGTTGAATTATTTATTTGTATACGGCGGGCATTATCATCTTCATCTTTGGAAAATAAGTTGAAGGTGATTACCCAGGTTAGTTACCATTTTGCATTGGATTTTTGTTGTGCACACTTGTCAGAGCCTTCTTCTTCTGCTCTGTTTTTTGTGTTTGGGGACTTCAAAAAATCTTGTTTTCTTTTTCTGGATAAAATTTGTATTTCTACTTTGATTTTAAGAAATAAATTAAACGGTCGTGCTAAATATTACAACAAGATCTGTAAGTGTGTTGAGAAGTGCGGGATTCAAAAATTTAGATTCAAAGTAACAACAAGAACTTCTGCTTTGTACTTAAACCTGAATTCATTGAGTTTATAGAAGGTTATTTCAAGGTCTCTCAAAAGGAGAGTAGGAGAAACAAGATTTTTTTTTTTTTTTTTACCATTTTTTCTTATCAAAACGATGAAGACTGGGGCGGGCGGGGGACGAAAAATCAGCTGCTGTCTCAGCATTTAGCGTCTGATTAATCATTTATGAACAGTATATGGTAGCAGACAGAAATAGCCGCTTTGATCACCTTGGTGGAAAAAAGGTGCACCCGCCCGACGAAATTAAATGTAGCGGCCAGATGCAGTCCCAGTTCTTGCTAATTAGCATTAGCTCAGCGAGTGCCCCGCCCCATCAAGGGTAGAGAGAGAGAGATGCAGAAAGCATCTGCGAGGGTGGCGCCGGGCCAACCTCTCTGCCTCTCTGTGGCGATCCGTGTTTCGAAGCTGACTCATGTTTTTGCACAGATGTTGGCACATTAGAAATGCTCCGGCGAGGCCTGCGGCTCTGACCAAGGTGACCAACTCGGTCCCGAGCCGGGGTCTCCGTTCTGGCCGGCTGTGTTGTCGATCTGACGTGTTTCCTCTGAGCCAGCCCACCGGACGGCTTATTGGCCCGTGTGTGCACGCCAGGCATGCGGAGATTTGCGACAGCTGTGGGCAGGGAGCACAGACATTCGGCCAGCCTTGGCAACTGGAAAAAAGGGGCAGGTGGGGCAGGAGCTCATCCGACTGGGTATTGCATTGGCGGTGCGGGGGTTTGAGTCAGCCAAAGTCTGAATGCAAATATCTGGTACGTGACCCCCACCAGGGCTCAGTGGCGATGCCTGAAAAGAGTAAATGTGACACTGACCGGCGAGGACTGTCCATCCCCTGGGCAATTTATTTTGGTTTTTTTAGCAAATGAAGAGTGTGTGATAGCGTTGCTGCTACACGGGCTGCCTTTATTAAAATAAGAATTAAAGAGTGTATTACTTGATTTTTTTCTAAATAATTCAAACCATCACTAAAAGATACATAAAAATGAACGCCTGTTTCATAAAAATGAAACAGGCGGCCTGAATTGTCCACAGAGGCTCCCTTAGAAATATGATGGTGCAAGATGGCAGCTAACTGGGAGCAAAACCCCTGCTCTATGTATATTCTTATATACATATAAGAACCATTCTAAGTTTTTGGAAAAATGACTTTTATTGTGCTGTGAGTATCCAGTACACACTGGATCTTCCATTCTGTCTGTGTAAGTTCTTTCCAGGTAATTTGACTTCCTCCCATGGTCCAACGTGGAGATTAGGTGGAGCGGCAACTGCAAATTGTATGTAGGTGTAAATGTGAGTGCAAATGGTGGTTTGTCTCTATTTTTAGCCCAGCGATTAACAGGGAACTCATCCAGGGTGCACCTTGCCTTCAAGCCAAGAGGACTGCAGTACCCCAACTACCCTGAATGCAGGGTAGTTGAATGGAAAACAAATGGCTGGCTGGATGGATGGATGGATGGATGGATGGATGGATGGATGGATCACGGATCACGGATCATGGATGATGATGATGGATCGCAGATGGATGGGTGAGTGGATGGATGGATGGATGGATGATGATGGATCACAGATGGTTGGGTGTGTGGATGGATGGATCATGCATGGATGGATGGGTGGGTGGATGGATCATAGGTGGGGGGGGGTGGATGGGTGGGTAGGTGGATTTTCTTTTTCCAAACTAATGAAGAGTAAGAGGATGCAGTTGCGGCACTCCAGTGCTGTCGGTGCTTTTGCATATTTTGATTGACAGATTGACGGATCATTTTGCCTTATATATGCTTCTGGTGCAGCCAAACTTTTAGAAACACAAAAAATAGCTGGCAAATATTTCAATGAAATTCTGAGTAAAATTTTTAGGCTTTCGAAAAACTTTTTTTCACTACTGGATGATGTCTTATTCTAGTATCTTATTATTTAATCAGACTCCACATCACATTATTATTACCTCTGCAGATTTTGCAGTCTGAGTCACCAGTTTTAAAAATTCAGCATGATTGAAAATAATATAAAAGCGTTCTGTTTTATTTTCATTATCAGAATAAAGGTCAGAATTAAGAATAATATAAGAAAAAGGTAGACGAGGGATGAGTAGCATTACGAACCAAATCTTTGCAGCTCTGCAGACTTTAATTACAATGCGTGTCTGCAATTCAACTTGCAGCCCATCTGACCTTGTGTGGTGCATATGTTTTCAATTAATGCATTTCCATCTCTGTAAACCCTTGGGGTTGGCACGCTCCATCTTGAGTGAGGTTAAGAAACAATTAGCCTCATAATGTGCTCCCGTATCTCCTTTAATGAGGAGTTGTTTTTTTTAAAGCCTGTTATGAGGTTGGCATACGAGTAGTTTTCTTTTTCGTGAATGTCAAATAAACTCTTACCTTATATCAAAGTTATTGTCATTTTAATAGAGATAACGATCACCAACAAAGAGCCAAGTGTATCTGGAAGTGTTACCAGAACCTCCATTAGAAAGAAGAGTTACGAAACCAAAAAGCTTCCTCAAAAAAATACCCAAATTCATCTTACAGTGAATTGAGAGCTAGAAGTGCGGCAGAATGCTAGTGCAGTAGCCTGCCGTGGCGCAGCCGAGGTCTTGGCGGGATGGTCAGTGAGGATTGCTGGTTACTGAAGAATGCTCTGACGTCACACGAACAGATTGGACAAGATGCAGGGATGACAGATGTGAAAAATTCAGCTGGCTGGAATGACTTAAATTATGATGGGCAGATTAGTAGGGCTGGTTCAGTCTGTCAGCCCAGGGTTACGTGCGCGCCCGCCTGCCTGCACGTGTGTGTGTATGTGTGTGTGTGAGTGAGAGAGAGAGAGAGAGGAGGGGGACGATCTGCTGGTGGAGCAGGATAACTGACATTTTCTCTATGGCAGTAAATCTGAAACACATTATGGCCTGCTTGCAGCCGCTGTTGTTTCCACGACTCCGCCAAACTGAAGTGAGACTGCAGCCTCATCCACCCTCCCCATCCCCCCACCCCCACCCTATTCCCCCTATAGCCCTGAAGCCAACTTTGCGGTGTTGCTCTCCTGCGGTTCATCCATAGTTGAATAAAAGATGAAAAAAACCTTGGCGCCGCCTCGCACACGGAGGCACGTGATACTCGCCGCCCGCTTCGACGACGCCTCTCTCGTACAACGGCCACATTCTTTATGTATTCAATGCTACCTTAACGCTCCAGATTCTTCTCAGGTCTACTCACAGCTATTAAGTTTTGACGGCCGCTCAGCCACCTGCCTTCCTCCGAGATCCAGGGTGATGGGTAGGTGGGGGTGGGAGGGTCAAGGACCCACCGTAAAGATGCAGCTTTTAAAGCTCGGTCCACCCCGCCGCCACGGCTTTGACTCGGCGTGTAGCTGGCTCATGCCGGCTGTCAGCTCCCATTACCTAATTGGAATTGAGATGCATCTGGACTGTGTTTTTGTCTGCGCTGCACTTCTGGTTGCAGGCCCCTCCCCTCCCCTATCTAGGACTCCCAACGCCTACCGCCCTACTGGCAGAGGCTTCGTTAGCTGTGTTGTCAAATGATCATTTATGTTTTGTTTTTTTGATGGGCGGGCTGGGTCACAGCCAAAAGCACGAAAAGCAACTCCCGCGGTTCGCTACAGTTAATATGAGCAACTGTTTTATTCATGAGGTCTGTCGCGCTGGGGCAGCCTCATCCGTCCTGACGGGCGAGAAAAGAATTACAGCGCCTCCTGTACCCCGGCCTCTTCATCTGTCAGGATCAGTGACCTTGCAACCGCAGGTCCAAGATCTACAGCCCAACGTTCCTTCGGCCACATTTGCATTCGCGCAACGCTGAGCCAACCAGGCGCGAAAACACCTGGATCACAGTCTCACTTGTCTTTTTTTTTTTTTTTTTTCTTTCCATGCAGACACTGGCCCAAGACAAACAGCGGTTACTTCTTTGGGAGTGAGTGTCAGTGGTCTGAAACGACTAATGGATCATAGCATGTTAATATCCATTAACTGAGCAAACAGAGGGAAATGACCCAGATCTGAGGCTGTTTGAGGACAGCTTTTGGAAGAAAATAAGAGGCCTGGAATGAAAGGGGGGGGTGTTAATAGTGTGCGATAACTTTGTTCCGGATTTCATTGTGTAGCTCCAATATTCAACATTCCGAGTTTTTTTTTTGGCGTGTGTGCGCATTTATCTCTGAACCGCATGTGATGTTTGATGTGAGAATGATTTATTAACAGTCAAAGCGCATGATTTATGACCTTAAATCGTCCGTCACTTGAGAAATTACACTGGAAAATCCATTCCTCTTCTGTTCCTCTTCATCTTCCAATGTGCTCTTTTATTCTTTTTTTGTCAAACTTTCGTAATCTTTGTGCAAAGATTCAGAGTGAAGATGGACGACAGGTTTTATTACATCCTTCGGGTAGTGGGTGTCGCCTTCTTTCTTGGCCTGAAATTGTTTCGCAATAAGGGAGCGGCTTTGCTAAGATTTACAGCCCCACCTTGAATACTGAGGGGTCCTCAGCCCTTTGAGTGATGTTATGGAAGCAGACGCAGAGAGCAGATATTGGACTCCTTTTTTTCTCCCCCGAGAACAAATTGTGCAGCTCCTCTGTGATGAGACTAAAAGACTAGCGTAATTTATCCCAGACAAAAGGCTGAATGGCGTTCAGTCAGGCCCTGAGAAAGCTTTTGTCAGTTGGCAGAGGCAGATCTGTGGGCCAATGTAGTGGAATAATACACATTTGAGTGAGGCCAATACACCAGCTTCCATCGTGAAATCTCAACACGAACAAATGATGGTGAAAATCAATGGATAAGCTGGAACATTCTAACCACTTGTGTCAGCTCAATGTAGATTTCAAGAGTTATTTGTCACAAAGATTTGAATGAAAATCTGTGTGGGTTATGTAAGTAAGTGATTTTTGAACCAAATAATTTTTTTTTTTTTTTGGAAAGTGAGTGTAAAACTCCAGTGAAGGTTATTTTGGGACTTTCCACCTCTGGTTCCTGTCTCAGAAGTCCATCTATCCAGAGTTCAGGCCTTAGTTTCCATTTCCTCACTTGTTATCGCTGTAATGTCGACACAGTCCAGCACAATGTTTACCTGTTCCTGTACCTGGAGGAAGTTTAATTTATGGGCTTTTGATCTATTTTTGAAAAACTGTTTCCTGATATCCTATCAAATGTTGGACTGGATAAAAAAAAAATAACAAAACTGACTCAATCTTCCCCTTTATCTGTGTATTTATTGAGAAAAGGAGAAACTACAAAGCGCAGAATGCAAATGAAATGGCTATATTAATAATAACTTGCCCTTAAAAAAAATCTCTTGAAAATCAATCCTCTTCAAAAAACTTTAATTTTAACACTTTTCATTTCCTGAAAAGGCAGCTGTGCAACCTTTCAGTGGGCCCCTTGTTCTTCTTGCCCAGCAGTAATGAGTTGTTTAGTGGGTAAATCTGTGCACACAAGGATGATCTCACGTAAGCCCACTGAGGGGGCTTTGCCTGTTTCATCCTCACTGACCACCACCAACGACGCCATCTGGCACCCTTTTCCACATGACGGAGGCCTTCTATCTATCTGCTTGTTTGTTTGTTTGAGTGAGTGCGCGCGTGTGCGTGTGTGCCGTGAGACGTGGCCTGCACGTGTGCAGTGAACCAGACAGCAGTTTTCCAGTGTTGTCCATATAAACGCTGCTCTGTTGTGATTTATTGATCTCATTTTTATTTTCTCTGTGCACCGTGGACATTCCAACAATCCAGGACATATATTCATTTTTTGATTGTTCTCCCTTTTTTTGATAGGTACAAACGTGCGCACCACAGCTCTTGAAGCCATATTGTTTCTATTTGTCTGCCTGGTGATTAAATCACACACAGATGTGTGTGATTTAATCTTCCACGGGACTGCAAATATTCGCTAAAGGTAAATATTTTCAAGATAAATGATAAACTGGAGAAAAAAAAATTATGGGTCACATTTGAGTTCATCTGAATATTTCAAGCACTGATGCCCTGATGTGCTTCAGTACGTGGGGGGAAGTTTCAATCCAGCATGAAAATAACTGTAACACAATATGAAGATAGTTGTTGTCTTAAGGTTGGCCTCTTCACACTCAGTTTGCTGTTCTAATTTTAGCTCTAACTCGCTTTCCCCCCTCTGGGGATCAAGGTTTTTTTTTCCTTGGAGGGAGGGCTAGAGCGCTATAAACAGTGCTTCGCACAATAGTTAAGCTACTGTATGGTAACCGCATGGATGCTTCTTATTTGATGTTTCCATGACGGATTTGCTTGGCTTGAGAAATGATTACTTTGGAC
The DNA here is from genome assembly GCA_009823395.1 of Thamnaconus septentrionalis. NCBI lineage: Eukaryota > Metazoa > Chordata > Actinopteri > Tetraodontiformes > Monacanthidae > Thamnaconus > Thamnaconus septentrionalis. Next base: position 10,781,639 of record CM020504.1, read on the forward strand.
ATATTGTGCCCCTTTGAGGAAAAAAACTGTCCTCTTTCTTTGATTTCTATTTATTTTTCCCAGCCCAAGCTTTTGATTTCCCCAAGCCTGACATAACAGGCCTGAGTTGGAATTACCAAGACTGGAGAAAAACTATTATTAACCCATGAAAATCCACAAGCCCCCCATGCTGCAGCAGCTTATTTTTATTTTTTTTATTTTTTTATTTTTTTATTTTTTGTGTTTTTTGGTTTTTTTTAGGGGAGCAAGGGGGTGATGCGCTGCGAGACGCTGCCGTGAAGGATTCTGTGTGACAGAAGCTTTCAGTTCGCCTGTCTATCACTTTTGTAAGACATGAGACATGGGGGATATAAATACACTGCCTGGATACCCTTGTCCCCTTCCTCCACCAATCTCCCCTCACGTGGGTTTCTGTGATTGCACAGCGCCTGCCCTCCATGGTCAAGCCAAGAAGGCTGGGGGTCCATCTGAGTGGTGGAAGTGCTTCGCCCTCCATTACTCTGATAAAGACCTCAAAATAGAAAAGAGAAAAAAACAACCTCCATCACCCCCAAATTGGCCAAACCACTGATGGGACAGGACTGGGGCGACCGCCGCAGGCGCTCGGCTCGTCTTCATTCCTTGCTGTTTGCTTGAGGTGACGTGAAGGATCTGTGAAATGGCAGACCGGAGGGTGTTTTGGCAGATTAATGTGAGTGATTACTGGGAAGTATACCTCTCAGCACACACACGACCTTGCGGCGCACAGTTGTTTGGTTCCATCTCCGCTGCCGTGCCCAGTTTGCTGCTGGTCAAACATGTGTCCTCGGTGGGGACGGACTTACTTGGCAGCACACATGGAGGCAGTGACCTGGATTTCACACCTGAGGCCGCGGAAACAGAAATATTTATTTTTTGTCATGTGTTTCTCCTGTTTCAAAAATCACCTGATTAGTGGGATGTTGTCTTTGAGGACTACCAAGTCATCTAAATACTGTCAGTGGATCCAGGAAAAAACTCCAAACTGCAGCAAAGTTTACTTCAGAAAACAGTAAGACTATATATTGCAATATAATATGATTGTGCTTCTTGTCAGACACCTCCATTAAAGAAATTACTCAAAAGTTAAAAAAAATATTACTATGAATTATTATATCATCATCATTACCACTGCCACCGTCATCATCACTGCTTTTTACTAAGTATTGGAATAAATAGGCCGCACAGCATCAGTGAAAATCATCATAAACTCGCCCTGCTATGCTGCATTTTAAGCTTTAGAACTGTAAGCGTCTTAAGTGTGCAATTCAGAGCTTTTCTGAACTACCCAACAGCTTAACAGTAGCACATCTGCGGCATAGCAGTAGAATCTCATTGTTCTTATTCAAAGGAAATAGATGATAATATGAATTTCTGCAGTATGAATAAAAACTCTTTCTTCTTCATAGTCCCTTCAGGACTCATGAATATACTCTCTGCATCTACAATATAATCACCCTTCAGCCAGCAAAGTTTATTTAGCCCTTGATTTTTTTTAAAAAGTGATTCTCTCAGAGCCCTCAAGTGTGATGCATTACAATGTATGTAAAATATAATAGTTAAAAGTTTTCAAAGCATTGTAAACAAAAACAATCTCCATCCTATAAACAGAGAAGCAACAGAGTCAATCAAATGAAATGTTTAACTAGTCGACACATGCCAAAATAAAAAAAAACAACATCATTTTAAGCAACGCTAATAATGTTGCAGAGAAAAATCTGTGCCATCTGTGGCTGAAATTATGGGATGTACTCAAGGTCGGCACAATGAGCAAAATACTTCTCCATGTTAACTTGCGCTGCTTACTGCCAGCAATATGAATTGCTGGACAAACAGCTGGGCCCTCGACACAACATTTTGGTATATGGCCATGTAGTACATACAGTACACTGGACATCCACCGTACCTCTGACGGTAGGAAAGATGAAAGAGGCTGCATGGTGTGAAAACAAGTGTCAGTCCGAGTTAACAGATCACTAAATCACTCTGCTGCACCATCTTTATCAATCAAAGGAGCTCTCTGTGAGAGGGGCTGGATCAGCAGTATCGGGCTTTAATCACCAACACTGCTGTCTTCCATGTCATTGCCACTGCCCCTGCTTTGTAGCACAACCAGTCAAGAAAAGCCAAAGTTCAGGGTCACATCACAGTGTCTTTATTATTTAGGTTGGAGTTAGCTATGTTTAGAGTACATAATTTACACTAACACAATAATAAACTTCAGCAAAGTCCTAAAAATTGTACCATTGACTGTAACTATAAAGGTCAGGGTGTGAAAAACGTATCTGTAATCTGTTAACACAGACCAGCAAGTGAGCGTGATTGCTGGGCAATGTGCATGCTTTACTACTTTACTGTTTACAAATGACAAAATTCTGTAACAGAGTCATGCAGACCCACAGCAGAAACTTTGCTATCAAGTGCAGAAGACAAAAATAAAAACATTTTTTTAAACAACCCCTTTCTCTTCCATTTACAGCTAATACTTGCAGCCTGGTTTCAGTCAGAATCAAGGACAACAAATATCTGCTAGTAACCCAGAACTATACCAAAGGCTAAGGAAACATTCTGAATATTTTTGATAGAGATCACGACGTGCAAGTTTTTGTTTTGTACCTGGTAAACTTATTCCCAAGTCGCTTGTGCTCTGTGATCTTTGGAAACATAAATGTTTGCTGCAAAAAACTAACTGTGTTAGTAAATGTTGACATCGGTTCGAGCAAATCAAGCTGAGGGGATTTCTGTTTATCTCCTGGCAATCAAATCAACACACCCATCTGCTGTTTGAAAAGCTACACATGAAGCTTTGGATCCAACAATGATTCTGCATTGTTTTCCGACTGCAGAATTCGAGATGCTGACTAGCGTGATGGAAGAAACAAATGGCTCGCCGGCCGGTGAGAGAGTACCAGACAACTTTACCAGTGTTCGATCTGTTGGTACATGTGTGATTTTGGCTGTAATGATGTTGACAAGGCCTGGTGCAGCCCAAAGTCAGGAAAACGAAAAGTCATCAACTAATTGTAATGGTATATAAATGGTTAAAATGCTATAAATGTTAGCAGTGTATAACTTACTTTACAACAAAATGAACGTTTTTGAACAAAATTCAATCTGAATAGTCTTCCTCAGTGGTGGGCCATCAGGGTCAGCAAGGCCTTTTCTGCTGGCTTAACCATACTTAGAAAAGTATATTTTCCCGTAAATATGATATTAAAGACATTCTCTATAGTCTGTTCTTAACATCCACTTGGTCGCGTTGCTTCCGTTGTTGTATATTACGGTAGAGTTTTTATCCAATCATATTTCTGCTAGCTTGTGTTGTCAGGTTCCATGAAATGTGCCTCAGGCCAGTGGAATCAACATAACAGGCTCCTGGTCGCTGTAAATGAACGGATCTCAGTTAGTTACAATAGTCATTTAGATCTCGAGTCTGTGATGCCGAGGCCAGCTAGTTGTTACCACCATGACAAACCCACGATGTTCGAAAATGAATATAAATATTTAGTTTCCAAAGCATCTGAAATTTAAAATGTAAATAATGTGGCACATTGGTGCAGCAGCTGCACAAACAAGTTCAATTGTTTAATAATTTAATAGTTCAATAGTTTGTTTCATTATCGTATCGTTAGTCTCTCATACAAATCGGCAACAATGCGCAGTTTATGTGTTGAGGAATCTCTTAAAATATATTAAGGGTAATATGAGGCATATTAATTTAGGGTGGACTAAATATGTTGTCACTGATGGCCTAGGTGTGAAATACACGGCCCGCCACTGGTCTTTCTACACTTTAAAAGTATGAGAAAGGAAATGAAACAATGGTTTTCAAAGACCCTGCAAGTGGCATGAGTCAGCTCTGCGTTAGTAACCGTCTCTAGCTCACCTCTTCATAAAAGTTTAAGCTTGGATAAGCAATGGAGGGGAAAAATAGGTTTGTGAATATGAAATACGCTTAGTACAAGCAGCTTGAGTTTTGAGTGAATGGAGAAGGGAGAGAGGTATTGCAAGTGCTGAAAGTAAATCAGAGAATTCAGTAAGACTCCAGGTGCTTCTATTATTCAAACAACACAAGGAGCACAATAAAAAAAAGAGCTACATGTAGAGTGTAGGTAAGTGGATTTGTGTATACTGTATGTGTGGCTACCTTGTCCTTTCTAGAGCCCAGTGGGAGGCTTCATGCTTTCGGTGCATAATTCAACTGTGTTGTTTCTGCCCACCTCCTGCGGGAGACGACATCTTCTCTATGGAGATGGTCTAACTGAAGGCTGAACTGTAAAAAGTACATGTGCAGTTACCACTTGCTGGGTAGATGCCCCATGTTCTGCCTGCTCCCAAGACAGAACAAGTTTTTATTGTGTCATTTTTGTTGCCCCATCACAACAAAAAAAATATTTTTTTCCAACTGTTTGTCATAGTGTTTCTTTTTAAATTAAATGTTCAGCATAAATATTGATTAAGTTTTTTTTCTGGTTTTTAATGTTGAAATAGTATACATTTCAGATTCATTCATTATTTAATTCACACAACTTAAACAACACCTGGCATGTTCCATGTTAGCAATATGTGCTTCTGTAGTTTTATTGTTGAAAAGTCGGACAAAAGAAGAAGGAAACTACCTTTATTTATCCCATATTGGGGAAATTTGCACCCCAATTGCAGTGTTTTTACCACCACCACCAAGATAGCTTTTAAGAAACATCTCCACCAATTTGATACATCCACTCCTTTCTTGATCTTGTCCATGAATATGGAGATTTTTTTATTTAGAACATATGGAAGCATAAGTAAAAGGAACATTGTCTGTGTAACACATGACTGGCATGGCTTAATGGCCATGCGATTAAGGATATAATCAAGGGTGTCTATCTGGGATTAAATCAAGTTTGCCTTCCAGTGGCCTAAGCTTCAAGTGTTTCTTAGAGCGTTGATTACCTTAGTTTGATGTGGTTTACCATAGCAGTGGCTGCTGTGCTGGAGGACTTTCCTAGCAGAAGTGGGTATTTTATATCTTGAAACCAAGTATTTGATGCGGCCTCCAAGGCATACACATGTCTTAGGTTGATGTGTTTGTTAAGTAAGTAAGAGAAGAACTGTGTGTGTGTGTGTGTGTGTGTTCAACTCAAAACAGAGATAAATTCCTAACTTTGTTTTAAGGGGAGGAGGTGATGGGTTATTTTTGCAAATGTTTAAGTCCTTTGTTTCCAATCTGTATTTATCTTGAATGAAATCAATAAGAGATTCTGTGGCATATACAGCTGCACATTTCAACACACTGCCAGGCTTTTGTGCAGAGCAAATCTAATGTCATTTAAAATCTCCCATTGCTTCAAGCACATGCTACAATCCAATTATGCTGAATTGAGAACAAAAGACAATGCAAATCATTCCTGGTATAGACAAAATGTTTTATTTCATGACAAATGGGATTTGTTATTGTTTGAATAGTGTTGTAATTTTTAGTTCTTGCTAGACTTATATAAATGTGCACTAAAATAGTAACATATAAAATAGGCTTTGTAATTTGCCAGAAAAAAAAAATATTTGTGTGTGTTGCAATGATGTGAGAAACGTGGTGCAGTAGTACACATTTGGTCTCATGACTTCAAGCCATCTCAATTTGCACAACAATAATCTGGGGGAGTTTACACATTATAAATAGATCTTCTTTTTTCATGCGAGTAAAGATTTACATCTGATTGAAATGCAATGTGTATGCTCCCAGGAAAAACTGCAACTACGGTAAAGTCAGTGGTAATTTGATCGTGAGACAGTGCAGTGCCCTGTTCAAAGAGCAAGAGAAAAACCTTTGTGGTCTGTGACAGCAAATAAAAGGATTGGAATTTGAGGTCCATTGGGATGTCATTAGGCATTACATTTTGGCTGTTTAATCTATAGGTGGCTTCCGCTGCAAGAGATATGAGCATCAATGGCCTATCATAAGGCTGGGTAGGTGAAAATAAAATGGGGAAAGGTTAATGAAAAAAATATTTAATGTTATGCTTCTCAACTCTGGAAACAAAAAAAATTCATTATTTATCAATTTCTGGCTTTAAAGCTGTATTTCCTTGTTTTATTATATATATATATATATATATATATATATATATATATATATATATATATATATATATTCTCTATACAGTTCTCTTGTTTTGTTTAACCTTTATTGAGTTGCTCTTATGGTGACACACACTGCAGCCCTTCATCTTTAGTGCAATTACTGAAATATTCCTGCGCAAAAAAAAAACAAAAACAAATGAGGTCCAAAACACGTATTGTCAAAGTCAAAACCACTGATTCTGCTTGTCTAAACCAGATTCTCTGAGTTTGATTTCAATTTCACGCAGAAATCCCTGCACACTCTGTTTTACATCACTTCCCTATAGGCTGTGGAAGCAGAGTACATGAAAGCCCTTTGGTCCGATTCTGTTTGCCTCAATGAGGAGAGAAAAAACACTTCACGCAATCATTTTCTTCCAGATTTCCAGGCAAATGTATTCAAAGTCAGCAGAGTGCAAACAACAGCTGCAACGCTCAGAATTAAGACGTAAACGCCAGTGTTCCATGGCATCACGCCACACACTTGGAAAGGGTAGGTAGGTAGGAAGGCATGTTATGAGCTACAAATCTGTGAGGTGAGGTGTCTTATTTTCCATTTCACTGTTTTAATAATTTTGTTAATTATGCGGTTTATTCCTTTGCATGTAGTTGTAAGACGGATAATTACTGAATTGAGTAACTAATGTGTGTATCTGGTAAAGTAATAATTGTCCCTGGACACTCTATTGCACTTAGAATAAATAAACCAGAATCAATCTTAGAAGAAGTACCTTTATTTGTGTCTCGTAAAAGGGCAAATTAAAAGTACATCTCCAAAGATTATCATGCCCACTTATAGGTTTTAAATTTTGATGGGACATGGTGGGCTCACTATATAGAGACTTCTGGTCTGTTGAGGTACACTAAATCAGTTTTCATCTAAACATTTTATAACTACTACTCCAAAGTTAAATTTGTTCAATTAAAAAAATACATCATAATATTTAGTAAACTCTGAAGATTTAATTTCTTTGTGAATTCTACTTATATCTGGGGGAACTTGAGACATTGTAATGTACTGTACTCCGTAAATATCTGCTGAGAATCTTTATTACAGAATGCAATCTATGCAAGACAGAGAATTAGACAGAGCTGTATATATTCACATCATAAGCACAAAATAAATGTTTTCTCATTTGGGAATTTTACATGAACGTTACACACTGAGTGATGTTTTACAAATGCGGTGATTGGATATACTATTCACGCATCAACATACTATTACACACATAACAGCTTCCTCGCAGAGGAAACTGGTCAATGTAAGCAACATTCCAGTAAAACCGAAGCCCAGTCCATTTCCACTGTGGAAAATACAGGATTTAGACTGAGTTTATGAAAAAAGGATATGAGAGCGGATATGAGAGGGGTTGACTTATGAACAGACACATGGCCATCGGCAGGGCGTATAATTTACAGCTGCTGAAAAATGGTGGGTGAATATTTTATTGATAGCCTGTCGTGGGTGATTAGTCACACAAGTGACAGGCTTCAAGACACAACTTTGTATATATTCTACATAGCTTTTGACGTTTGGGACTTTAACATGTTGCATGCAGAGTTATTTTAACAATTATATTTTAATTCACAGAGCACTCTGGCCACCAACCTTAAAAATAAAGACTTTAAAAGCTCACAGAATTTCAAAACATAACCTTACCTCAATATTGATTTTATTCTGATACTGTATTATAAACAAAGGCTTATAATAATAAAAAAAATCTGTACACTTTTTTTTGTTGTCTTTGTTGTCTTGATTCCTTTTCTTTAATCCATCCACACATTAAAAACAGGGTTCTGCTGGTTTCCTATCAGCAACTCCCAGCTGCTCCCAACCAACGGTGTAAGGCCACAACAGTAGTTAAATAAATAAATTTAAAAAAAGCCTCCCACTTCGTGTCAACTATAAATTCTTGTCTGTGTGAGTGATGCTTTCCGGTAGTCATGGAAACCTAATATAATAGACCCCCTCCCCGCCCTTCTCTCTCAGTCGCTTGCTCAACGCCCCCGCCCTTCCCCTCTCTCCAGCAGTCTGCCAGTCTCTCTCTCTCTCTCTCTCTCTCTCTCTCTCTCTCTCTCCATCCACATCCACGCCAAAAGCTCTTTAGGTACTTTGCGCATGTACGGCCAGTCAAAGCGAGCAATTGCATCGAGTCCAAGATGGCGAAAACACGTCTGGCTTGCCTCCTGACTCTCCTCTCAACTCACTGTAAGTATCCAAAAAATCACTCGGAAGTGGCTTTTGTGTTGCTCGCGGTTCTCCTCGGGGAAAGCGGCCGTCGGACGGCGTTCACTTCTCACTTGTGTTTGCCCGAAATTTTACAAGCGGCGTCACTGTTTCAAAAGAAACAGGGAGACCACCTCAGAAATGAGCGCGGCAACTGACGTTAAACTCAAAGAAGACTGACAACAAACGCCGAACTACCGACAGGCAAACAGCCGTGGTGTTTTTAATGATTGTGTCAATGATATGTCGAAAATAGTCGCATTTGTAGAAGTTCTAGCCGTATGAAAAATGCGACCGCGAACGTCTCTCACATCTGACCCGAGTCCGACTGTGTGGTTCAGTTGTAGAAATGTGTTCCGAGTGTGAGACGAACCGCTCCGTGTTCGTGTCCGAGTGTCCGACGTTACCGCCCGCGCTTCGGTACCACGTTGTTTTATTTGTCTCCCTCTCTCCCACACCCCGCTCTAAAAAAAAAAAAAAAAAAGTTTTATCCCCGCAAGTTTGGGACGGAGACCGGTCGTTTGTGAATTAAATACGAGTCGAGGCAGCCTGGGAAGCCGCGCTGTGGAACTATTTCGCGTGGTTTCGGAGCCGTGGCGATGGCCGAGTTGTCGAACGTAGTGATGCGAGATAACGGTTTTGTTCCTACGGCGGAGTGGCGCAGGCTGTCCGCGGGAGGAGCCAGCCAGCCAGCCAGCCAGCCAGCCGGGGATACCGAGGCTCCTCCAACCCCCTCCTCCTGGAACCCTTAAACCGCACCGCCGCTTAACCGGTCAACTGAAGAGCCTTCGGAAAATCGATTCGCTTCGCTAAATCCTCCTTTAAGACACCATATTTCAACGTTGTGAGTCCCTTAAGGACGAGCTGTACGAACGGCTACACCAACGTTGCTATACTTTTGCAGTTTAACGCATGAGCCTCAGGTTAATGTGAGGTTATAAATATATGAACATTTTTAACAACGGTGTTTATTTAGGGTTTTTTTTTTTTTAATTAATTGTTTATAAATGACGGGGTACCGAAGATAGATGCACATTTCTAGGCAGAACAAATAAACTCGGTACCTGATGGACAAACCAAAAACCACTTGTTGCCAAAACAATATCTTTTTTCCTCCTATCCTTTTTTTCCATCCTATCTTCCTTTCCAAGTTACACAAAAGCTTTTGCTACTCCTTTAAACAATATACTGAAATACAGGAAAAACAAAAGTAACAATAGGAGGATTTTGCTCAGGTTATTGGGGATTTTAAAGATATTAAAGATTTGTCTTGTTTCTACCCTTTCACCAGCCAGGACACAAAAACCATGGTCTCAACTACAGCTCATCTTTATATCAACAGGTTTTAATGTTTGGCTGGGTTATAGGATTTTTTTTTTTTTTTTTTTTTAAAAAGAAAAAGCTTCAGTTTATTAGCAATGCTACTCATACAAAATGCAATAAATATTCTCAAGTCCTGCGTAATTGTTTAGGTTTTAACTACAATTTCTTTTACTGGAGGATATATGTTTTTATCTTTTCTCCTCTAAGACTGGTAAGGACAACCACTCAGATCAAAGGGGGGTGTACAGACGTAAGAACCCTGTGATCTCTCAAGTGTGTGACTCGGCTTATTCTCTTTGCTTTAATTAGGACTAGCAACGAAGCCTGTTGGAAATCTGTTGCTGCAGTAGCAGCACTGTCTCTCATGACGCACCTCGAGGCTGGGCGCTCATTTAAATTTTCTCCCTCTCCAAATGATAACGTTTCAAAGTCAGTAATGATGTTCCCCTGAGTTAAGCTGTGGCAGGGCATGATAGCGGCAAAATTGACATTTTTCCAGGGAGGGCAGTGAGCTGGCAAAGATTTAAGAATTTCTTTTGTCTTGCATGGACAGGGCTTAACCATGTGGCTGACTGGCTCCCAGCCAGCGTGGCTACTGTCTTTAGATACTGGACAAATCTGGCTAGACTAAAGCTGGCCGTGGGCCCCTTTATGAGTTACCACTGTGGGCTAATAGTCCCTGATTACAAATAGGCACTCAGTGTAATTAGAATGTCTCTTGTATTCCACAATTACTGTTTGATGCTTTACAAAGCAAAGCAAAGCAAGAAGTTCCACAGTGGAAGCGTGCGGTTGGCTTCGATGTTTGGTCCGTAGGCCACACTTATTTCTGTGTCTGTTCGATGTACTTGTTATTTTCAATTCTTGACATTCTTCAGGTATGCGTCCTTTAAATGGTCATGTAACCCCAGCCTTTTCAAATGAAGGCTAAAGCCAACGGGGCTAAGCATAGAAATATCAACTCGGTCATCCGTCAGCGCAGTGAGAGGCGAGGGCCTTTGTTATTTTAAGTACACATGCTCGCAGCAGACTTTCCGCTCTCATATAATGAAATCTGTTAAAATTTTCCATTGTTGGCTTCACCTGACTTCGATTGCTGAAATGTATTCCAAAGTAATAGGCCACGCACTTCAGGAGGACGTCTGCCAAAAGCACTCCTGCCAAAAGCATGGCCAAGAAATGCTGCAAGATGCTAGCTGCGGATTAGTACCAAGCAAATATAAACGTTGAGATCACTCCCTTGACTTTTATAAGAAACACCTGTTAAAATGTATACTTTAGGCCCTTGGAACATTTTTTAAATGTTGTCAAATAAAAGATTTAGATATAAAAGCCCGAGCACACACATTATTTCCCAAGTATAATTAACCCTTTTGTAACTTGACATTAGCTTTTGTAATAAACATCAACACCATTATTGAAGCCGCTTGCATCTGAATGAATACCGTAAGGTAAGGGTCCCGTGTCTTCTTTGCTGATGAGTCGTTGTGTCACCCGGGAGCTCAAAATATCCACTAAAACTAACCTAGCATAACTCGAGTGTTCATCAGATGACGTTGGACACAGCAGCAACTCCTTGAAAATTTGTCCGTATTACAGCCAAGTGTCGGTGCTTTTCTCATCATTGCCATGTGCTGTGCAGTCTTGAGTCTCGGCAGGATTTGGTGTGCCCCCAAGATAATTGTGGATAGTGTCTCCCCTAGGAGGTGCACGTTGTCAGATGTTTCCCTACCCACCCAAACCTTGTAAGCAAATGTTTGGAGACTATCTGAATGGCATGTTAGGGGCCCGCAGGCGAGTCACATTCAGTCTGACATTTTACCGTGGAGACAGTAAATGGCAGAGTAAAACAGGGACAGCCAAACTAAAAGGAGTCCCCAGCTTCAGAGAATTTGTTTGTTACAAGCTGGAAATGATTTTATCCAGATGGCCTTGAGTGAGTGGTGTCATTGGCGCAACACGCTTATAATAAGCCCCTTTTACTCAACTTGTTGAAGGCTCATGTTATTCTACTCTGCTCTGTATAAGAAAAGTGGAAAAGGAAGCCTGTTTTGCCTCAAAGAAGACAGCAGAAGCCAAATGAATTTTGCTATTAAAAAAAGGAGTGCTAGCAAAATGTGCACCTGTGTCAAATGTTTGTTGTTTTATCATCTCTTTTGCTGTCTGAGTGACACCCCTGTAAAGGCGTGCCATCTGGTTTTGTTATGTTTCCTGTTAATTCCCATTTCCACCTATCCCCTAGGAACGTTGATAAATGTTCCATAATTACACAGTTCTGATAAGGTCTCTGTCCAACGGCACAAGCAGAAAACAGAGAACAGAAATGAAGACAGACACATTAAATATATGTGTTTTTGTAGTTTTGGGTTGTTATTGTTTTAACTCAGAGTGACAACTAATTTATTTTACTCAGGAAAAAAGATTTTGTCATTTGCAATTTTGTATTTTCAAAGATTACTTGCTTCATTTTTGTTATTACTCATTCCAGTCCTGTCATGTGGACATGCAGTGTGTGTGCAACAACAAACACCACGGGATAAAGTTTAAGCAGCACATGGCCCTCTCTCTGGAATGACCCGAAACAGCTGAGCAGGCGTGGGTGGTGGTGCTTTGAGCAGCATTGCAGGCGTAACCAGAAATATCTGCTGCGTCCCTCCCAAACCTGAGTGTGTGTGTTAGCAAATGCAGCATTCCAACTGAAAACACATGGAAGCAGAAACCCTCTCATCATATGCGTGCTGACTTACAATCGCAACCACCTGTTTTTCCGAGGAGATAAAAGGGACTCCTGTGGATGAGTATGCTGGGTCCAGAGCAGAAAGTGGGCGTAGGGCGAAGAAGGCTCGACATTCAGAAAAACAAACTGGGTGTGAGAGGATGTCTGTTGATAGAGATATTAGTTTATCATCATTGCATTCGAGGTGAGGTGAGGTTTTGCCAAATGTCAAGGCACTGTGTGCTTTATAAAATAGTCAAGAGAAGGAACCGATTCTCATAAAATAGAAACAAAGCAATACTGGCCTAAGAGGGAAAACTTGACAAAACCTCTTAGAAAATATTGTTGCAATCTAAGTGTGTAAAAGGAATATCACATATAGAATAGAATGCAAGCCTTTATTAATCCCACATTGGGGAAATTTGCATAATTACGGCAACAAAATAGTGCAAAATACAGCAACAATGAAAGTATTTTCACTTTGTTTAGATTTAAAATCAGAGACACACACACAGGAAGGACTTGTGACTAAAAGACTTGAATTGCCATCCTGTTTTGAGTAATGAGCTTTTGGAAACTATGACTCTTCCCTGAAAAGAAGGCTAATGTGCTTGTTGGTTTTGATAAGACACTATTATTTGTTGTTTAGGCTACACTAGATCAGCAGGATCATCTCCAAAGATGCCTCCCAGACTGGCTGCTCTAGTTTAGTGTGGCATGAGAGGCTTCCTGTTTGATGATTATTATCTGTGGTCACATGGTACCCCGGGGAGGGAGGCGACACCATGGTGGTCGAGTGTACGCGGGATACTGATGGAGTACGTCAATAGGTCAAAAGAGGCCACCATCGATCAAACATTGGGACACTGTCAGCTTAGTGAAATAATTAGAAGCATCATTAATGACATGGCAGTGAACTACATGCGGCTGAGCCACTGTTGCTTTGGAAAGAAAAGGCTTGGGGCTGCGCTCCCACTGAGAGTCATGACCAGATAATCGCTCTGGATTCATTTTTGTTTACCAGGCTGTAACAAAAGGGCAATTACTGTCTAAAAATAGCCATAAGGCAGAGTCATCTGACAACCTCAGGTGTTTGATCAGAGCTCCGTTCAGTTACAGTTCATTTATTTTAATGAAAAGTAATGAGACGTTCGCCTGATCAAAGGTCAAAGGAGCCAATAGTGACTGAGGAACCAGATTGGCCACATCATGAAACTTTAGTAGACCATTTGCAGGTTGTTTTTAAGAAACAGCTGAAACTGAACTATTAAACATATTAAAAAAATGTTTTAATTCTAAACACAAATTTGTGGATGTTCGTCTGCTTGAAGAAAAGATATATCTGACAATTTCATAATTAAGTTCAAATTTCCTTGAGTTTTTCTGGTTTGGTCCCCCATCTTTAAAAAATTATTATTTTGAATATTAAGATTTCGTTTGAGTTACTTGCTGAAGAAAAAATCTGAGGGCTGTGTAGATCTTTTGAGTGTAGCTACTGTTTGTTGTCCACGACGGTACACCAATTAAAAACCCTACAGCCGTTGTTATTTTTACCACAAGAAGTCTGTGTGCTGACCAGTGGTGTTTGTGTTTAACGCTCGTTTTAGTTCTCAAACGTGGTAGTCTGCAATTAGGAGGTTTTCCCTCCTATGCCGACGACTGTGGAGGCTGCAGGATTTTGTACGCACCTTTCCAAACATGCCAACAAGAAAGAGTGGTTTTGTCGCATGGCAGCAGTGTAACCAAGAGTTTAAAACTAAAACAGAAGTTGCTTTTTCACATCGTCAGCCACAGGTGTTATGAAATGCCGGAGACACTGTAGCAAACTGTATGGCTTTGGAGAGCGAGGGAGTGTTTTATAATAGATTGAACTGTCTCGATGTACATGGTCTGACTGGCCCTTTCCGTCTGTCTTTTTTGAGATTACCAGCATCATGGATCACTGAACATCGCCTGAGCGGTGGATGATCATTTGGGGCATCCCTTAGTATCGCCCATCTTGTTTGATGGGAACAATTTCATGAACGTAAAACTAAATTATTTCACAGGACTTCATGATGGTTACTGGCATCCTACAGATGCAAGTGCAGAAACGTGTGAAAACAAGCACAGTATGTACTTGGCAGTCTATGGACTGAGGCAAGCACTTAACGTGGATGTGTGAAAACTCATTTGCACTGGGTATGTAATGAAAAATGAAACACAAATTACTCTCTCACTGAATTGGACTGCGAGTCAAAGATCAATAGTCGACCGTCATCTTTTACAAGATGAGCTCAGTAGTTCCAAGATTTCATGTTGCTTGGGGTAAGACGCAACACAGAAATGTACTTATTAGCAATGATTTGCTCTGCTGTGCATGCGTGCACCATGCATACGTGTGAGAGAATGAGAGTGGAGCAGTGCACTAGAAGCACGTAAAATTATTCTTACTACTACATTCGCGATGAAGGTGTATCACACAAGCTGCGGTTTCAGCTCTGTGGCTATTACTGCACTTCATCTCCTGTCAAACTTAACACCATCTCAAGTTGAGCTCAAAATAATAATGGACACTGCTGACCATGACAATAAATCTCAAATAAGATTTTAGATTTGATGAGTGTGCTGCAACTGCCTTTTCATCTTTTAGCCTGACTATTAATGGATGATGTGGAGCACTTAGCGGCAGAGTAAAATTCTTATTTCTTCCTACTTTATTTAGTCTTTTGATGCAGCTGATATAGAGATGAAATATTCCATTAACGTTTCAATACTTAAGAGGAGCAGTTCTTCTTAATATCCACCATTAGCAGAGCCACTGCCAGCAGATGGTTAGTGTAGCGTTGCGTTAAGACCGAAAAAACCTGGCTCTGTCTGAAGGCAACACAATCACCGAGAGGGACCCTCCAGGATAAGTGCATGATTTAACATGTGGACTATTTCTGGGAGTTCTGGCTTCGCAGGGTCTTTGCTGGTTAGTCAGCAACTACCCAGAGGCAAGAAATAGTGTGCCGCATACCCCCCCTCCCAGTGAAGTGGCATCTCACACAGATGGAGCAAACGTGATATAATGTGTTCATGATTGAACTTTAGATCGGCATGTTCGAGTATCTAGTTAGCCTGGGGCGAGACTCTTCACTGCGAATGCTGAGCAGAGCTGCTGGCTTGGGCTCGGAGAGAAGGGTATCAAACAGTCCCTCTTGTGTATTTCTCGGAATGTCTCGCTACTCCGCTTAACATGTAAATGAAGAGTCGGTGGACATACTTGCAGTCGTCACAGCGCTTCTGCATGAAAACGTCCACCAGTACTGACAGAATGCTATCAGCTGACCAGACAGAATGAGCTGGCAGATTGTAACCAGACCATCTGGCCATATGGTACGGGGTCTATCCCTTCCGGGTTACTGAGTTGTAAATATGCCGGGATTGTATGGAAACAGATACCACTGCTATGCTGTTTGGCTGCTGCCCATAGACATTTTGCTGTCCTGTCAATGTCATTTTCCTGTATTGTACATTGACCATTTCAAGCTGGGGCACTTGGGTCAGATTTTGAGAAGGTCCGGAGAACAAATTGTCATGAAAACCCCTCAGTGCTCTCTCTCCTCCAAAGCCCAATAAAACTCCCTATCAGCTGTGCAAAGAAGTGTCCTCGTTGGAAGAGATGTGAGATGGAAGAGGAATAAATACTTAACGAGAGCGGAAATGGTTGATATCTCACATTTTAATGGAATTTCTTGATTCTGTCAGAAAAGATCATTAGTGCCTGAAGCGTCGACGCTTGAAGGCCCCACCGTGTTATAAGCTACACACACACACACACACACGCATACACACACAGTACTGTTGCCACTTGTGTGTGAGGCCATACTTTCGGTAAGTAAGTGCCTCAGATATTTGTCAGGATGCCAGGCATAGACGGCGAGCCTGCGACATGGTTGCCGGCCCGTCTGAGCCTCGGTAGGACGGGCTTTACATGTGTGTCACAGGGAGCAATGGAGGGGAAAGAGGAGAGAGCGATTTAGGTGGATTTAATCGTGACTCACTGGTTTGTCAGGCGTTTGTCATCGTTTGTAGCAGGTCACACAAAATCACCAGGGTGCAGCCTTAAAGCTGATCGGAGTCTTAAAGTGAGCATTAACTTGTGGCTGTCTTATAATTTTAGCTACCAAACCCTTTTGGAGATTTGTGTGAACCACTGACAGCACCTAAGACCTTCCCCTCCCGCCCACCCAGCAACACCAAGAGGAGCATGGTGTTCTTTCTTTTCCGGTGGGGCAGGGTTTAATTACAAAAAAAGGGAGGAAAGTTCCATGAGATAGAAAGAGTCCGTTAAAAGTCCACAGCTCGTCTGTGTAAAGGGATTTCCTCAATTCTCTGGCCATTTAGAAGGCAATTAAGGAAATTGTCAGTTTCTTAACAATAAACCTCATATCCAGTGAAGAAGCAGCCATTCCCGAAATAACCGTCCTATCAGCTTTGCCATTTCCTTTCACAAGCCCGCTCCAATTCCAAGATTCCAGATGAGCGTACAATGGTCATTAACAGAGCTTTATAGGTAAAGCTTAAAGAATCCTTTGGGCTTGAGAAGATTTCTCACACAGTATTATGTTGGATTTTCCACTCATACTTATATTGTCGCGTGAAATCCCAGGGCACACGGACAAACTCGAGCCACTAATACGGTTAAAGATAATTAACTGTGAGTTTTGATACTGAAAGGATAAAAAAATTAAAATAATAGCTGGAATAATGAAACAATCCCATTTTGCTGTTCTCGATCATAGCCCAGTGAAAGCTCCATTCCGCTACATTTCCTAATCATTTTTAATGAAGTGTAGTCCATCAGCCTGGCTTTGCACTCCTGCTGAACTTGCCATTTTCATCTATTAAAAATTCTTGGATCTTTTTTTTTTTTCTAAACCTACTCATTACTTTTACCCATGATGAAAATTAGAGAATTGATCATGTCCCTGAAATTCATCACCCCCGGAAGCGCAGTCTAGAGTCTATTACTTTTTCCAATGTGCAGTTACAGTCTTGTAAAAACTAAAACCCGTCGTATGTAACACCAAGAATGTAATTTCTGTCTATAATGAATTATTTTGTTCAAAATCTGAGTACAAAAATTCTCTGCTTAAGGCAGCCAGACAGATTTTTCTCGTGCTTGCCTCACTGGCAAGAGCAACAGCAACAGGCAAAAAAAGTGTCTCCGCCAAAGGTTATGTAGGTTAGACATACTTCATTAATTCTGTACCAAAGGCATTGCTACTAATCCAAATTCCCAAATCTTCCGACTTGAGAATTTGAAAATGCCAGCCGACGAGCTCCTTTTTCTGAATCCTTAGCCATGTTGAAACCTAAAAAACAACAAAGTTATCTCTGGCTCGAAGGGCATTTCTAAGCTGACTCAGGATTTTGAGACAAAAGCAGGTTCTTTAGGTGCATGACTTGTATCTCGATTAGTTACAGATGGGATTCTTGTCTCCCTCATCTGTATAAACAAAGCAACATCTCAAAGTTATACTCCCAACCCTTGAGTACACCAAGCCCAGATGTGTGCTTGCTAAAATATTCAACATACAAAAGCAAAGAGCCAACAAATTATTTATCAAGAAAATAAAAAACAACAGCAGAAAACACGAGAACAAAAGCCTTTTAGTCTGCAGGGGCAAAGTTTACAGTGCACGCATAAGGCCACAAGGAGTATGTGTGTGCGTGTGTCTGTATGGGTGGTGAACATAACTGGGCTACCAACCGCTGTTCTCCTAAAGTTGAACCCAGGGCTCCCTCTCAACCACCGATTCTGGCCCAATCTGGTTTGAGCTGGAACAATGATCTTCGGGTTTCATGAGCTTTCTGCCACACTTTCAAGGGGAATCTGCGTCTCTCTCTGCTGACGAGTGTCTCGGCACGGCCTCTGTCCAGCCGGCGATCAGCGTAATGAATCCCCCGACTTTACACAACCCCACCGCACTGCCCCACCCCCACCCGCCCTTCCATCCTCCCCTTCCCTAGCCAAGGATCACTCATGCAGAAATGAGCGAGTGTACAGTTTTAACTCAGATCACCAACACTCAAGATCATCAGTGTTCACATCTGTGGGCGGCTTCCTTTGGGGCGATTGTTGGCGTGGTAGCGTTGTTCACTGAGACGTTCAGTTCTGCATCAGGGGATGCGCTCAGCAGCACTGCTGTGCCGTGCCGTGCCATGCTGGTATTCATCCTAAAGGGCTTGAGCCGGATCCAAGTATGACGATCTGCACTGGATGGAACTTATGTCTGCACTCCTCCCCCCCGTATTTAGGATGGATGCATTTAAGTAGATTGAGTTTGGCTTTTTTCCAGCAAGATACGGCCCATCAGCACTGGGCCTGCTGAGAGTGCAACACAGAATCTGGCACAGTCTTGAGGTTCCTCACAGGGGGAGCATCAGACAGGCTGATGATTCAGTAATTAGTGGGAGACTTTGCTTGCTGTGACTGACTTATGTTTACTTGGAAATAATTACATAGAGGGTTAATGTTGCACATAAGTGCCGTAATTCTCTACATCAATATTGCATGTGAAGCAGCTACAAAGTAAAAACAGACCTAGACTTGCAGTTGAAATATATTGGCTAAAATGATTGCATCCGTTCACTTTTTCTTGTCACCAATCTTTGTCACAGGTGTGCACGGGTCTATCCCAGAAAACTCAGGGCAAATGTAGGGTACAACCTTGGAGGAATGTATTGTCTGGCCAACAGAAGGAGAGAAACAACCATGTCCTGAATTGGGAGTGAGGAGATAAATTTTGTCTTAAAATTTAACTACCGAAAATTTGTCGTATTTCGGTGCTTAAAGGCGTGGTTTAGCACACTGGCTAACTTCGAAATGAGGTCCTATTTCCAAAAATCTGAACCACCCTTTTAATTCTAAATGGACTCAATAAGGTCTTGCCTTTCTCCCCTATGGTGACCTACGTTTTCAAACTAATTGTCTAAATACTTGACACTTGTACAGCACATGTATCTGAGAACACAAGGCAGTAAAAGTGTTGGACCCAAATAGAGACACAGGAAGAATGAGAAGTGAATGACAGGTTGCCAGCTGTCCCCTATTCTTAAAACTGAAGCAGCTTGGTGCCTAGCTATTGTTCCTCACACCAGTCAGTTTCACTACGGCCAGGGCACCTTTACATCCTGTTGCGTGTGTGATGGTGGCACAGTAAAAAGGCCCGAGACAGAGTGGGAGGCATGAAATGTATGGCTGTCTCGTGCCTTTGTCTGGTATTTCCCACGGAAACCCATCAAGGATTCCTGCCCGAGCAGGTGATGGAAGTGTGGCTCCAGCGGGGGCTGGTCAGATGGTTTCTTTCCCCAGCTGTTGTTTCAGCGACATTCCCTCTCTCAATGCCCAGCCAGCCTGTGCAAACTATTTGAGTTTGCCGTACGCACATTTGTTGTCTGATGGGGGCTGCTTGTCGGCAAATTCTTGAAGTGGAAATCGCACACTTTGTACTTGAGGGTTTGTGTGTGTGTCTTTATTATGCTGGTGTGCATTAAGAACTGTAAATGAGTAACAGTCATGATGTTTTTCTATTCTGTGTTGCGTAATTGAATTTAGGAGTTTGCTTTCATTTTGTGGCTTTTAAATGAATGCATCTCCTCCCTTTAAATTAGAAGCTATTTTAGAGGACTACACCCTCTCAGATACACTGTAAGCTTCTAAATTATATTTGTGTATCATATGTTTTCCTTTCATCAGAAACCGAACAGACCCTTAGGTAAAGACTACACTTTCAAACATGATACTTTCAAAAGCAAATTTTGTGTTCTCCCATGAACCTTGTGTATGAAGATACAATTGTGTATCTGTTGATTGGGCTGGAACTAATATCAGAGACAAACCATGTCCTTAAGGCCTTGAGAGAAATTCATCTATGTTGACAGCAAATATGCAGCTACCGAACGACTGTCATTGTCAATAAAAGTATCGTCACATTAGAGATGATGATTTCAAGTTCCCATCATCCTAAACATTAGGGATTTTCCAAAGCAAAACTGTTTACTTAGACGATTCCAATTAACAATACTTGAAACATTATCAATATTGTTTGTATTTTCATTTGACTTGTTCTTTTTTTTTTATCAAGCATTTAAAGGTACAGAGAAATTACATTTATTAAACTGATTACTGAAGCTTTTCAAAATGTTTTTGGTATTTTGAAGGAAGCGGAGACATTGATTCATATCAACTGATGCATGAGTCATGAAATAACCTTTTTTGTAATATTTAAACATGCATGGAAAGACAACTTCCAGAGTAGTTCTTACTAAACAAACAGCTTCACACCCTTTTGTTGGTGCACTTTCTTGGTTTAAAACTCAAACAGGCAATAAATGAACCCCCCCCCAAGTCAGTCATCAAGGCCTGTCTGTCAAAGCTCATCTCACCTGTGACCACTCATCCCCACACTTTCACACACTTTCTTTGACCACACATTCTGCACTCCTCCCTGGCGTTCTGTTAGTGCTTACTAAGGAACAATGAAGCACTTAGAATTGCCTCCCACATCCCATGCAACACACAGGCTGGTTTTCAAGGAAATCATTGTTAGAGCAAACCTGTAATGTGTTGACCCCTGACTCTTAATATGGTCTACAGTGTTGGCTTTCAGCACACAGACTGGGACTGGGAACACACTCCAACTTCCCTGGAAATTATATCCGCTTAACAGTTTTGTTTTGTTTTTTGTTTTTTTTGATAGCACTGAATTTCGCATCAGATTAAAAACAGGGCCTGGTAGATATGCTTGACTGTTGGAAATCAGCTGCGAGAGTTGTCAAAAGCTAATAGCATCTAGATGACTGAGCTGAATGCTGCTGGGAGGCCACATTATGAAGACTTTACAAGCTTCATACTGCCATCTCACACATTATGCTCCCGAGTGCCGCAAATGTGCAACTACACAATCCAAGACAAGAGCATTTGGCTGCACCCTCACCATGTCTGTTTAATGCACTGTTGGATTTGTCCCTTAGCATTCATGCGTGGTTGGGTAACACCATTAAGATACAATGAGTATCAAACAAGTCCCTTTGCCAAGCAGGGACGCCTCACCCCGACATTCAAATATTCATATTCTGTGTTTATGACTTGCAATAGTTTGTTGGAGTAGGTTGTAGAGTGTTTGTTGATATTTCAACCTTCTTGATTTAAAGACGGAAGGTAAATTCAGTTTATTGACATTGATGTAATATTACTATAGTGCCAAGCTACAGTGTAAAAACAGTTCCTGCATTGGATTGTCTTCAGAAAAGAGCACAATTTTTCTTTTTATCAACAAAAAAATAGAATTGACAAATTTTGGAACATCTATGATTTCAACTGTCATTTGAAATAAATGAAAAATTAGGTTGGCCACCAAAATTATTCTTAAAATTGAGTGTTAGTTTGTGTATGTAAAGGCTGCAGTCATTCACTTCAGATCTTTTCACCATGGGCCGTGCATCCTTGGAGCACGCAGGAAGCGAGGCTGATTAAACCTTTCCGTCCTGCTAAGTCAACATGTCTCTGCTTTGTGAGGCTGTATTATTGTTCAGTTGTCAGTCGAGCCTTAGCTCATCATGGTCAGCTACGCTTGCCGTCCGCACATTTAACAATGAGCGCTGATCTCTGCAGGTTGTGGCCCAGTAGCTCAGCCATCACCCCACCTCCCCACCTCCCCCAGCACCAGCCAAACCAGCATTATTAGGTCCAGGAACTGCTGGCTAGTCAAAAAAAAAAAAGACCCATGTTAATATCCCAGCATCCAGATTAGCCCGATATCTGCAGATGTGACTGTTTTCAGATCTTTGTATGTTGTGGAGGAATTATTGGTTAATCCTTGATGGCACGCTAAGGGAAAGCTTTCGAAATGGGGTAATATTTCTATTGAGCATCAAGTGTGTGTCTGTGTGTGTGTGTGTGTGTGTGTGTGTCTGTGTGTTAAGCGGGTGGGGGAGGTATTTGGTGTGTGTGTGTGTGTGTGTGTGTGTGTGTGTGTATGCGCAGTTGAAAGGACAGGCTGCCGAATGTTATCCAGGGATTTGCCGCCATGTATTATCATCTGTTGAGTTCATTGTTGACTTGCAGAAAGGATATAGGTTAGTGCACAGTGGCAGACAGTCACTATAAAGTCTGCCCTGGTGACGTGTTTTAAGTTGCCTCTCAAGCAAACTCCTAAAATCATGGGATGACACTATCCAGAAGTCATTGCCGTGGCCGTAGAAATGTTTATTTTCATCATGCTTGAAAAGGGCCCATGTGGAAATTGCATTCCTAATTAGGATTAAAGAAGGGGTCAGGCAGCCTGGACTAGAATGTGAAGCATTTGCAATGAGCGCCGCTGATGCCATCTGTGCAGAGCGCGGTGAGGAGCTAATTCTGGCGCAGAGTGCGGCGCGATTTAACACAGATTTTTGTGGAAGCAGCTCTGCTTCAAGCACAGGATTTGGTTCTGATTGAACAAAAAAAAAAAAAACTAATAATAATAATAACAGTTGCATCGGGTTGAATTAGTCGACACCCCATCTGTTAGACCTCCTTTAAGCTGACGCCACAGAGCTTCCCAATTCATTTGGACATCCAACATGTGCAGCATGTCAGATTGTTCGCATAACAGACATGCTGCGCCAGGGGAGGCCCACTCACCCTCTTGGCCTTGCGCTTCGATCTGTTTTGACAGGGCCTTCTCAGAGTCTCCCTCAAGAGGCTGACCTGGGCTAGAAAAACCAGCGACAATTATTTCATCTTGAACTGTGGTCATTGTTTCTGTGGTTGCCTGGCAGAAAGGCTGGGGGAGCTGCCACAGCTTACATGTCTTACTCGGGAAGGTGGTCCCAATTATTAGACTTCAGGGTCTCGGGGCTGATGCTCACAGTCTCTATAAATAGTGACACAACCTATTCTCGCTGTCCTTTTATGCAGCCCCTGATTGGACGGTTTCTTCCATTGTGTTCACATCCGTAGACTGTAGCTTGGGTACTGCCACTTGCTCTAGAACTGCACAAGTTAATGTTCAAACACAAACCTGCATATCATGTTGAATGCAGTGATCCTTTGAATGAGAATTTAATTAATAGAATTCCATTTTAACAATTTACATTGGTAAGTCCAAAAGCCAAACTCTTCTGGTTTTTGAAATGCACCTTTGTGCGGCATCACAGTATTTTGAAGGTCTTTCCGACTGGGTTCCTGTCTTCACTCTCACAATATATACAGTCCATGACGATTGTGTCCTCCTTGGTCAGAACACCCAATGACCATTGTTCTGCTTAATTAAGCATTCATTCACTCCCACTGCCTGAAACTGTGTCACAAAACAAAGGTCTCCATTGGCATGCGTGGCTGCTGGGACCATGTGCACAAGCAGTGTGACTTCAAACAACGGTACTATTTTCATCCAGCAGCCAGTATCCGAGTGTATCTGTGCCAGGGAGATTTCACATGACTTTGTGAACATGAAAGACCATCATTGAGGACCATTCGTTGAGCATGACTCCCCCTCCAAATGCCTGATTGTCGAGAACAACTTCGGACTTTTATCACTCGAAGTAATATGCAGCCACACGCAGGTGCTTGGTGCCTTAAACAGTTCATGCACTTTCTTTGGTACCTAATGCATTTCCTATTGATGCTCTTAGTCCAAATTAGGTTAGCACATAGCAGCTACATGATATTTTGAGGAACAAATAGGCTCAATTTAATTGCAAAAGAAATTTTGTATTATTTGTAAATAAATATTAATCTGATCCTGTTTGCCTGGTCTGGGCAATATTATTGACGTTCCATCATTCATGTCTTGGACTTTGGAACCTTGACACCAGTTTTAACCTGGCCAAAGATACACATTGCCCCTCCCGCTCCCCCTTTTTTTTTAGATTAAACTGCCATCCAGTCCGTGGGATTTGAGCACACTGACGTAAATTGATGAGCTAATGCTGTGACTGGCAGCGTGGCAGGAGAAAGGCGCTGTTTGTAAGGTGAAAGAGTGAAAGTTGCCTTTCCCACTCTGCGGTCCAGTCCTGTGAGCTAGCCGTACTTTGCTTGAGGTCAAAGTGAGAGCGGGCCAGATGTAGACGCTAACGCTGACACAAAGTGACAGGTTCCCAGGCATTCAGTGACACCATCGGCTCCTCCCCTACACCCCCCTCCACCCTCTCATTGGCCCAGGCCGATTCTTTGACCCTTCCCTAGATCGGAGGGCTCACCAGCAGCAAGGCACATGGGCTGCTCAGGCTGTGCCAGACTAGCAGGTCGGGGCCTGCAGCACACACATATGTAAATGCAGAACGCATTAATGCACGAGGAGCCCTCGTGGGTAAAGCAGGGTGGTGTTTGAGTACACCTGGAAAGAATGGTATGCATTCCAATGAGCTCGTGATGCCAGGATGCAACTTCAAGTTGGCCTGAATGAGCTTTTGCAGAGCAGTGGAGCTTGACTGGGACATCAGCCCGAGTTTGAGATGAGCCTGTGAAAAGGGTAACTTTTGAAATTCCTTCTGAGATACAATTAAACATGATTAGTAATACTGCCAATGGTTCAGTGTGTATTATTCAGTGCCTTTCAGTTTGGTGAATAAGGTTGCTATTTTTCTCATTTCTTTGGTTATTATTGCATTTAGACACTAATATGTGCTCAGTCATTCAAACGGTTTCAAACAATTCAATCAATTTGAAGGGGTTTTCCTCTCTTCATTTTCTACATGATCTGGTGCTTCTCATCATATGTTGACATAACCCTACTCAACTTCCAGCACATAAAGAAGATTCTGTATTTAGATTTCAGACCTTTCATCCATCACCCTGACGAACCTCCTCGTAAATGTCGACGTGCACCCTAGTTTGCATCCACAGGTCTGCATTTAATGAACGGCTGCACTTTGCTTCTGAGCTGGTTAAATCTGATTAACGGCCGACCACTTGGCATTCTGAGGACAGCGTTCATCTGACCACTTTCATCTCATGTGCATTGTAATTCCATAGACCGTATCCTACCCCACTGCAGGAAAGAGGCCTGCTGACTGAGCTTATCCACCCAGTGTGCTGGACACAACGGTTTCGACTAAACAATATGTCAGCAGTCAGTTACTTTTAGTTACACTCTTGCAATTAAAAAGGGACGGCGAAAGGATTAGCAAAAACAGCAGCTCTAAACGTGTACATTTCCGCTGGAAAGCAGACGTGTCTTTTTGGGAGTGTTTCACTTGTATCCATTTCAATCAGTATTGCAAAGCGTTCACAGCAAAAACAGATTTAAGAAGGACTTTGCATAAAACCTTTTGAGTGATACTGACATGTTGCATGAAGTGAACCACAAACTTAGCAGTGTGCTCCACCCCTGTTCAGCATGTGATACACTTAAAAGCGGGTTTAATATAGCTGCATATTTAACATACGCTTCTTTCCTGCCTCTGCAGTGACAGGCCGCCATGGGTCCATCCATGTTGGTTCAAACCCGGTGACATTTGCTCAGCAGCTGATCAAACCTCAGACCCTGCGATACGGCAGTTCATTTTAACCTCTCTTCACGCGTCTTTTGCCACGTACTTATTCAGTTTTACTTTTTTTTTTTTTGACAGTCAGTTCCTAGAAGCCTCTTAAGTAAGATAATGTGACTATAGATGAACTCCTTAGGTTAGAGTCATTTGCTAGCTAAATTCATTCTCAGGGGAACCAAAGCCTATTTTGGCTTTAGAATGTAATGGGAATTACAAATACAATCGAGTCTTCGCTTTGCGATGACCTGCTCTGATGAGCAGGCCTTCGCTGAGGCTCAGTCCCGAATAAAAGAACAAAATTGTTTTTCTCAAACCAAGAGGGGGATTTTCCCTTCCTTTCGCGAGAAGATATTACTATGCCTAAAGAACTTCCGTTTTTATTTTATCTCATGAATAGTTTGTTTGGGATAATCCAAAAAGCCATCACCAACACAGAGAAAGCCTCTCGCTTTGTCTGCCTAACTCAAGGTTATTGTACAACTACCGGTAATTGATTATTTTATTTTGTATTCATAAAATATTTTGAATTCAGAGTATTTGCTGCTGCTCTAACAAAGTCTTCCAAATTCTTCTTCTTCTGATCGCAAGTGATATTTATGAGCAGACATCGGCGAATGTTTAATATTTTGGTTTGGAAAATGACGTCGTGCCAGGCATCAAAATTCTAGTTTATAACGATTTGGATCAAATGATGAAGGGATGAACCAATTTTTGCTTCCAGACTGCCTACGTTTAATGTAAAGAGTAGGTGTGAGCAGACAATGGGAGGTTGAATTACCTTTGACACTGGTTGATGACCACAGCTGTACCAATACAACCTGAGGTCAACCAGCCTGTTAGTTCGGCCCTAAGACCCCCACCTTTTTGTCATCGTGTCAAGAGGAGACGACAGTTTCCCGGAGCCAGACCTTCGAGGGTCTGTTCAGCCACTTTCTCCCGCCGCCACCAAAAACAGGTGGGATCATGTGCCAGCGCTGGTCAGCGGTGGGAGGAAGGGAAGGTACGACAGAAAAAGCATCAGTTACTATGGAAATATCAGCAGTATTGCTATGGGAACTGGAGCAGCGGAGGGCGCTTTTGTCTAGGATCGAGCTGTAATCGTCTCTCAGAAAGAAGCTTATGGTAATATGTGATGCTCTTATGAATTAATTTGTCAGGCTTTGTGTCCCTGCTGACATCATAGACCTTTATCAAATGGAAATTAGTGTCTCCTCAGGGGAAAGCGTGCAAGACATGAGAGTGCTTCAGCAATACGCTGTTCGACTTTTCGCTCGCCCTCAGTCATCGGCACAGTGTTACACTGCCGGCTTTAAATAGCTCCAATTAAAGCACTATTACACCAATGACTCACAATCACGTCATTTTGTTTATGATTTGACACAACATTGTTTTTAGCTTATGTTTTTAATATATGCCTATTACAGACAGATGCTCTTAATGAGTAACTTTATTCTTGAAATATTATACAGCTTGCTGGCAGATCTTTTAATTTTTTTCCTAGCTTCAACTTTACCTTTGTAGCACCTTGAAAAATGACAGTTATTCTGACTTTGCCTCAATGTGCCCGAGGCTCACGCTGAACTTTTGAGTTCTGTGTCCAAATACTCGGCAGGCATGTGGGCCAAGCCAAGTTCTCTCACCTAGTTTTTTAGAGCACGAAAAAATTTAACACCCTTAAAGAGATGCGCACGTGGCTTTCAGTCAGGAAATTCCAACAGAGACCTCAAATGGGATGCACCAGCGAAACCCCACAGAGCGCCTGGCAACCTCTGGGCAAAGCATGTTGTGCATGTTGTGTCTTCCTTGCTCTGACGAAGTCATCTATTTATTATTTAGTAGTGGAATCATAGGAGTAATCTAAGAATATGAAAATCATTCTTTAGGTAACTAGAAACAATGACACTTTGCCAGCCAATCAGTTATTTTCAAAGTATATAACAATCAATCAATCAATCAATCAATCAATCAATCAACTTTTATTTGTACGGCACTAAATCACATCCAAAGACGTCTCAAAGCGCTTTGTACAATCAGAGTCTATATATCAGAGTCTATATATAGACATAAAAATGTCCATACATATATATATTGTGGAAGGAAAATTTCCCTCAATAAAGTAATCTTGAATTCCAGTTGTTTTAACATGACAGGCATTTGCAGTGTTGACGAGATTTCTGTTTTGCGTTTCTTTGGTGTCACATCTTTTTACCTTTCGGTGCAAAGACACGTTGGGCACGTGCATGGCCGTTTTCCTTCATTTAGACATTTTTGAGGAAAATGGTTGGATGAGCTTCACGATGAGTCAAAGCGCCCCGTTCAGTGGCTCCTCATATTTACAGTTTTCTTCCGTCTTCACTTTCACTCCTCAAGGTCCACGTTGTTGTTTTCCTCCCTGTCTTAATTTGCGTGTTTACCTGTGTTTCCGTAGGAAACGCGGCGCTGATTATGCATCAGGGGTATCTAGGCCATGTTATTCGTGTAACACAAGATACATGCACTGAATACGTAGCATGCACGTCGCGTCCTCATACCCACGGACCTGGCTTAACACGTGTATGTGGACGCACATGCTCAATCTTAACCGAGCGTTGGTCCGAATGTGGCTTGGTGGATCTGTGACGCACGCAGTCTTTTTTTTTCCTCTCTCTCCCTCTCTCGCGCATTTCCGTTTTTATTAAGTGCTGAAATAAATAAATAAATCATTCGGAGGACGTGGCCTTGGACATGTCGGGGCTTGATATTGCTAACTGGTCAGGAGCAGGGCAGTTTTTCATGAGGGAGGCCGCTCGTTTTTGTAGCTCAAAGTAAGCAGCCGGTCAATTTCGATGTCCTCAACTGCAACCCGTCGTGTCAGAGTGACTCGGATTGCAGCGTACATCATTACCGAAAGGCTCGTGTTTGGGCTGTATGCAAATTTCTTTTTGCCGAAAGCGCGACAGGCTCAGTTGAGATGTTCCGCGTTACTCCGCTGGCATGCAAATATGTGCACAGCTTCCAAACAGCAACTGGTGGATACAGAAGTGAAAGTGGGATGTCTGCACTTTGATGTGCGAGCTGGCGGAGGAGCGTGGGAATATCCTCCACAGGCTCGAGGTGGAGGTGTTCCGGGGGGAATGCAGCTGGGTTGTTTTAATTGAACCTTTCTATTTATGATCCCGGCTCTCACCTCTCTGAATTCACCCAAAAGCGGCACAGGAAACCAACAGTTTCCCCCTGGGGGGCGGGGGGCAACAACAGTGAGAGGGGAGGAGATTCATTACCGAGTGCAGGCATCAGGAAATACCCAGATCCTTCGTGCCTATTGTATTATTCAGCGCTGTTAAACCTGGAGGGTGGAGTGGGGCTTTATGAGGGCATTACACTAAGATTACAAAGAAAACCCCAGCGCCCGTCATGGGGGCAGCAAGGAAGATTAAAAAAAAAAGAAAAAAACTTAAATGCAGATTTGCAGATTGCCAGATCTCACACAGCTGTGTCCAACCAGAAGGGGGGAAATGGAGGGAGGAAACCGAGATTTTCATAGAATATGTAGGTCACTGAGCACCTGCATGTTTTAAAAGCTAATAATCCACATCAGACATCTTTCGCACAGGCCCGCTAAGCACACGCTGTCTTTTCAGCGTTTTAGAGGTTCAGACCCAGCCTGATCCCATCCTCTCATGGAAGCATACTGGCAAAAAAAAAATAACTTAAAAAAAAAACAGCAACCAATTTATAGTTAGTTATCTTGTGCTCCTCTGGTGTAATTCTATTTTAAGCAAGTAAGAATGCAGACAGGATGGTTATAACCAGGGGAGGATGAGTTAGACAAACTGGAGGAGAGCTGGAAATTCACCCTCTCATGACACACTGTCAGCACAAACAGCTGACTGCACAGTCCAGCTGGACCTTACTGAGAAAGAGGCAGGAATGACGGAAGATGTCACTTAACATTAAGTGGAAAACAACTTAAACTTCACACTTTGATGCTCCGCACCTCCTTTTTTATGCTCCTCTGTCCACTTTCAGTGAATTGTACTCAGTGTGTTAGTAGCCCATGCTGGTCAGTGTTAAAATATCCATATTTTTTTTTCAAACCCTTACGCCACCACGAGTATTTACTGGCCGTGTGAATCAGAGACGAGTCGACGAGACTAATTGGCTCGTCAGCAACAAAACAGGCTGAACAGTTGCTGAAAACTGACCTCTTGTAAGTAAATACTGTCGATCTATGCAACTTGAAAGCTGTTGGGTGGAAAACAGGTGTGGCTCCCTCTGTGAGGTCGCGGCAGAAAGTCGGAAAGTGTCTACAGAGCCTGTTGTTGTGACGTTGTGCAACATCGAGGTCTTGTTTTTTTTTTATTTAGAGATTTGTGATTACTGAATGCTTTCTTGGAGATTTCTTACCTTCACTCAGAAGTCCCAGCCACGCCTCTTTTTTTCATTTTTGCTTGAGAGTGTCGATGTTGGTACTCCAGCCTTTTCCTTTGGAAGGGAGTGGTCATGTGTTTTCCTGGGCAGCTGTTTCCATGGCAGACCTCTCAAGCTTTTTATCTGAACATCAAGCTCACTTAGGCACCTAATCTGCACTAATGCTCTCAGAATTAAGGAGAAGCCCCAGGAACATGGGCTCAACTCTTTAGCGCTGTCACTAAACACGGCGCAGCTCATGGAAAGTCTTACACTTATTGTTTGAAATTAATCATGTGGAACAATTCAATTCTTAATAACTATGGATTCCATTTCAGCACAAGCGCTGGTGGAGTTTGGAGCTTTTGGTGCACTTGGCCTAGTTAAATATATTAAGTTACACACGACACGCGCTATATTTGAAGCCACTGACATTCCTGACACACAGGGGCTTTTGTCAGAAAAAGCAAAAATAACTGATTCCTGCAAGAACAGGAAAGAATAAAACTTGGAGCGAAAGGGGATTTGATTGTCGTGTTGATTTTTTTTTAAACACCTTCACATAAACAGGAAGGCAGTGACATTTCTGTATTTGGGTGTGTAAAAAAAAAAACCAAAAAAAAGCCTTAGGTCTCTTTTCATCTGAAGACGGTTCACGCTGGTACGGGAGTGTCACGACAGTACTCGACGCCCTCAGAAAGGCTCCGAAATAAAAACACTCCTCCGCATCCATCTTTTAACTCGGCAAGCCGCGGAGAGGAGACTAAATAAGTGACAGGCTTCCAGTGGATGCACGCACGCGTCTCGACTGTTGCGAGGAGGTTCTCGTCTTTGCCGCTCCGTGATTCTTTGTTCATGTTCTCGTTGAGAAACCCACTTTTTTTTAAAGGTTTTCAGGAACTTTTTTCATCGATTGCCGTTGAGCTAAACTTGCCTCACCTGGGGGACCAAACTTTGTTGTCTTTGCCGCTGTTGTGTACAGAACACTATCCCCTGTGGAGAAGGGGAGCCAAATCAAATGCTGAAATCTCATTTCCAGCACACGTAAATATAGTTTGACAGTCATCCTCAGCTGTTCACCTGTGATAACCTGCAGTTATTCCACATCAATTTTCATGCCAATGTGAAAATATCATATTTTTCCACAGTTACCATCATCGTCATGATTGATTGGTGATTCATTCATAAGCGTGTGGACTAATTTTGACCTTTGTGCGGCGCTCAAAGCACCACCCAGGGCTGAAAACAAGCTGTTGTCTTGTCATGATCTCCACAGAGACTGTGGGCTAATCAGCTTAGCCTGTCTGCTTTAGCAGGTGACCCCAGACGCGGCTGTGTCAGTAAGACAGTTGGCGGAGGTCGGCTGCTCCCCGCTGACTTGTTTTGTTTGCAGCTACAGACCTCGCAGCCGTCGCTAATTAGCACCACATTGGCATTAAGATGGGATATTTGTATTAAAATGCGGTACTTGTGATCCCGTTAAAAGGACTGTCCCTTTTATTGTTCTGGTAGTAGATTTCAATTTATGTGATACTTTGACCAAAAGCATGTACAGTTTGTAACTCCAATAAAGTTGTTCTTATCTTTATCTGGGGGCATTTTCCCAGCAAAAGTAGGAGGAATTTTATTCCTGGGTATGTACTTTCCTCCCCAGGACGATAAAGTTCCCGCTGCCTGAGTGTGTGTGTGTTGCCACTCAGTTCAGGGTATTTTGTGCGAAACAGGATGATGACAAAGCGGAGCTCATTTTCCTGTGCTGCGGCTGACTGATATACAACGCTGTGAGGTTTTGGCATGCAGGAGTAAAATGTGCTGCTGCGCATGTTGGAGGACATTCTGATTTATTCCCCAGAAAAATACAGAAGTCATCTCTGAAGAGACATTGTGTTTGGTGACGTTAAGGGACTCCTGTTGATTTACCGTTGTGTTTGAGTTGTTGAAGAATGTTGACTAAAACGAGTCCCCCAAAAAACTCAATTGTCCGCTTGTTTTTAATGTCAGTCATTGTTTTAAAGATTGTATCTGCCAAACTGAAAATTAAACAGGAAGGGGACGAGGCTCATGACGGTCGCTCGGCCCTCTTTGTAATTTTCTGTATGTGACCTTCAGTGGATAAAGCTTGGACGCCCTTGCTTCACTTTAATCGTCTACAGTTTTCAAAGCAAAAGGTCAGATAGCAGCGTTGTGAGGTTACATGCTTTCCGTTTTGTCACGGCCTCCTGCTTTCTCCTCACTTGGTATCAGTGGCCCTTTCACTAAGTCAACAAAATGCCAGAACACTAATGCAATACATATATTTGCTAGAAAATACTACAACAGTTATTACGCGGAATACAAAAATTATTATCAGCGCCGGCTCTTATCCAAGTGTCATATCAGCACATACAAGCTGTCCTGTTGTAAACAGTCAAAGCGCTCTGGACGCTGTGTGGATGTTCCTGAAAGGGTTCCTGGGGGTGAAAGAACATTAAGATTCAGTCAGTGTGTTGTCATCCTAAAAACACACTGCCATTCCACACTTCAAAATGACTTTGTGGGATTGTTCATGAAGCATAGAGGCAAACAGGATGACTCAGCAAAGGCCCGAGGGCTTTGCCACGTAGCAACACGGATCCTTTGCGGGCTGCTCTTGCACCATTAGTACCACACTGGCAACGGCATCGGCCTCAGAGACGTGCGAAGAGAGAGTGGAAGAGGGTCGGCGAGCCGTTGAACTACTGCCATGGTTAGCTTGCCCTGAAAAGGGCACATGCCTCCGTGCGCAATTATCCACTGCGCATGGAAACAGTACCCCCTCCACCATCATCACACCCACCCACACACGCACACAATGGTTTGACACACAACTAAAAAAGGAAGAAGGGCAGCTAGTCACCGTGGCCGAAGAACACCAAGATGGTTTGAGCGTTGCACTGATGCGGGGAGTCAAATTTATCATCACTTTAATTCTGTTTGTGAAATGGAATATGAGCCAACGCGTTACGAATATCACCAAGCCCAGTATTAAAATAAGCCTCGCGCATCCTTGGGATTGCGAACGCAGCACAAGTTCGTCACTGGAACGCGGACGTGGTGGTGATCATGTTGCATTTGCCTTTTCTCCCATGTTTTTCAGGCTACTTCAGCGTGCTAGCGGTGGTCCTGAGGACGAACGATGAGTCACCGTGGACCGACGAATTCGACAGTAAGAGCCGGCCGACAGGACAGAGAAGCTCGCATCGTCACAGTCGGCCAAGACGCTAATCGTTTCTCGGCTGTTTTGCAGAGATCGAGCTATCGTGCGTTATTGAATCGATTTCCACAACTAATCCCCGGATTGAGTGGAAGAAGATTACAAACGAAGGGCCAAGCTACGTGTACTTCAACAACAAGATCTCAGGTAGTTTGACAGAAAATAGTGAATCTACTGTCCCATTTTTATTTCGGATTAATTTGTTTAATTTTTATGGGCTGTTTTTTTTTTTTTTTTTTTCAATGTCCCCCCCTACAGGCGACCTGGAGAAAAGAGCGGAGATCAGAGAACCTGCCACGCTACTCATAACAAATGCCACAAGATCGGACACTGCCAAGTACCGCTGCGAGGTCACTGCTATTGACGACCAGAAGTCTTTTGATGAGATTGTGATTGACCTCGTCGTCAGAGGTACCACGTCTCCTCTCCCGTCATCCAATCAGCGTGTTAACGTGGGCCAGTGTTTAGGCTGTTTAAAGATAAAGCCCATTATAATGCCCATAAAGGGAGATCTTGCTCAGTGATTCACGCTTTGGGCTTGTCGTAAGTGGAAACCGTGTTGTATGTCGCACCGAGCCTTTGGCACACACACACACACACGTGGATGTGTTGTGGCCAGACCTGCCCAGTTGCAAAGGCGTGTTCTAGGCTATAAGAGGAAACCTCTGAAACTGCATCTGCTTTGAATTGCGGTCTAAAGAAAGCAAGGTGCTGCGTGTTTTGGTGGCATTTTCTGACGCAAGAAAACGCCTATAGAGGCGAGATAATTCAAGACAATCAACCAACATGTCAGTTTTGTCCTTTATTTATAAAGTATCCCAAGTCTGTCGCCAGGGGAGTGGGTGTCGAACAGGCCTGTGTCAATGTCACAGCGGCCAATCAGCTGAATGGATTGTTGTTTGTCACTGCAGTGAAGCCCGTGGTGCCAAAGTGCAGCGTCCCAAAATCGGTGCCTTTCGGCAAGTCGGCGGAGTTGAGCTGCATGGAGGAGGAGGGCTTCCCCAAGTCCCAGTACCAGTGGTTCAAGAACCGGGAGGAGATCCCCGACGACCCCAAGACCAGCCTCAAGTTCTTCAACTCCTCCTACACGCTCAGCGCCGAGATGGGCACGCTGGTGAGTGCATCTGCACATGCGCTTGCTCGCACAAGGACACGCAATGAGAAGCAAGGGCGGGACGGCAGCGGGCACGGTGGCCCGGCGCCCAGGGGTGGGGGCGGATATTTTGGGGAGACAGTTGATGGTGCGAGAGGGCTCGAGCCACGAGGGGAATCTGCTGTCCTCGTTTGCACATTCTTCAATTCTCTCTCGCGCTCCAGTGTGGCTCTCCACTCCCCAACCCCCGCCACCATCCCCCAACCCCAACACCGACAACCTTCAGTCCGGCCCCTGACTCGCGGCCTCGTCGCCGACTGCACGCCGCTCGCCGCAAACCTTGGGAAGCGTCAATGTTTCGCTCCGACCCAGCGAGGGTCCTCCCGTCCCTCCAGTTGAACGTTATTTTTACAACACTGGCAGGAATGCAGTTTCTCCGTCCCTCGCGTACGATGAAGCCACTCCCATTTGCAGATGCGATTAACATAAATTTTTTTTATTTATGTATTCGTGATTATTCAGATTATTTGCAGCAATTGCAAGCAATATTCAGTTGAGTTGTTTAAAGTCTCTGCGTAGAATAGACATTTTGTTGCTTGCAATCAGCATTGTGTTTCTTTTCTCTACATAAGTAAAAGTATCTTGAATAAAATTGTTCCAAAAAATGTAAATATATTTTAGTCTGAATAGTGCCAAAATAAATAAATAAATAATAATAATAATATTAATAATAATAATAATAATAATAATAAAGGGCACAATTGCATCGAAAGTAGGAGCAGGAAGAATGAAATTAAAACAATAAAAACAGTAAAATAGTTTTGTAAAAAATAAATAAATAAACGCAGAACCTTAACCTATTGGTGCAGATAGAATATTCACTGCTCGCTCTTAATGAACACTCCAGCTCAATTTTCATACTTAATGGCATATTGGCACTTTTTAAAGAGAATATGGATCTAGTTTGAAAGTCATAGTTTAGTTTAGTTTGTACATTCACGCTCGGGCAGAACTTTTGCATGATGCCTGAAAAATGAGTGTACTCCCACCTAAAACTGCTTTGGAAGTACAAAGCGCATGGTACCATGACTAAAATCACAGCAAATATTTATTTCCAAAGACAGAAGAACATAAACAGGTCCTGGGATCAACTCCGACACGCTCAACCTTTACTGGTAGAGTAGACTTTTGCACGCTCCACAGTTCTCTGTGTTCTCCACTGACCCGGAAGTAGAGCAGCACAAATGAAAAACAGAGGGGACCAATGACGAGACGAGACAATAGAAGCAACGTGGTGAGAGCTGTAAAGAAGCTGATGCAATTTTCAATCAGTGACGCGACACGCTTTGTTTTCCCCAGGTTGCTACTGGCTAACGGCTTGAGCTGACTGCCTGGCCTGTGATGTAATAGGTCAACTGGTGAAAGGTCTAACGTGTACAAGCTGAACGGGGACAAGTCGGCGCCTTGCATAGCCAAGCTGCACATACTTTGGTCAAAAGAATAGAGTCACAAGGACACAAGTGCCTTTAATTTAGTGTCCTAATTGAGCTATAATTACATAACTGGTGGGGTTGTGTGATGTTATCGGTGCATGTGACATGATTCTGAATATGTCTGTTACTGATAACTGATAATAGTTAAGGCAAGCATTTTCCAAACCTTTTTATAATCACCTGTACATGAACTCTCAAGAGAACAAGACACTGATGGAGTTATTAATCGGACTTTGGTCATTTTGGAATGCAGAAATTTATTGCAGTGAGGAAAGAGGACGCGGGAGAGTACTACTGCCGAGCCAAGAACGACGCGGGCTACGCAGAGTGTCCGCCTCAGCTCATGGAAGTCTGTAAGTGCATTACAGCAGGACGTCCTGAGTTTCCCCCTGACATTGCAAGTCTTCACGCCCGCTCCCTCTGATTCGATCCCCGCAGACGACATCGACGTGGTTGGGATTGTGCTGGGCGTGCTGGTGGTGGTTGTGGTGCTCCTGTGCATAACAGCAGGGATCTGCTGCGCCTACAAGAAAGGCTTCTTCTCCAGTCAAAAACAGACGGGAAACAAGTAAGACAGCGAGGCTTCTTCCTGCTCGTGATTCTCATTTTACGCTGCCATCCCCGAAACCAAACTGGACTTTGTGTCTCTTAGTTACAAGGTTCCAGCTAAAGGCGACGGAGTGGACTATGTCAGGACAGAGGACGAGGTTAGTACGACCGAAATCTCCCGGGACACCCGCATCATGTATCGACAGTGCTGTTGTCAGTTCCTCAATTTCTTGGACCATCCAATGGGTGTTGTTGTGTTATAGTAATGCGGTAACCTTGGGTAGCACCAGGGAATAGTGTCGGACCCACATGTACACACTGTAGAAGAGCAGGCTTAGTTCAACCTAGACAAATTCAACAAAGACAAATTCACCAGAGCACAGCTAAACTGTTCTCTGGAAGAAGAAAAACTCCAGAGGAGACAGGTGGAAATGAAAGGATGTGAGTGGAACATGTGTACACGGGGGGGTTGGATGGTTGTAGTGAAATATGGCGGGCTAAGAATCAACACATTGGACATCTCTGGGTGAAATGTCTTCACTCCAAATGTACATTTCACCCATTTGCTACCAACCTCAACAGAGTAAAAATAATAAAATAAAACATAAAATAAACAAAGAATGTGCAAGACGATGAAGGGGTCAGTGTATTTCGCCGTGCTTTCACCCTGAAACTCTGAACGCTGTAGCTTGCTAGGAAAGTGCAGCTGTAGCAAAGTGTCCACTTTGTTATGAACAATAATATGTACTGTAACCGAAGTGGTGAAGGTGATTTGATTGCCTGGAACCACTGATCTCATGCTATGGACGGTCATTTGACTGCCCCCCTCTGCCTGTGCGCTCTCTCTCTGCAGGGGGATTTCCGGCACAAGTCTTCATTTGTGATCTGAGGGCGAGGGGACGCCGAAGGCCTCGTGCTGAGTGAGGGACGTGACATGTGGGACTGAACTCCACGCTGTCTGACCACGGAGTGGCCACAGTTCACGTTCCGGGGAAGCGCAGCACGACCGAAATCCAACTATTCAAATTTGCCAAAGGTGACAGGATTTGGCGGGAAAACTATGTGCTCCAGTGTCACAAGCGTCGGGGGTCGGGGATTGGTTTGTTGAGTTTCATTCTTCTTTGGCTTCATTATTATTATGGTGTTATTATTGCATGATTTCAAGCGAGCGGCAGAGATTGTGGCACATTTCTCTCGCCCGTGGAGAAGCGGCGGTCTCCTTCCCCCAGTCATACTATCACGACACATTTCTACGATAAAACGTTTTCGCTTCAGACCTTCTGTCATTTGTATAACATTTCTTTTCTACTGTTAAAATATGTCAGAGTATTTTTGATGGAATATATTTTAAAATGCCTAGAGAAAAGGTTTACTTTTTTAAATATTTGTAAAATACTAACTTGTTTTGTTTTTTTGTTTGTTTTTTATTTTATTTTATTTTATTTTATTGTGGATAAAAAAAATCTTTTAACCACTTTGCATTAAGTTTTCTTTGCAATTGGGGGAAGAAAGAGAAATGGAGAAAAAAAAATTATGTATTAGCATATCAAGAAGTTCTTGATGGTCGGTCTTACATATTTAATTTGTCCTCTGGGGGAGACCCAACTTGTGAGAGACTTCCGATTCAGTGTTTGTAGATAGTCGTTGTATGAGGCTTTGAAGAGTGCCAGTCAGATGCTGTGAAACACTGTACACAATCAGTGCTGCATTTTCTTGATTTTAAGTGTCCTTCCATGCTTACTGTTAATCTTGTGTACATATATATATATTAAATGTATTGTTCAGGATAGAGTTTGCTTTCAGGATAACACTATATTGAAGATGATATTAAATGACAGGGTTTGTAAGTTAACCTTCCAGAACCAAACAAGACTGAAGAAACCTTCTGCATTTTATTCTTTTCAAAAACAAAAGTATTTTCGGTTCATATTTACCATTAAAACACCCGTTTGTGTCCTGAATAGAGTAAATAGCGTAGCCTTGACGCAGCAGTAGGAGTGACAGTCGTGACTGGTAATCGTAACCTTAGAGAACTTGTCCGTTTTAAAGTTACAGAAGGCGGAGCT
This sequence comes from Thamnaconus septentrionalis, assembly GCA_009823395.1. Taxonomy (NCBI): domain Eukaryota; kingdom Metazoa; phylum Chordata; class Actinopteri; order Tetraodontiformes; family Monacanthidae; genus Thamnaconus; species Thamnaconus septentrionalis. The sequence goes on from CM020504.1 coordinate 10,820,353, forward strand.
GGTATCGGTGCGAAGGCTCACAAAAGTCCACAAAAAAATAGTTTTACTTCCACCAGCTGTCTGCTTGAGTACTCTCACAACTTTTAACCTTTTGTTTGGACTAATTTTTCTTTCTTTTTTTTAGTTAGAAGTAGAGATCACGCTCATGTTGCCCTCATTCCTTACAGCGGAGCTAAAGGCACACAGGGCAAACCGGATCCTACGCCACGTGGTCTGGAGGGTTAACACTTGTACTGACTGTATATAGATTTTTTTTTTTTGTCTTTGTTTCTCTTACATCATGTAAAGCGGTAAAAGAAAATGCTTTTTTTTATCCACATGGGGCAGCATGAAACTCTTTCCTCTTGTGCCACTGAGATCAGGTAACATTTAAGCATATCATTTAGAGCAAAAGCAGTTTTAGGAGAACTAATGAAGGAATGTTGTCATTTTAGTTTTAGTTTTTTTTTTTTTTTTTAATCCACACGCCACCTGATGATGAAATGACAAAACGCTGTTTATGAACCAGTATTGGTGGAACTTCCATGCAGCTAATTGAACGACTCATGTCACTGTTTTGAATGATGTTGGAAATGTTATCCTAATGTTAGTCATGGTAGAGACGATCTGCCCAAAACTGGCACACATGAAGTCGTTGACGGTGTTCAACAGTCAGAGAGACACTTTCCCCCTCCTGTTTATCCACCTGAGGTTATCTTGCTGTGACCATTTCTTCAAACATTCAATGCTAAAAGGGTGCAAATGTCATAAATAACAGGAACCTGCACCGTCTCTTTCCAAACAGCGATGCGGTTGCTCAATAAAAATCTATGACTCTTTTGTAAGCAGTGTCGAGAGCCAGCTGTTTTCTGAGAGTCAAGCTAGCTGAGTTAGTGCTAGGCTAAGCTAAAGCGAATTCGGACGCTTTTAAACGGTGTCACCTTTCTTGCAGCGGGCGCCATTCTCTCGTCTGCAGCGAGTAGTGACGAAGTGGGGGACTCGCGATTCTCCTGGATTATGTTCGGTAACCAGGTCATGGTTTTGAGAGACGTTGCTGTCGAGATGAGATTTTCAGCTTCGAGTTAAAGCCTCACAAGCAAAGTTCTGTATTTTCCCAACAGCACACCGGAGGACGAAAAAAGAACTTGCATCAGATCATCTTAATGGATGAATATCGCAAAAGTGACAAGGGTTTTATTTCTTTAAACATCACATGCTTTAACATTTTAAATTCAGAAACCCAAACGAAAAAAAAATGTTTTTAGGCTTACTCCCCTGATAGTTAGTCACACACACACACACACACACACACACACACACACAAATATTAACCTTAACAAATTCATTCCTCTTAAGTGCCTTACAAACAAACAAAAAAAGTCCAGCTCTCCCCCTTGTACATTTCTGCAATACTGACAGAGGTCTCATGTTTGGTATTCATCTGCCCATGGCATTTGAGAGGAATGACTGCAGCAAATTTTCACTTTGCCTCTTTACATTGAAGAAATTGTAAATATTTTTTTTTATTTTATTAATGATTTGAAGATGTAGACATGTTGAAATAGAAATAGGAAAATATATATATATATATTTTAGTGCCTAAATATAGTGGGAATTATTTTTGGTAAAAGACACGTAGCACTGTTAGGCAAAAAATAAAATAAAATAAAAAATAAAGGTGTGTGCCCAAAGCAGCAGTGCGTCTCTATAGTTATGTGGAGCTGTGGGTCATAACACTTTAAAAAAGATCAGTTTCACTGGCTTACTGCTGTATGTTAATTTCATTTCATTAATTTGGAAGCCTGCCGCTGCTCCTCCGCTCGGGTTGAGACGGAACTCGGCGTGCAATCCAGGAGTCAGACTGACTGCGCTGCGTGCTGCTGCGACGGAGCTCCAATTATTCAGGCGGTATTTGCATTTTATAGAGCAGCTTCGTGCACTGTGTCACAACAATCAGGCCTCGGGCCGCTACTGGGTGTTACAAAGGCAACCGTGATTGAGATTATTTTTCACAAATTTAACAGTAGCAGGTGGTTTGTGTTGTTTACTCAAGTTAAAAAACTCTAACTCGCCATCGTTTTTTGTTTGTTTGTTTTGAGGGTGACCTGAATCTGTAAAAAAAAAAAAAAAAACACTGTTACCAATGGAGGGCTGGGTGGATGTTACTTTGAGGAAAAAAAAACTTCCATACAGTAGTAGAATGTCTGGGGCCAACTGGGGCTGTTCATTTTCATTTGACAACCACTCTGTTTGTGATTAATAAAGTTCACTTCTAATATTACTGGGCAAGTCTGTTTGCTTTCTGAGTATGTGCCAGTGAAGTAAAGACAAAGTGTTATTATCAATGACACTCTTCCTAAGGTCATTTGTGCGCATGTGTGTGTGTGTGTGTGTGTGTGTCCTGATGCGAGCAGAAATCCTATTCAGTGTGAAAGTCCATCAAACGTCCCAGCGGCTGCGTGTTGCTCATCTGAACCCTGATCTAACACTGGGAGTTAAGCCATCTTCACACTCTACACCCTCAAAACAAGAAAGAAAAAATACTTTCCAGCCGCTTGCCGTGCCAACTGGCAACAGCAGCCCTACTTCCTTGATGAAGAGTATCATATCTGTGAGCTCCCAGCTGATATATCATGGCGTGCTGTGGCCGGCGGAGACCAGTATTTTCTCCAAGAAGGAAAATCTATTTGATGCTCAGGTCGCATTTCGGTTCTGTGAGAGAACTGCATAGAAAAGTTTTCAACCATAGAATTTAACCCATTCTGAAATATTGTGACATACAGGCAGTGTCTCAAATATTGCGTCTGATACAATTAGAACAAAACACAAATGCAACATTTCCTTTGTTTACTGTTAATAAAGCTTAGACACAGATGAGCTTCCTTTCCCTTGCTGGCATGAGTAATGACTACACATCGATGTTTGCGGACATCTTATTCCAGACATTTCTCTTTTTTAAGATGTTCTACCTCAGAAAGTGAGCAAACGTTCCTCACAAAGGTGGGACGTAGAATTAAATCACATCCTTCCCTTTTCCTTATGTCCTGTCACTTTAAGTCAAAGTGTGATTACATATGAATTTCAGCAGGAATACTTGAAAGCTTTCACTTCACTCTTATCTTCTTTATATGTTCGAGTTCTTAAAAAATAAGCACTCACAACACACATCGAAAACATACACAGATACTCACATTGCACTGTTAGATAGGCAGAGGCAGTCGGTGGCTGGCCCAGACTGTTGCTGGGGGCGCAAGTTTATGTCCCAGGCATCCTCTGGCTTGACTTGGGCAATGATAAGGGACCATCAATGAGAACACTGACTCTTCGCTTGAGGTCACTGAAAAAATGAGGAAGAAACAAGGTAAGCCTGAAGCAAGGTAAACACAATTGTACAGAGACGAGAACTTTCCGAGGTGATTCATTAATGCCCTTCAGGACCAAACCATTGAAATACATAGAACATCTGTTCATTTGACAGACGGACAGACGGACAGACAGACGGATAGATAGATAACAAGTGCTCCAGAAAACAACGATATTATTACAGAATGCTCATCTCTTCAGTGCCTTCCAAAGACGTATTTTATGTTGCTCTAAAATCTCTGCTTCACCAGAGGCAGATGAGATGACAGCCGTGAAGCTCCATTTTGGCTGCAGAGGACACGATTACAAGGCAGAAGAAGAGAGAGGTTCAACCTGAGCAGACAGCGCGTCGCAGAGTGGATGTGACATGGGGAAAGAGTTCTTGACAGACGGACGTAGCCTATTTAAAAAATATCCTCAGCACAACGTGACAAAGTGACACATTGACAAGATATGTGTGTGTATCGTAGCGCAGCCACAGCTGCACCTTCTGCTCTCAGCATAAATAATTGGTTTGAGCCTCCGAAAGGCAGCCAGGGGCGCTTTACTTGTTACGAGTTAGAAGTGGTTTTCCCAACACAGTTGAAGAATTGTTGAATCTTATCGTGTGACACTCAGATGTCCCGGCAGGATTTTGGGAAAGCGTTTTATATGTGTTACTTTGCTCAAAGTGAATCATTGTTACATTTCAGTTTTTGAAAGTTAAATGCTTCAAGAGAGTCTTTTAACTGCTGACTGCTCTGATTTTAGGTCTATCCAGAGGATCACACTGATTATTTATTAAGGCACATTTACAGCAAACTTCTACAAACTACTTCGCACTGCTCCGGACATAAGTATTAGTTACTTTTTGTATATTAAATGGTTTTGTATACCGTATTTGAAGGCAGATATGTTGGCGCTGGAGACATTTGAAATAAATGGTAAAGGAGAGGGGTGCAACAGAGACACAATAATGATTTTTTTTACACATACATATATGAGAAATAATAAGAAAAAAATATATATGAAAAAAAAGGAAAGCTCCAAACGCGACAACTTCCTGCTGATGTTGTTCAACACTGCCATCTAGTGGGCAAAAATGAAGTCACCGAAAATATTTCGTTTTTTCGTCCTTTTACATAGACTACAGTCAAAACGTATTGCATATATATATATACATACATACACACACACACACACACACACACACATATATATATATATATATATATATATATATATATATATATATATATATATATATATATATATATATATATATATATATATATATATATATATATATATATATATATATATATATATATATATATATATATATATATATATATATATATATATATATATATATATATATATATATATATATATATATATATATATATATATATATATATATATATATATATATATATATACATATATATATATATATATATATATATATATATATATATATATATATATATATATATATATATATATATATATATATATATATATATATATATATATATATATATATATATATATATATATATATATATATATATATATATATATATATATATATATATATATATATATACATATATATATATATATATATATATATATATATATATATATATATATATATATATATATATATATATATATATATATATATATATATATATATATATATACATATATATATATATATATATATACATATATATATATATATATATATATATATATATATATATATATATATATATATATATATATATATATATATACATATATATATATATATATATATATATATATATATATATATATATATATATATATATATATATATATATATATATATATATATATATATATATATATATATATATATATATATATATATATATATATATATATATATATATATATATATATATATATATATATATATATATATATATATATATATATATATATATATATATATATATATATATATATATATATATATATATATATACATATATATATGGCTAATTAACTGGCTAATTGGATGATAAAGATTCAATAGGTTAACAATTATGACGCAAAAGAGGGGGGCTGATGATGTTGTCGTCGTCGTTGTTGTATTTGTGACACGAAATAGATGCATGTATATATCCTATTATATTCCCTCTGTATTTTCTCACGTCTCAGTACATGAGAAGTGCTAAATGCAACTTATAGGTCGAATAAAGAATGCTCACAGGAAAAAAAATACAATAAATGTGATTCGTACATTTTGCAAATAAATGCAACAACGCTTCCTAAAAAAAAAAAAAAAAAAAAAAAAATAAGAAAAGAAAAAAATTACGAGTACAGTAATAGTTACCTGGAAGGCTGCACCGCGGGAAGTAAAACCCATGCCGACGGTGGTTCCTAAGCCTGTTGATACTGCGCCAGAAAAGTGCATATGGACATTTAGAAGACAGACATTTTTCCAGAGACAAACATGTTTTGTACAAATATATTCGGGAGTCTTGAGTTGCAGTTAAATAGTCGGAAAAAATATAAATATGTATATATATATATTATATAGGTTTAAATAAATAGACGCGAACAGTCATAGAATCCCGCGCATGCGCAGTCGAGCAGTTGTAACTCCGGGAGTACTCAGCAATCGGGGAAGCTGCGTGCCTTGCACTGAACATCTCAGCGGAGCCAGAAGGAAACAGGTGATATTTGACCGACTAGTGCTGCTGGTTCTTAGCACAACATCCGGCGACACGGCCTGGGCTCGATTAGCGCGCAGTCATGAGCTTCTTTGGTTTCGGTCAAAGTGCGGACATCGACATAGTTCTGAATGACGCCGAAACGAGAAAGAAAGCTGAGCACAAGAGCGAAGACGGCAGGAAGGACAAATACTTTCTCTTCTACGACGGCGAAACGGTGTCGGGGAAAGTCAACGTGACGCTGAAATACCCGGGAAAGAGGTTGGAGCACAACGGCATCAAAATCGAGTTTGTCGGCCAGATAGGTGAGTGAGTGAGTAAGTGAGTGGCTGGCAGGCAGGCAGGCCTGTGTTCCGCACAGCTCGCCCAGGGAAGTGCTGAAGTGCTGCGGGTTTTAATGCCACTGCAGCGGCTGTCAGCAGCGACTCTCTCCGGCTTATTGAATAAATGTCGTGCAAAACGTGTTCAGCCCTTTTTCACGGGAATCCAGGCCGCTCTACCGGAGCGTCTGTGCTTGTAACAAGTGTCCGTTTGAAACGCCAAGTCCCGTGACAGACGCGGGCGGAAGCTAAAATCAGCTGACTCGCAGCCATTGGCTAGCAGTCTCAACGACCTTTGACCCCCGTTTTAAAAGCGAAAATAGAGAAGAAATGGATTTCTACACCCTTTAATAGATACATGATACAGACTGTCGATACAACTTACTTCAGTTTTTGTTTTTTGTTTTTTAATACTTGCATTTTGCAAAGAGTATTTACATTATTATGAAAAACATATTTTCATTTTATTTTTAAAACCACATCATACTTTGTTCAAAGCCAACTTAATTACTGCTAGGATGAAATAAATCAGAAGGATCATCACGTTGTGAATCGAATCCAAGCATACCTACAATATGTTGTGACCCTTTCTAATCAATGTCTAACAATGTCTCCGCGAAAAAAGAATGGAATGGAATGTCCCCTCGCTAAAAGAGTGATGTGGAGTCTTGAGTCAGATATTTTGCAAGGATGTTTTTAAGCAGGGTCTGACCATCTATATATCATACATGATAATGTAAAATACCATTACCCCTGTGAATTTAACCTAGTTTCTAGTGTCTCCATCACTTAAGTAATGTTAACAAGTTAATCAGATTTTCTTAAAAGAGACAAGGTATTTAATGTGCTAGATATAGATGCTGAGGTGATGTGGATAGGACTTCTTAGTCACTTTGTGTGCTATTGTTTGCCAGGAGACATAATTGATGGAATACATACATGAAATTTTCTCGCATATTTGCTGCAACGCCAAAGTGTTTTTGTGCCGTTGTGTTTGCTTGTTTTTTCCAGAGCTGTACTATGACAGAGGAAACCACCATGAGTTTGTGTCCCTCGTAAAAGACTTGGCTCGGCCAGGGGAGCTGACACAGTCACAGACATTCGACTTTGAGTTCACGCATGTTGAGAAACCCTACGAGTCATACACTGGTCAGAATGTCAAGTTACGGTAAGTTTACTGTTGGAATTAACATGTTGCTAAGAAGGTTATTTAATGCACTGAATAAGTGTATAGACGACTAGACCAAGGAGTCTTCAAGTTAAAGTCCTATAAGTCCCAGTGATTGTCACATTTTGAAGGATGCAAAATTTGTCCAGTGAATAAACTCAAAATGTGCAAGTTTTTATTTTTATTTATACACTTAGTACAATTCATGAAATATCCTTGCAGTCTGAGATAATAAAAAAAACAACCTGTGAATCAGGTGAAACTCAGGAGATTTTGATACCCTCTACACCCTTCTGCCACCCTCCAACCTACAAAAGTAGATGAATGAGGCCAATGGTATTATAGAATTGTTGTGAATACTTAAAAAAAAAAATAAAAATAAATCTTCCCCTTTTAGTTTGTAAACACAATGTGGTTATTAGTTGAAGTTGAAAAACCAAGCAAGTTTTGCAGAAGCTGCCACCCTCGTGCCAGCTGGACTGGCAGGTATTGACATGTGCAGGAATATTGACGGCCACGTCTCTTTAGCGCACCAAATGATGATTTTAGTCAAATTCAGAATCCAGATGGAGGCCCACAGAAAAAAACAGTCACCCTAAAGTTACTGGTCTCTGATTTTGAGTGTCATCTGCAGCCAGTGCAAGACTGAGCCTCACACCTTCATGATCAAATAACACCATCACACACACAGGCATAACCGCTGATCGAAACCACATCCATCAAAGTTGTAATACTGATAAGGACACTGTAGCTGTAGCTGTGGGTACTGTTTCAGAATTTCGTTTCTAAACCTTCTCATTTCAACAAGCATTCCCATTTTCTTTTTTTCTTTTTTTAATCAAAAGTGCTTCAAAATGTCCATTTTATGTCCATCTTCCAGTTTCTGTGAGCAGCAGTGCAGCTAAACAGACGTCATGTACTGGTTTAACAACTGTGTGACCTTTTCTTTCTCTCTCTCTGTCTGTTCCAGTTATTTCCTGAGGGCAACTGTAGGCCGAAGACTCAACGACCTCAGCAAAGAGCTGGACATCGTGGTTCATACGCTCAGCACGTACCCCGAGCTCAATTCCTCCATCAAGATGGAAGTGGGCATTGAGGACTGTCTACACATCGAGTTTGAGTACAATAAATCCAAGTAAGGGCCGCCGCATAACAAGGGTCACTAAAAGCGTTTAGGCTCGTTCCTCATAATAGCGATTGCGTCTGCTGCTTTGACGTTCTCGCCGCCGGTTTGTGCAGATACCACCTGAAAGACGTGATCGTAGGCAAGATCTACTTTCTACTGGTGAGGATCAAGATCAGGCACATGGAGATCGACATCATCAAGCGGGAGACCACCGGCATGGGGCCAAACGTCTACCACGAGAACGACACCATCGCCAAGTACGAAATCATGGACGGCGCCCCAGTCAGAGGTGAATCATTAAGTGTTTCTTTTCTGTTTTCTCCTCCCAGTTGGTAACCAAGTGAGTTTCAGAGACTAATACAGTTTGTGTTGGCACGCTAGGAGAGTCCATCCCCATCAGGCTGTTCCTCGCGGGCTACGAGATGACACCGACCATGAGGGACATCAACAAGAAGTTCTCCGTGCGCTACTACCTCAACCTGGTTCTCATCGATGAGGAGGAGAGGCGCTATTTCAAGCAGCAGGTAGGTCGATTGAAAGCCACCTGCGTTTCTCCTAATGAACAACAAAGAGAGTTGATAAAACAGCAAACAAAGCAGCTTAAATCTGAACTTGTTTTATATTTTGCACACTGGAACAGTTTCTTCCCTCTTCAGCAGTTGATTGGTGGGGGGTGGTTTTTTCATCCCTATCGTACAAGTTGCATTGTTTTTCTTTCAAAATCCTCAAACGTTCTCATCACGTTATCACTTCTGTTCGTGGTGGAGGTGCGGTGTGAAATTAGGCCAAGTAGGTTACGTAATTTACTAGTCACACTCGGGCGTATTATTGGGATTAGTGACCTTCTCGCTAAGCCCTGGGCTTTCATCGAGGCTTGAGTCCTGTTGACTAAATGACAATGTGGAACTGGACAAACAACTGACATCTGCCAGGAGGAGGAAACATTTCTCCTCCTCTGAGCAGCGCCACAGCTCGTCTGTCAAATGGTTCATGGATAAGAAAAGAACCACCTTGCTGCTCTTGAGCGATAGCTGCCCACTCAGTATCCAAGAGATGGTGGGGGGGCAGCTCTGCCGGTGGCCACACTTACCAAGAGGGGCTCCATATGGGCCGGGATTAGGCCAGTGTGGAAATTCATCCGCCTTTGAAAAGAAGAGCTGGGAACACGAGGCCGACTCCACCCAAAGTCCCTACAACGGTTTTAAGTGGCCTGGCGGCTCGTTGGGCCGAGAGCAGCTGCTGCCTTCACTGAACAGGATGTTTTGGAGGAAGACAAGCTAAAAATGCTTCATCATAGTATCATTATTATCCTCGCTGTTGGTTGCCTCGTGTTTGGCGCCGGGGGGATGTAATTGTAATATTGAATATTGAAAAATTAATCCATCCATCTTCAATACCCACTGCTTCCTGCACTCAGGGCTGCGGGGGTCTGCTGGAGCCCAGCTGTCATATTTACATATGTTGGTTTTGGTTTTGGATTGTGGTAGGAAGCCAGAGAACCCACACAGGCAGACACAGGGAGAACATGCAAACTCCACACAGAAAGACCACCAAGCCCGGAATCAAACCCCCGACCCTCGTGCTGTGAGGCGACAGTGCTAACCACTGCTACGCCCGCAAACTTATCATCTTTTGGTCTTCCGATAGCCAAGAAAGTGGATCTTAGCGTCTACGAGCCAATAATCCTTTGCCACACGTGTGGCTGCACTTCATTAAGGTGGATCAAAATAAAGGCACAGTGCAACTTTTGTGCCAAGGATGCCGTGGCAAAAGACGGGAATACAACAAACTTAGACTTGATCTGAATTACCACTAAAAAATGGAAAATTAAAGTTTGGTAGCTGGTGAATAGCAACGTTAGTGCTTCCTCAGTGTCGACTCCTGCAGTTTATGAACCACAGGCGTTGCTCTTCAGTTTAAAAAGCGCAAAGGCAGCACGCAGGACGGTAGCTACACTTGTTGTTTTGTCCACTCTTTCTTCACCCTTGTTCGTTGTTAGATAACAATCAAGCTCTGTTTAGACGGTCAATAAAGCGTCTACAGTATAGTCACATGACCGAGTCACTGAACCGTTGCAACTGGAACTCAAACTACTGCAGACTAGATTTTAAGTTGACTTTTTAACCTACTGGTGGAGCCGTAGTTATGTTTTCATTCAGGTTCTTTGAGGTTATTCTGAAGATTGTTTTTTCTTATGTTTACACAGTATTTATCTCTCTTGTGTCCCTGACATGGATGTCAGCCTGGAGCATTGTTGCTTGTGAGATGAAAAGCAATGAGGCTTTAGAGACCAAGATTAAAATGAGTGTGTGTTTGTTGGGGGGTGCTTTTGATGACGTTGCTGAATCAGCTCAGCCTTGCACAATTGTCCTTGAGATTGTTATGGACATCTTGGTTTGGATCTGCAAAGCACCATATTAGGAAAACATGTAATTTGCCTCCATCGCGTGGAGCGCTGGGACGACAATGTGACTTGCGATAAACACAGTACGGAGCTGCCTAATGACACAGTGCCAGTGTGTTTTTGCTTTTAGTTTTATGCTCGTTTAGAACCCGGCGCTTTGCAGGCGCTGGGGCCCCAAAAAAAAGAAGGGGAAAAAAAAAAAATCATTATTTTCATTCCAACAACATGGGTTTATTGAGAGGGAACCCATCTTGCTGCAGCTGGTAATGAACCCGCTTGATTGCATGGCAGTGTACTGTAGTTTCTCGATGACTTAAACAGAGAACATTTTAATGGCCCCTTAACGTCTTTCCTGCATTATTTTCAAGCATCACACTGCCTCACCACACACACTCGAGGAAGGCTTCACCTGATCTGCCAAATGTATCGTACAACAAAGTTTGAAAGAATGGACCGCACATGAAATTATTACTTAGTGTGGACAAAGCAGTTCAATGAGCATGTTGTGATAGCAATAGATTTAAAAAATTTGAGCTTTAAGGGGGCAGCAAGCAATTTTTCACCTCTCGACAGCACAGCTGAGCGCATCATGCAAACAAAAGCACTGATTGGTGCCCTCTTTTAAACACAACATGCTAACGGAGTTCCAGGAACAGAACCTGGACCTCCAGATTTAGGGATTGCAACCAGCATCACTTTAGCTAATGTTAGCATTTATTTGGAGCTTGATTCATGCTATTTACATGTGTTTTCAGAAGGTGCTGCAAAGTCTCAGTGGTAGTGCAGCTGTTCCGAGGGGCAGGAGGAGGCGTAGTTTCACACGCGATACTCACGTGCGCTAACATGCACGCGCGACCGTTCCGGCTTTGTAAAACAAGAGGGCAGAAAGGGCTCGAAATCAGCAGACCGAGAGGCCGTGTGATGAGATGCTGAAATGACACCACTAGAGCTTCACACAGCAATTGTTAATCGCCTCATATCCAACAATGATGAAAATCACTTTTTGCCCCTTTAAAATATCTAACTGAAGTATGAAAACAACATGAAAACGTAAAAGATTTTTCTGCAGCCGATGCAAATTCCAGTAAGTAAAAACCTCAGTATATATTTTATTTTTTTATATTAAGATTATTATGCATTGTTTTTGTACTTCATTGCAGGAGATCGTCCTCTGGAGGAAAGGGGACATCGTGAGGAAGAGCATGTCTCATCAAGCTGCCATCGCATCGCAGCGCTTCGAGGGCTCCTCTCACCCTAGAGAGGTTGTGGAACCGGAGCAGTAATTGGGACTGCATTGAAAAGCTCGTGCACAGTTCTCGTGTAGGGAGTGTGTGTGTGCGTGCGTGTGTGTGGACAAGGGCAACGCACAAACTCTTCAGCAACTTCTCAGTGTAAATGCTGTTGGTTTGAATCGGGATAGACTGTGCCATACTTGTTTTTTTTTCCTTCTTTTTTCTGTGGGTGGAGGAGGGGAAAGAGGGGAGGGGAGTGTTTCTGTGTTAAGGGAACAAAAAGCCAGACAAGGATCAGGCTGAGATGGCAATGAATTCCAACAGTTTTCTTTTGTTTTAGCAACCTCTCCGCACCACGGCGGTGGAGTTCGCCACAGGAAGTTGTTTCAATGACGTCCTCTCTCAAAAAGTACCTACATAAAAAATGGCTTTAAAATGAGTTCCTTTTTTTTTTCTTTTCTTTTTTTTTACATGCTCATGAAGTTTATCTTGGTCAACTTTACTAATAACATGCACTCAAATAGTTTATTGCCAAACTGTGGAATTGAGGTATGTGTATAAATGTACAGTATGTGGCAGAGGTATAATTCTAACTTTCCTTGTTAAACCAATTGAAGCTTTTCACAGTATATTTCTACAAGTATATTGTCATTATAAATACTGTAAAATGTTTCCTTCATTAATTGCTAACCTTTTGTTATTTTCTTTGCCTATTGTGAGAAACCACTTGTTTGATTTGCTTTTAATTTCTTGATTTCAAACATCTGGAATAACAGTTGGGATACTACAAATACAGGAAATATGTTCACAAATCAGTTGAAGGAAAAAAAAAATCTGCACCTCTATTTTGTGACCAAGTTGGCATTGATGTGTGTGACTCCTGCCTCTCGCCCAACTGCGGATGTCCTGCTTGGCTAGCTAGCTTAGTGCCGCAGGATGTAGTGCCAAATGCTTCCTCGTGACTCCACAGAATTACCAACAATCTACTTTGCTTCCCCTTTGTAAGGCAAGAACAACTTTATTAATTGGTCCACGTCTGATACCGAAATGTTGTTCTGAACGTTGTGCAAGCATGCAGCTGTCGGCCAGCTTACACTCTGCAATATGTCACTGTCATTTTTTTTTATATACTTGAATTGGCAGGAAGCTAAATTTTTGCTATTTTAATGATGAGCTAAGGAGCGGTACGTGGCCAAAACGCTCTTCACAACCAATGCAATAAACCAAGTGTATCTGCATTGCACCCAACACTTCCATCTTGTGCTGCTCATGTTATTGGAAGTCCATGATGATCATGTCATGGAGCTGGTTAAACAAGATTGTACTCATACGGCCGTGCACACGACGGCGTGCGAGCCTGAGCTGTGAATTGTGACATTTATTTAGCTTGAAATAATAAAATAAACCAAATAGATGAGAAGGAATTAGCACTAACATGCATTAATACAATTAGAACTAATTTAACACAATAAAAACTATTTTTAGGAGGTAAAGGTAACTTGCTAATTGGCTGAAGTTGAAGTTGTTCACTTAAAGGTCCAGTGTGTAAGTTTTAGTAGCACTGAATGGTATTAAAGGATATTGCAAAGAATTTTCATATTAATCCCAGTTTTCTGATGCTCTGACATGGTGGCACAATATTTCATTTTTGGCTCTACATTATATGTAATTGTTTTTTTTTTTTTTTAATTGAAGTGTTTCAATTCAATTCAAGTGTTATACATTGGACCTTTAAAAAGTGTTTTGATGTGGAAAAAAAAAAAAAAAAAAAGTGTATGTGTATAGATGACCACAGATTTGTGGTAGAGATTTTAGGTTATTCTTTTGGGTAGCTCTCATTTTGTCTGTCTTTTTTTCTCCTTCTTCTTCTTTAGTTGTCAGTGAGACGTACAATGACAATATGTTGATTTGAGCTGCGTTGAATCAATGGATTTTTATCGCAAGGTTAGATCACATTTCCCTCTATCATTGGAATTGTTGAAAACTCCTGGCTGTGAAACATGATTTGTCAAAAGAGAATATATTAAAATTATTTTTACTATCATGATTAGTGTCTCCAAATGATCTAAATTGTAAACTTTCGTTTTTGTCGCTATATTGTTGTCAACTCACGAGTACATTTGGGGAGAAGGTTTCTTTATCTGTGGTGTATTTCAAAAAGTAAAGCTTTCGTCTTTGCTAGATTTAGGTTTTTTATTTTTCCAAAAATTTAGCACAGAAAATACGAAATATCTATGGCTTGCTTTCAAAAAGCTTCAAATTCCAGTGCTAAGAGAGATGTGTGTCTGGGAGCTGCAGATGAATGGCATAGACCACAGCCCGAGTACAGAAGAGTGAAACCCAGAGACCTGTTGCTTGTGATTTTAGACAGAGTGTCAGTGTGCTGGCAACTCAACAGGATGACCCCTCTCTGACAAATGCAGTGCAGCTCAGATAAGCATCTGAATCATTCTAAACGCCTGTCTGATTTACTGGTATGTGACAATATCCACCACGCTGTGAAGCTGATGTCGCCACTAGAGGGCAGGTGTGAATCAAACAGCGAAATCACCTCTGAAGTTGCCTCCTCAGTTCACTGTAGCGCTGTTACATTATCAGTGCAGAAGGGATTTCACTTCTCCGCCATGAACAAAAACACAGGCATTTTGGTCTTGGCGTGAAAGCAGAACCCCGTCACTTTTGGGAAATTTTATTCTGCTTGTGTGCGGACAGCTTAAACGGTTTCCGATGAGTCATCCATCATGTCAAATAAGGAAGTGAAGCTTGAATCTTGGGCAAGTGGATTTCAGAAGAATTCCTTTGTGGCCTGGTTCTATGTGACAAATGGGCCCTTCACAGCATCTATGAAAAATGTCAAAGTAAAACAATGTCACTGGATGAGTGCAGAGAAAAGGGTTATTGTGAAGGGAGTCTGTTGTCGATGGGAGCTTCTTTCTGACACGCCTTTGACAGAAAGGCAATAATGGCACTGAAGAGGACAGACATACGCTTCCAAACAGGATTCTAACAGTAAATAAAGGTAAATGTACAATGTTACATCTGTCCAGTTGTGGGCAGGACAGTTTTATAACTCATTTTCTTCATTTAAAATGCCATTCTTAAAAAAACAAATGTATATTGCTTTCGTTGGGCAAAGATAGATAGATAGATAGATAGATCTAAGATCTGCACCATTATAGTGAAAGATACTTAAAACCGTTATGGACCATTAACACTAAACTGTTATTTGTCATAAGAAATACTTTACAAGGAGGCAAATCTATTCCGCTGTTCCCTCCAGGAGTTTCCACTGCAAATGATACGTGTGTGCAGTTTGACGTTAAGGTTTTTATGGTGCGCTTCCTGACACAAGCTTTATTTTATCTGGCCCTGGGGACTGCATGACTTGAGGAGGGCCACCTTGAGGCGGCATGCTTGGTGTGGTCTGGCAGGGATCGACTGCGGGAAGCCCCGGCCTCAAGGAAAACACTTTACCAAGATCCTCCCATTTGAAGTACTTTACCAGCACCAGAGCAACATTCTCCAATAAGAAGATGAAGTTTAAAGCTTTAATAGATTTGATTGGCAGGACCCTATTTAGGCACTTTTCACGAATACGTTATAAAGTTATACCATTAATCATTAGGATAACTGACATGTTGGCATTTATGCTACTGCAGTCCTGTTTTTTTTATATTTCTTTTGAGTTTACACAACAGATACATTTAAGAGTTCAACATGGCTCACTGAGTGAAAATCTGTTTTTAGTTTTGGTCTTTCTGGTATGCAACAAAGGGAAAATTACTTTGTGGTGAGGCTCTTAACTTCTTAAATTCAACTGAAATGTGGCCACAGCTAAATTCTCTCCTCTGGAAAAAAAAAAAAAAAAAAAAAAGTAGTCAAATAAATTTTGAGTCTTGCTGCTTTTGTTCCCAACAATATGCCCTTTTTTTTTTTTGTTAAAGTATCTCTTACTTCTCGTTTATATTGAGTTATCTGTACATAGCATAGGGTAAATCATAGTTTAAACAAATTCTTAAAAAAAAATATCTTTTCACCAATGACACAAAAAGTTGGAAAAGCAACGTTGTCCCATCCACTGTCTTTGTTTTGCAGGAAAAACTAAACACATCAAAAAGCAAATTCACTTTCTAATATAATCCTGCTGCCATTGAGCAATATCTGCTGTGTGCATTAATCTAAAACAGGTCATAACACTGCCAAACTGGTGACTGTGAGGAATCAGATATTTCATAATGAATCAGTTGGCGCTGGTTACTTGACACTTTCTATTATGACTTGTCTGTGTGAGAATGAGGTGCCAATGTGTAGGAGGAATGCTGTTAAATCATTCATCTGAGCCTCGACAGCAGATGTTTTTGTTTCAGCACTGAACAAGCAACACACAGTACAAACACAAAGCTGTTGGAGAAAGTCCAGTGACGTGTTGGTGAAGCAGCAAAGCTGTCAATCTGAGTGCTGATGGCTGATCTTTCAGCCCTGATGCAGTCAAGATAAATTATACAGGACTGTTTGGCACCCTTACCTCACTGTTTTTGTTGCACAATCCTATTTGACAGTCGATAGGCATCTAAAACAAAACATGCACTTTGCATATTCACTGCTGCATTCAGGTACCCATCAGGTATTTCAGGTCCCCCAACAACTTTTACTAGCGTAATTATGTCACCTGTCTTAAGTGCCGTCTGTTGATCCAACTGGAGGTCAAACGCTCTGAGGGTGAACCTCAGTTCTTAATATACCATTACTAATGGTATATTAAGAATGCAGAAGAACTAATGGTCCATTAGTATGTATTTCTGGGATAAGTTATGTGGGTGAGTGGTAGTAGCAGCAGCGTTTAAAATCTGATCTCCAATGTTTTTACTTTTGCTAGCCTAGCGTCAGTCTGGCCACTGGTAAATGACTGAGTGTTTTTTTTTTTTTTTTTTTTTTTTTAAATAATAAGTCCCATTAGCTATAGCAGATCAATTAGCATCTTACGAACATATTTTCTAAAGTCAAACAAAAATTGAAAATACGTATTTATTGTTATTTTCCACAATAAACGTATTGTACTGTATTTTTAATCTTCAAGCTAACGTGAATGAATTGGAGAAGGCTTCAGTCTCCAGACGTATATATATTGCAAACATGTTCATTCTACTACCAGTGCTCAGGCCCGTGCGATACAGTAAAACGCTTTTTCGTTCCAACAAGATAAATTTAAACTTTAGTTTGGCTGGTTATCGCGTCCTCTATTCACAGCCCGGGTAGCAGTCATGTTGGCTTCGACGTATCCGACAGCACGTAAATGCAGCGCAGTGATAGCGCAGCTTCTCCCTGCCCCGGCTCCTCTCTCTCCACTCCGCGGTGTGCTCGCCAATGAGTTACACACGAAGGGGGCGAAGCGTGTTAACTTTAAGCCTGGAAATAATGCGCTCCAACTCAAGGGCATGTGGAATCTAACGAGACTCTCATCATTTAAGGCGCTGACTTTATAAAGAAATATATCTATATCAACGCCAGACTGCCTGCGAACAAGAGGGAGTGGACGCTGCTTGTTGAGAGCCCCTGTTGTCCCGGGGGAGCCCTTTTTGTTTTAGGGGTTAACCTAGTTAACAGTGACTACCAAATGGCGCGGTTTGTGTCGGCGTGAGAGAGTCACTCACATTTTTTTTCCTCGCCCATGTTTGCCTGAGTGCGCCGGGATTTCGCTGTGATGAGGAGGGACTTTACCAGCGGCGAAGCGCCAGACGGAGACAGCGAAAGCTAAGCTCATCTCAGCGAGACGCCAACCGACGGTGGTCAACGACCGACCGCAGCCCCCGGCCGCTCGGCCGGCCACAGAGACACAGGTACCCCCCCCCCACTCATCCACCCCACTGGAAGCTAGCACATGGATGCTACATGCTCATGCTGTGTACTCTGCCTATGTCCACACTCAACCACTCGGCTAGCCGGGTGGTTTTTTTTTTTTTGAGAGCTGTGGCTCTGGCGTTTAAGTGACCAGACGGGCGGCGTGTGTGTGTGTGTGTGTGTGTGTGTGTGTGTGTGTGTGTGTGTGTGTGTGTGTGTGTGTGTGTGGTAGACTGGTGAAAAAGCGACGGAACCGTCACCCCATTAGTCACAGCCTACACAGAGTTCGTGAGTCCTCCGGTTAAATTGGAACTCCTCTCTCATCGTAAAACATAGCAATTTACAAGAGCCGAGTATGACACACCGGCATGTAATAAGTCCTGATCATAATCTTTATTATATAATTGTAATCCGTACGTCCTCGTTGTTTTTTTCAACCTGACGCGGTTTTATTTCGCTTGAAAAACAAAAAAAAAAAAAAACAAAAACAAAAAAACAAACAAACCGCATGTCGTCGTCGGTGTGATGTGTAACCTCCGGTCATGTTGGCCGTGACTATCATATGACAACTCGGTTTATTGACACGCTGACACTAACCGTTTGCTCAACCTGTAAACCATTCAGTCGTTTCTTTCGCCTTTTAAAGATCCTGATGTGAACAAATGCAAAGACACGGTGACTGTCGGTTAATGATGCCGTTGCTTCAGTCTGGAAGAGGTTGGCGTGATGCTCCCACAGTGGACTGCTAATGCTGCCCCTCTCCCTCCTGGTATTTGATGTGGTGCCTCAGTCCCTGTATTAGATTAACCCTTAATCTGGTGGGTTCCTTTAATCCGTATTTACTCATGCAGACCAAGTACACACACACACAAAAAATGGAGAAAAAAATACACTTTTTGCATCTATGCAGCCCACCAACAGCAACGTTTCCGTTCAGCTTTGCCACTGAGGCTCTGCCCCGGTTGGAGCGTTTGGCTGATTAATGCCTTGCTCGAGAGCAATCCAATCAGTTGCCTCAGTGGGACTAACACATCACATTTCTGCCTCCACCATGACTAGGTGGGAAAGTGTGCAAGCCGTGGCTCGTTATCCATTCCGTGCTTCGCTGAAGGATGAGGAAAGACATCCTTCAGCGTGTCTGTGTGTGTGTGTAAGGGTTTATGTTTGAAAATAAACATGAACGTCTTATCTGCATTTGCATGGGGGCAACACGGTGCTTGGTTTTGCTTTGCTTCGATCTGCCTTCTTTTAGGGAAGAGGCCACTCCATATGCCTCTCGTCTGTGTTTTACAATATTTGCATTTGTTTCTTGAGCTCCTCACCTCATCATCTTAAATGTATGAGTGTACGGTTTTCTTCAAAATTAGATTTTTACCTTTGTCTTGGAAAAACACGTCTAGAATAGTCAGTCAGTATTTAGAGTGGAGTGTTAGATTTCATCAGAAAAATCAGTTTTTTTTCCCCCACCAATTTCTCCACATGCTTTGTTGATAAGTTGGAATAATGAGATGAGTGAGATTCGTCTGAGTTCTGTGTCACATAGGTTGTGTTGCAGTTTGAGAGTAAGAGTCGCTGAGTCTTGACTCTTGTACAGTGATGGTATATTTGCAAGAAGCCATAAGCAAAAGCCAGCCCAGTTTTTATTGCACCAGAGGAGCAACAAAAAACAATTGACACACTATGAAGGATGAACCTGTTCTCAATCTCATTTAAGAAGTCGCTGTAAATCATCATTTGTTCAAGTTCTGTCCATCAACTTGGAAAAAAAAACACTGGAAATCACCAGCTAACTCTTTCAGGGCCACTGTACCAAGAGCTGACTGCTTGCTTGTGGCTAGATCAGATTTGATTAAGAAGACAAATTACTGAATGGAACTTTGGGATTCCTGGAAGATTGAAATGACAGAGGGGGAAGTTTGGCCTCGTCTCAGCGGATCATTTTGAGACATCTCTTCAATATGACAACCTTCAACATAAGCACAGGCCTGAATATAAAGCTGCATTAATCTACTTTTTAAATGCTCATATCACAATATGTGGTCATTATTTGTTTGTTCACCCACTTTCAGTGTCTGTCAGGTCTGGATGAATAGTCTGTAGCGAAAAATTCCAGTACAGAAAAACACCATATATTAAGAGCTGTCAAATGTCTGGCTGGTGTTAGTCTGAGACTAAGCCCATTCTCACCACAGTGCTGTAAGGACAGAAGCAAATTAGCAGAGCTCATGCCTCTGTAAGAAGTATGGACGGCCAGCACCAGCCTGAAAAACAACTCCGTCTGCGGTTTTGCAGATAAGACTGGAATAGTTTCGGATTCACGGCTGTGGGAACTTTAGGATTAGCCATATCTGTGCAGACAGAGGGCACGAGATGTTGTAGCTTCTTGGTGCCGATTCAAATCTTGCACTGCGCTGCACATTCAGCACAGTGAACTCAGCTGAATCAAAGTCAGAGGCTGCTGATTGTTCTTCATTTTGATGGACAGGGAAGGAAAAGTCTAATTCCTGTCTATTATTGTAATTCTTTTTCATATGTTCCATGTTATTTTTCAAAAGTAATATTATTATTAATGAAGAGCAGTGTGGTGCTAGTGAGATTACATATTTCTTCCAAAATTAGTCTGAGAGAGTGGTATCCCAGACAGCACTTTTCTTCTTCACATTTTGGTTTGGTGTTTTCATCAAACATACAGGAAAAAGTGTGAGGCATCCTACCAATGGCTGCCTGTCTTGTTATGCAACCTTCTTCTTCTTCTTCTTCTTCTTCTTCTTCATCTTCATCTTCATCATCTTCTTCTTCTTCTTCATCTTCATCCTCTTCATGTACATGTAACCTCCTGCACTGTCAAAGCTCCCCTTGTTGTTTGTCTTTGTGATGTGCATCTGCGCACAATGCCAAACATGACCTCCGACCCAGGCTTTAGATACTAAGGCATTGTGCAGGGGATGACGGTCCATTGTGATTCCGTCGCACATGGCCATTATTTATGCATAATGCACATGCTTCTGTCCTCTATGTCTGTACGTTCCCTACACATTCAGGGCTGCGCACAACTCTTTCTTCATGCTGTGGGAGTATCTGACTCAAAGCTGTTGAACAGGTCACAGGCCTCCGAGGATGCCGTGACGCTCGCTCTCAAAGGAAGTTTCTTTCCCCCCGTAAACAAGCCGAGCATTGACATGGGCACCGATTAGTCAGTTGCCAGGATATTCGCACAATAGCTCGGTAGAAAATAATGAGATCACATTCGGCTCTCCGTTCGGAAACTAAACCAGTTGTGTGAAAGCGCGGCGGTGGTTTTAGAGGAGGCACATAGCTGGAAGTTTACTTCACTGTTTGTCCAAAATGTTGACAGTCGACGCTTTAATTTTGGAGTCTGACAGAAAGCCCCAGATTTCTGAGATCAGAGGTCTTTTTTCAAATGCTTGCTGTCATGCTTTGAACATTTCATTTGGCTATACTCCTTTTCTTGACTGCTTTGTACACCATGTCATCACTTTCTTTAAAACCCATAATATGCAAATGCCATGTCGGGAGTGACAAGTGTGATGTGAAAGTGGCTGTCTGCGTCAAGTTGGAAACTTACTGCAATGAAACATTTTTGCTTTGCGCAAAAGGAGTAACTGAGCTACAAGCTAGTTTTCAAAACATATTTTGCAGAATTATTGGGTTAAAATGGCCAAACATATTTGAAAATTTCTTCTAAAAATGACTCAAATGGATCGGTAGCCATCGCAAACATGAACTAGTCCACTGATGGTGTTTATTATACCGGTTCCAATTTGAGTATGAACACGCTTTGCCTAGCTAAGCAAGTATCTGAGTACTTCCTTGGACAGACCTCTGCAGTTTGGGAACCCTCCCAGTCCAATCCTCCTCTTCCTCCTCCTCTGCTGGATCTTCAGCTGACCTACTCCATTAAGAACATTTGCACACAGTCTTCAACATATATGACAGTTCCATATCAATACTTTGTGAAGAGGCCGTGTCACGATATGCACCCACAGAACTAGGTGACTGTGTTGTGCAGGCCAGGCACTCGAGCTGCTTGGTGCTCTAAACCCCTGTGGCTATAGACGCCAAAAGGCCCAGTGAGGCTGGGTTTCCCTAAAGCAGAATGCCTAGTAGGTCACCCTTGGCCTGTTGGCTGACACTGTTCACTGGTCACTCACTGTACCGCACGCCCCTTTGCCATTCTTCTAATTAGGTTGATGGGTGTCACGTTGTCTGGGTGCATTAAGGTCAGATTCACCTATATTGTCACATCAGGAGATCTGTCAATACCTTATTTGTACAAGCAAACATGTTCCTTCACTCTGCTCACAAGTATTGTGTCTTAGAAAACACTGAGGAGAGAACATTGGGCAGAAGTTCAACGACGAAGGTCAACCTTCAGTGTCATGAAGTTATAAGTAACATTGGATTAGTTAAAGGAGTGGCGTTTTAATAAGCAGCTATACGCGTATTTGTTGAACTGTTTTCAAGGTGGTATGTTTGGCTACAGAGTGGTTATTATTATTTTAAGGAAAGCCGTTCATTGAAAAACAGTACATTGGAATATTTATATTTGGGTTATTAAATATATAACATTTTTTAATTTTCATTTTTTTTGCTGGTATCAGCCTCCTTAGTTACATATGTTTGCTTTTCAAGCTGGCTGAACCAACGAAGCAGCCTAAACGGGTCACTTAGGGCTGTGAAATTTAACCCGTTAATCAAATTACCTGTTGAAAATGAACTCCTTAATCTCAACACCGTTTTCAGCCCTTGTCATGGTTGTTTTGATTGTTAGATATTTTTACCGTGTTGTGCAGCTTTTTCCAGATAAATGTGATCACTTTGGTTTGGTGCGCAAATATCGTAGATTGAATCATTGAACTCTGGTGCGATCCAAGTTCACTCTGCTCCGCCGCCTTCATGTGACGAGCGTTGTGGGAAAACTGAACCTTAACTAACTAGTAGCAAGTTGCTCTGCATAAACCAATAGACGATCGAGGGTTCCTGTTTACTGCCTGTCTCGTCTTCGCCTTCAGTAATTCCTGAGGCTGCGCCGCCAAGGTTGAGGAGGGTCAAACATTCTTTAAGGTTCAGTGTGTTAAATATACCCAAGTTGCCTTTATCTTTAACTTTAATTTGTTTTGGCCTGTCAACAGTCTTCAGATGCACTCGTAGCGATAACCGCTGTGGTCCAAGTCTTCACTGGGATGTACATCAGATTGATGTAATAATGACAACATAGTCTCTTCATTCATTTATAGTCACTCAGTGAGACACCAGGGCCTGTTTGGATGCACACAAAGCTGAAATCCTGGGAGGAAACTAGGCTTACATTCCTTTTAAAGCACAGTCACTCCACCATGGAATTATTATTAGATTTTTTTCAGCACACCTGAAATTATCTGACGGGACACTGGTGTGCCGGGGCACTGCGCTACGTACAGTAGCCAACGTCTCTCTAACTTGCATATTAGTTTGGTCTGAGCGAGAGTCAGTCGCCTACTGTCGGCACAACGTTACAGAAGGAGACAAACGAGCCGCCGGACATGAACGAACTGAAGCGGGCTTGGTCCCGTCTGGCTGGTGATGCAACTCTGCTGACAGCACCGGCGCTGGCTCATGTCCCCACCTGATTAATCCCAGCGTGTGGAAGGGCAATAAAGACCAGGCATGCAAGGGAGGCATCCAATCAGCCAGCCGCAGATTTTTTTTTCCCCCCTGCCGGAATCGCATTGTGTCGTCTCAGCTGCCGCCATAATTGAAAGAAGAGACGCCACACACACACACACACACACACACACACACACACACATACACACACACACAGAGGATCAGTTTCTGCTGAGCCCTCCAGCACTTTTGGCGCAGCCTTCCTGGAGATTTATGTTAAAGGACTCTTGATAAATGGCTTCTTTATTATTGTTTGCCGCAGTGAGTCAGCATGCCATGATGGTGGCAGCGTTTTTGTTTTTTGGTCCCTCACCACCGTGTCGCTGACACACCTTAGTAAAACACTTCACACTGGGGCAGAATTATTCCGATGCACTGCGGAGGCCACGCACTGAGCAAATATGAGGCTGTGACCTCACTGAGCCGTCGTTGCATCTTTCGCACCGTCTGGTCCGATTCATTCCGTGCGTGAGATTTTTAAATTGACCTCGTTAACTGCCAAGACAAAATTGCAAATAATATAAATGAGTTGGTGAAACTTGTGCCGTTAACCAAAAAGTGGAATAGAAGAGAATAGAATGGAAGCCTTTATTAATCCCACATTGGGGAAATTGACATAATTACAACAATACAGGAAAATGGTATTAATAAAATACCATTTTCCATGGTAATGGTATAAATAAAGAAATAAAATAAAAATATCTATAGACTTACAAAGGGAAAAACAAGGTGGTTACATTATATTGGCAGTTGGATTATTCATTCATCATTCATTAATTTTCCATACCCGCTTATTCCTGAGCTCAGGGTCACGGGGGCCTGCTGGAGCCTCTCCCAGCTATCATAGGGCGAAGGCAGGGTGACACCCTGGATAAGTCGCCAGTTCGTTTGGATTATTTTACAAGTTATGTACATAATATTGACCGATAAAATGCGTTTTATTGCACCTTTATGAAAAGTTAGCGTTTGAGAAAATGACTGGTATGTTTCTCCGGTCTTAACAATATTCTCCTCAGGATGTTTGTTGCTTTGCATTCACTGCACAGCGGACGGCAGCGGCGGCCCTCATTTTTCATTTCCTGGCTTGAAATGTGAGGTGACGTTGTCTTTGCGGTTTACAGTAAACGCAGCCGTCTGCTGGTTATTCCCCCTGTGTCAGCTGACTTCAAAAGAGCCGGTCAGCGTTTTTTTCCACTGACTGTTTGTGACACCTGAGATAGCTAAAGAATTTCCCCCAAGTAAGAGATTGCGTGACTTTATGCTCATTGGCGGTCCTGCTCGGTGCACCCTTTAGTCTCGGAGTGCAGATTTAATAGAGTAAAAATACTGCAGGCCAAGACGCTGCAGCGCTGAAATTGCATCGGTGCTTTGTGAATAATTTAAGAAATATATAGAATTTAAAGTGGGTGAGTGGGTTTGTTGGTGAACATACTGTTTGCGACAGAGACACAAGAAAGTATAGAGGAATCTTTACATGCACCCTTAAATACCACATTTTTCTCATAGTAGTGACCAAGTCTGTTCTTGATATTGACCACACTTGTATTTATTCCTCAATCCTTCAATCTTTGTAACCAAATTCATTGACAATTAGCAGACTTGAAAAGAAAGCCCCCACACTGGCAGGATAATCTGTCTGTTTGCATTCACATGAAACATTTGTTCTCAAGCTGAAATATTGCAGTAAAATAGCTTTCAATAGTGAATATGATTCCAATTCCTTTAAATTCAAAAACAAGTTGCCACCGTTGGGTCATTTGCAATATACAATTTAGCAACATCCAGATTTAGCAACATGGTAGTTCCTTCACATTGCCCCAGCCATTCCCAACTAAAAGTCAGAACTTTCACTGAAATCAGGGGATTAAAACTTCCAAGATGCAGTGTGCTTTTCAAGGACAGCGCAGATGGCTTCCAGGGTACCTGAGTTGTGGCGAGTGACCTTTAAAAGAATCTGTCCAATCAGCAGGCGGTCCTCCTACGTGCTACACTGCTGCACCTCATGCTTAAAATGTCTCACTTTAAGCACAATCCAGATTACAAGTCCTTTTTAAGGAAACACTCTGACACTTGAGCTCCTGAGAACGTCCCTCCTTTACTTCTCTGATGTCACAGAGGCACCGATGCCTCTCTCAGGTTAGTTGCAACACCCCCCAAAAAGCCACGTTTCCCTTCCGACTGGCTGTCGTGTTTCTGTCTCGCTGAAAATTGTGCACAATGAAACAAAGTGGAATCAAACAAACAAAATAGGAATGAATGCTTTGAGGAGGCTGTTTTATGTCGTTTCAGCTAGACCTTTGTGCTAATATACCAGCTGTTTTATGAACAAGGCTGCCCTACATTCATTTCCATCATGACTCAGCCCAGGCACGTTACACTGAGAGTCTATTGTAAAACTGAAATGCCCTCTAATTTTGTCTAAATTTCCTTGAAGAGTCCTTGATCTCCTGGCCACTGCTTCAGCATCTTCAGCTGAATACACTGTGAAACCTATGCCTTCAACATAAAACTGCAGTACCTTCCATAGTGTAAGTAGTGCAGTTAGTTCTACAAATTACTGGAGGAATCACAGACCAACTGTCGCAATGAACCGCTGAGCAGCAAAAGAAAATGCGAAAGCATGTTTAAAATTGAATTAAAAAAATAGAACTGCAAGTCATACGTGAGTTCAGAAATCATCCAATGGCCTGAAACTGCTGTGATTTAGGGAAGCGAGGCTCGGAGTGGAAAAGTGTTGCTCTCCACCTTCCCCCCGAAGAGGCTGGAGGACGTCATCGCCTCATTTCCATATCAATGTGTTTGAATAATGGTGGGGGAGAGGGGGGCCACACTGACTGGGCTGTGCGCAGTCATCTAGCGCTGTTTGTGAAAGGAAGAGGGGAAAAAAAGTCCTTTCACAAGAATTGTGACTCTCTTCAGTTTCCTAGACAAGTAGTTCCATATATATATATATATATATATATGTATATATATATATATATATATATATATATATATATATATATATATACATATATATATATATATACACGAGAAGATGTGTGTTTTAACCACAGACAAGCTCACTGGATGGCCCTGCTTACTTCCACTCAGAATTTCAGAGAGGTTGCTCACCCCTGTCACTCACCATCTGGTGTTTTCTTCTAGTGATGTCTTGACCTTGAATTGTGTTTTCTTTTCAGAAAAATGAGCCAGAATTGTCAAAAAGGGCTTAAATTACTTTCCCCTATTCTTAATAAAATCAATTTGTTATTATGATGTCATAGTCTCAGTGTTCAGTGTTGAGAAAACTACAAAAAAGTTTGTTTTTTTCAACGGTTCTTGTCGAATTCATTCCTGGAGTGAAAAGTGAGTTTTGAATTGACGTACTGTAAACTGCCAAGCATTTGCTCCAAAATGTCGTGATGACAAGTGCATTTCCCACTTCTTCTCTTTAAAGCAGAGGCTCTGTCCTCTCTCAAGGCCGGCCATTTTATTGGGTCTCTGCTGCATCAGGAATGAATGGGCAGTGCTTCCCTGTCACCCTGTCTGGCTGCCTGGCTGGCCTGGATACTCAAAATGACTTTCTTTTGTGACTTTTTGCAACCTTGATTCACTTTACACACAAAAATAGTGATGGCAAGTCTATACTAAATCTTTGTATGGAATCTGTTTATCCCCATATATGATAGCTTAACAAGAAATATACATATATAGTATAGCAAAGCTCTGGGTTATTTATAATATTCAGGTTTTTCTGTGTGGCAGACATATTTGAGTATAGATTCAAGTATTGATGAACATACTCTTAAAGATGAAGAATGGACTTCCCAGTTGTCACTCAATTACAAAACATTAAGTCATGTAAATACACCTAAAGAATCAACAAAATGGCAAACTAGATTAAACTGAATTTTCAGGTTAACTCTTCAGTCGCGCAACGCGTGCTAGTAGCTAGCTGTATTTAGACCTTGGGAAGACGCTTCAAGGTCTGCCTGTTATTTCCCCACCTGAGTTTACAAAGGTTTTGTCTATTTTGATCGTGACAAGCGAAGGTGAAACTGCAACTGTGTTTGACAGTTTTGACCTTTCAACCTCACATTCCTGTTTGCACTTTCCAATTGGCAGAGCAGCTGCTGCTCTCCGTCTTGAGGGTAAAGCTGTTGACTGAGGGTCGAAAGGCAAGAAAGACTTTCATTTTTTGAGAGGGGGGGGGGCAAACAAACAAAAAATATCCAGTTAATCTTTCACACAGCTAATCTCCAAACTCACACGTCACACAATTCTTTGTCAGGTGACTTATTTATCTCGAAGCTCTCCAAATCTTCATTCATTACTTTTTTCTGTCTTGTCCTGGGATGATTAGTTTTTTCATTTTTCCTGCCAAAATTTTCCAAGCTAATTCTTGTTTGAGAGCGTTAGCTGAGCGCCGCGGTGCTTCTGGGACGCCTCAAGAGACGCATGGAATCTAACAGATAGTCTGGAAGGGATTCTGTTTGCTCCAGTTTGCGCTTCGCAACGTTTAGGGGTCAGAAGAATGCCGTCGGAGTTCCGTTTGGTCAATACTCGTCAATACTCTAAACGGCCCATCTCCAGGTTGTTTGCGTGGAGATGGGTCGTTTAGATCAGGGGTCACCAACACACAGGTAGCCCCCAAAGACCACATGAGTTGCCTGCAAAATCAAATTTTATTCTGTTGCAGTTATTTTGTAATCACACTCACAATTTTATAGATTCAAAAATAATATCTTAAACATAAAATGATGAACGATATTTTACTCTACATGAAGTCTAGAGAAGTTTAGGTGAACTCTGTGACTTTAATTAATATAAATATAGTTTTGAATATTAATAATATTTGTATCCAACCTCGTTAAGTCTTTGTTAATGATTATTGTGACAAACTATCGTGAGGAGTATCTTCACATAGATGATTATCATTAATAATTATATCTAACCAAAGGTAAACTAAGAAAATTGTGTTTTTTCGGAAGAGTGTAGCAAACTGGTTGCCCTTCATGTGACTCAGAAAGGTTGGTGAGATCTGGTCTAGGTCCGTGGTTTTCAACTGGTGGAGTCTCCGCACTCACATTTTTTCCCTTATCATGAAGTCGCAAACCACATTTATTCCACAAAAAAACCCAAACAAACGCCAGCCCACTTTCTATCGTGTCCAGTAAAGCAATGATTGAATTGGATAGTGCGTCCTGCAAAATAAATGCCCAACATTTTCTCTTCAAATATTTAAAAAATGCCCTTTTAAAAATACTGCCCACGAAGCCACAACCCAATCAAAACAGCTCTACGACCCACTTTTGTGTCGCGACCCACCAGTTGAGAAACACCGATTTAGATGGGAGGTGGTGTGGCCGTTTGGGTTACACTGAGGGTCTTAATATAATATCGGCAAACATGCGGTCACCACGATGAGGATGTAATGAACTCCTCACTGAACACTCACCTTTCCACAGAACACAAGAATATTGTGTTCATCTGAAAAACGTGATGGCTCTTTGCGTCAATGGCCTTTGTTATAAATAGCGTGATGATTATGCATGAATGCTTTTTAAGTGCGTGCGCACACTGCATACATGCTGCCTCGGGGATCGAGCACATTGTTGCAGGTCTCGCCCGGATGTGAAATCCAGCTGCCTCAGCCGTGGCCCCCCCCCCGAGCATCTCCAGCGTCTTCTCCTCCCACGCTCGCTCCATCCATCCCTCCATCCCTTCATCCCTCCATCGTGGACCTCTTGGTGTCCTCCTGGGATCAAAGCTCTTAGCCACTGACTGCCACTGGAAAACTGGCTGCGTGGACTTCTTTCTTTCTCCTTTGCTTGCTCTAGTGGGTCATGCCCGCTGAGCTGCTGCGCTCTATTTTTGAACATCAACAGCCTCACACTTACAGTTGATTTTCCTGTTTGTCATGTGCTGCTTGCACCACAGAGGATCGACCCCAGAGCGCACATTTTGGATGCACTGATGGTTCACCAGTAATGGAGAGTAGCAGTCCAGTAGTGTTGGCCCCAAAGTCGCTTCCTGATGGAGCATTTGAAAGATTAAATAAATAAAATAGAATAAATAGAATTTAAATAATTTTATATACACACAAATGTACGTGCATGTCTGTTTTAGTCCATACATGAAGGTGAAACTATAGAACAGGTGTGGGCAAACTACGGCTTGAGGGCCTAATGATGCTTTTTAATCCGGTCCACTAAACTTGAAGAAATTGTATTAATATTAAGTTAAAGTCATAACAGTCAATCACAAAAAACCCTCAAATACTCCAATAAGTTTTTTTTATCCCTCTGAAATACACGTTTTGTCTGCATATATCCGTCCAAAAGAACATAAATGTAAACTCTACAATCTCCTAATTGTAAATACCACTTTATCTATAAAGTACTATCTGTAGCAGGCATGGGTAAACAATGGCCCGGGGGCCATATGTGGCCCACCAAACTTGAAGAAATAATATTGATAGTAAGTCAGTCATAAAGTAGCTGTCTTTCATCCATTTCTTCAGTGTTTTAAAGAGAGTCATTTCAATCAAGGGCTAAATACCATGGGGCTACAAAGACACATATTTTCTTGTAACACTTTTGTTCATTTTCAATAGACATTAAAGCACAGGTTTCCTACCTATCTGATGATAAAACTCTCCATCCACCTGCTCCTGCTCCTGCTCCGGCCCCTCTGTCAAAATATTAGAACCCACTGTGGCCCAGCAGTCAAAGAGTTTGTCCACCCCTGCGATAGAATGTCAGTGTAATATATGGAATTTAAACTCGCAAGATGGCAGCCTTGGGAACGTTTTTTTTACTGACTGTTCTTTCAAACTTATAACGATTTTATAATGTCAGCCTCTGCTGTGCACTTCTTTGACCTTAGCTTCAAAACTGCAGAACAAACAGCAGTACACAAAATAACAGAGTGCTGTTCTTGAGAAATATAAAGGAGAACAATGGGTGTGTTGTTTAGTCAAGGAATCCTGAACTCCAGACCAGGGACCTTGAGACCGTCTTCAGAAGCAACATTATTATTATATATTTTATTTCATCTGTTGTTAGTATCATACATTCTTGACTCACCAACCTGTCTATTGTCTGATAATACGAGTAATGAAAGCAATAAAAACATTGAACTGAAAGTCTACACAAAGAAGAAGTGTCAATCACCACATTCCCAAGGACGTTGCCTTGAACACATCCTGAGTCGCTGTGTTCCAGAGATGAGACGGTTGAAAGGTGCGACCAGCAGGTGTAGCTCCAGACTGCAGACTGTCCTCGTTTCAGCGCCTCCTCCTCTTTTTACTCCTGTTGCAAATAAAACCCTCTCGGTCTCGCGGGAGTGTTCGCTGCGTTCACGTTTCCCTTTTGAAAGTCGCCAAATTGCAACTTGGGTGAAACTTGCAGCGTTTCACCTTTTCCCCTGCCCCACATGTGCTGCAGCTGCAGAACAATCTGCAGACATATTGCTGTTAAATTCCTGTGGAAATGGCGCAGAATATTTGAATTAAAACCCACTTTCACCATATTCTATTTTTAATGTTTATTCAATGAAAACACAATAGAAATTTCTATAATGTGCAGCTCTGTGATTCTGTGAAATTCTGCGAGCAAAACGGCGTAAATGAGCATCACGCCTGCAGACGTGTACATATACATGAGGTTTTCACTGGAGAAGCTGGTGGTCTCCTGGTGCTTCTGTGTCTCGTGTGTTAACAGCGATGCTCCTGTTCACTGACTGATGTGTTGTGCACATAGAATTAACGATTTCTCTCCCTCTCTCTCTCCCCCTCCCCCCCCTCTCTCTCTCTCTCCCTCCAACTCTTCTCCTTGACAGCTATCCTCCCTCGCTCCCGCCGCCTCTTCCCTCTCGCCCGCCCCTCCTCTCCTCCCTACATGTGATTTCTCCTCTCGCGCTCGTCTTCCTCCCTCCTGAGCTACCTCTTCACACCCCCTCCCTCCTTGCCTCCCTCCCTCGCTCCCTCCCTCCCTCTCGCCTCCTCTGGCGGGCGGCTCGTTGCAGTGAGTCAGTATCATGGAGGCAGGCAGCGGGGCTGCCGCAGCAGTGGGGAGCGCGGCGCTAGGACTGCTGGGAGCCGCGGCCACGTCCAGCCATGACATCCTGGACAGGTAGGAGGGGAGCGCCAGGCTGGTGGGAACACTTGGGACTGTTGGGCCTTTTTTTTTTTTCTCCGTGTGTGTGTGTTTTTCCTTTTCCATCACCCTGAGCCGGAGAAGAAGAGTGCTGTAAGTGCGAGCGCCGCGTTAACACACACACAGAGAGAGAGAGATAGAAGACCACACCTCTGCTGCTTAGTTGAGTCGGAGCGCTGGATTGTTGGCAGTGTGTTGCAGCCGCACAGTCCGCTTACTACCGACGCGTTTTCTCCTCCGTGTTTGTTTTTTTTTTCTTTCTCCCTCCTGTTCGTCATCCAGGCGCACGCTGAAGCTTTTGACAGCTGGAGAATCCGTTTTGCGCTGTTGGCGATGCCAGTGCGAGCGCGTGTGTGTGTGTGTGTTGATGTTAGAAGTGGAGGGGGTATAACTTGGCTCGCTCAGCGCCTCAAGGAGAAATGACAGCAGGGTGTGCGCATGCAGGGGATGGAGGGGGGAGGGTGGAGGGAGGGAGGAGGGATGCGTAGATGTGCCGGTGCAGCCGAGCTGATAGGATGACTTTGCACAGTCACCGCTCCACCCCCAACCCCTATACACATCCCCACACCATCCTCCTAACACCCCCCAGCCTGTAGCTACCGGGCAGCAGCAGCAGCAGCAGCAGCAGCAGCAGCAGCAGCAGCAGCAGCAGCCGTCGCTCAGCGTCACTGCGGGAAACCCCTCATTCACAGTCCCTCCGGGGGAAGCAGGCGGCGCTCTCCCGCTCCCGCCGCTCCCTCTCGGCGGAGGCGGCTCCGCCGAGAGGCGGGATGAATTGGCTTTCAGCGAGTTACGTCACTGCAACAGCTGTACGCCCACATGCCTCTGCACTATCATTGCTCGCGCACACACACAGGCGCTTGGGCGTGCACGTCAGCCAGGGCGAAAGCGGAGCGACAACCCTAGCAGGGACGCTCAGGGACCAAACGTTGATGTGGAGCTGCCGAGAAGAGAAACGCACACAATTGCTACCTTTGCTTCCCCACACACACACACACACACTCTCTCTCTCTCTCTCTCTCTCTCTCCCCCTTTGCTCTCAGGTTTATCGCTCCCCTATTGTTTTGTTGCAGTCATTAACTCCAGCGCCTCCCTGGGAACTCCTTTGACTCACGGTGGAGTCGGAGATGCTAAACGAGGCCTGTGACTCATTCAGCTCCTCATTTCCAGTTAGTCACCGCTCGCACTCTGCTCACATCAGCAGCGCTCCTTAACGAGTACAACTCCAAAACAGGCACGCGCTGCACAACAGTGTCATCGAGAGTCATTAGGCCTCTCTCTCTCTCTCCTTCACTCTCTCTCTCTCGCCCTCTCTGCATCATGACGAGGGTTCACTCCTGCTGCCGGATCAACAGTCTCAAAATGAGAGCACGTGTCTCTGCTCTTCCATTTAGTTTTTGTTTTTTTTCCATGTCCTGATGTCCTGAGGATGTGTTTGGGCGGATTACAATTAAGGCCACTTGGCCCCTCACACGCTGTCCCTCCAGTCCTGAACTGGGTCTAAATCCTGCAACGGGTTGCCATGGCAGCGGCGGCAGCAGCAGCAGCAGCAGCAGCAGCAGCAGCGGCAGCTTAGCATATTGGTCCAACAGTACCACTGGAAGAAACTGAATGAAAATAAAGATGCATAGAGAATAAGATAAATAGAAAATGCAGCAAAAAAAAAATTGGTGTTTCTTTGAGTCAAAGTAGGTGGCGCTATGCATGTGATATCAGACTGTGTATCTGCTCTCTGCCACCGTTTTTGGGATTGTATTTTTACGCGATCACATACGGAGGCTGTTCCGCCGGCATCAATCGTTATGAAGAATGTTCTGCAAACACCAGCCCACAGAATTTAATTGGAGGTCTGAGGAAGACAGATTGGGGACGCCAGGTCCTCCGGGGCGCGACTGCTGTTTGTGAATCTCTCACCCAATTAGACGGAAAGGCGAGCGACAGGGCGATCGCAGCTTGCTGGCGGTCACCTGATTCCGGTCACGTGAACATTTCGACGGAGGGCAGGAAGTTAAGCTGTGCTGTGGACCAATGAGAGGATGGTCTGTGGAGTAGAGCAGTACTGAGAGACGATTCAAGGAGGAGCGTCGTTGCATATGTTGGATGTATGTCTAAATTCTGAAGTGTTTTGTAAGTGTTATTATTTCAGGGCAGTGATTATCAGTTACCTGTACATATATTTTCCTTGTGTTCAAAGCAACACAAGGAGCCAAACAAAATTATGAGGATAAAAATCTGAGCTGTTTCATCCACAACCAGGATTTCAAGGTGCTTTTAGAGGACTGAAGGTTTTTTTATTTTTCCTTTTAATAGTTTTGCATTCATAAGCAGTTCACGAGATCATCCAACACCTCGTCCTTCACTGTAACCCAAACTGAGGGGAAAATGGAGCCTCACATATTAAAGAAACTGTTATAAGCTATAAACTAATGTTAAATTAAAAACAGCCACCAGTGGCAAGTTAGCTAAGTTAGCAAAAATGGTCATGATCCACAAAGGCATTTTCTCAGCAACGTTCTTGTGATTTTCTCTTTCGCGAGCAACAATCGTGGAAATTCAATTAAAGTGGGGGAAGTTAACGTTAAAATCCCAGTGATGTCACATCCTTCCCCATTTGCTCCACTGAGGGAGCAGTGGGCATCAGCGGTACTGCGCTCGGGAATCACTGGATGATCCAACCTCCAAAATCCAACCATCGAGGATACTAAGTTCAGAGCAGGGAGGCAATGGGCACCATTTCTATACTCT
This sequence comes from Thamnaconus septentrionalis, assembly GCA_009823395.1. Lineage (NCBI taxonomy): Eukaryota > Metazoa > Chordata > Actinopteri > Tetraodontiformes > Monacanthidae > Thamnaconus > Thamnaconus septentrionalis. The sequence continues at coordinate 10,855,050 of CM020504.1, forward strand.
TTGGTATGACAGGGCTGGAACAACCTCGAGCTCCCAGTCTCAGGGTGGTGGACACTCTTACCACCAGATCACTGAGTTGGTTTGAAGTCTTTTCTGGTTGGTTTAAAAAGTGAGTAGTAAAAAACAATGCTCGTTTAGTTGGCAGTTTGACTGACTTTTATTCAATAGAGTCTCACCTCCTGCCCGCAGCGACAAATGAAAGTGACATTGAGTGCAAAAGAGCTGAACCGTATGGAGAGGCTTTCCTCTGCACAACGCTTAGCTGTTGATTCTTGAGATTGGTTGACATCAAAGAGAGAATGCGGTTTGTGCGCATAGAAGAAGTCGATTGATTGAACAGACGCCGGCCGCTAAATGATTTATTTTTAGCCAGTCTTTAATGTACAGTGAACACAGCTGTCCATTAATTCCGTGACTGATTTCTGCTCAGTAGAAAGAAAAAATAATGGTCACGGTTGGCGACCACGGAGGGAGAGACTAATATCAATTTGTCAAAACATTTGGGCTGGTTCGACTGAGGCGTCAAGACGTTTTTCAGCTGACTGCTGACGGGCGGCCGAGTCGATCTCGGTGGCGAAACAGCAGATCGGAGCCACGACGCTGTTGAGATGCCAACGCAGAGGAAGCGCCTCTGCCGCATGCGAGACAGATGAACAGCAGAAGCTGTTCGGGGGGCTTAAAGTGGCGGCCGACTGGGGAGACTTCAGCCAGTGGACGAGATCCAGGACATGCAGGCGGCTTAAGCTGTGTGCGCTGCCTGCTGATGGAACTCTCCCTGTTGCTCCGTTTTTGCCTGTTGCTTCTCTGCAGCCTCTCCCTCGCGGTGGGAGGTGAAACACGTCCATGATAAGAAATGGGAAGGTGCGGATCTGAATCTGCTCCAGAGGGGGCACCAGTACTGCGTTCACCCGCACAAAAGTAAAAGTTTTCTTACACCCTTAAAATCTCAATTGCTTCTATTAAATATTTGCCAGAGATTTTTTTTTTGCGTGTGTTTCTAAAGGTTTGGCTGCATCAGAGACACACAAACGAATGGGAAATATTTTTTTGTTTATTATCAGAAGACCAGATGAGAAAACAAGATTCCTGTAGTTCTTTCACTCTTGAACTCTGGCTATGCTGCAGGGACGTCATCTTGCTGATGCTACGCGCTGCTACTCAGTGCACGTGCAGCTAGTGGCTAAATGTTGTCGACTCTGCACTAAAATGAACTGCACTTGGAGACTTCAGACTGATTTTTAGCGCAATACAATCCAAAAACTCAGGAGCCCTAGCAGGGCACACATTACATGTTTAGGAAAATCACCATGTGAGGACAGCCACTGTTTTATCAAATTCTTTAGAACAATTAGATAAAACGTTGAGCCTCCTGTTAAAATCCTTGATGTTTTACACAGTAAACAATGATGGCAAATTGAAGGTAGCATTGAAATGATCAATAGTAATACTAGTATAATACTAGCAATACTACCTGTGTGAGGGAGGAGGATTTTTTTCAAGCTAAAATGAAACCTATTTTACAACCTTTATTTCTATTCCCTTCTCCGGTAAAGTGGCGTTGCATGAGCTCCGTTTCTCAGCCATCTGTTTACAGCCTCCAGCAAAAACACTCGGTCTTAGCTTCCTGCCTTAGCCTTCCATGTGATCGGAAGGGGACAAAAACTTGGCTGCGAGTGTTGTCTCTGACCTTGAAGGGGAATGCACGCCCTTCGTGACATCAGAGAGGGCCACTTGCCACAATGACGTGCCTTAGCGCCAGTTAGGGATGCACCTTTCTATGAGATCAATGGACAAAATAAAGATGCAGGTTAATTTGTTTTCCAAACTGCAACATATTTCTTGATCAGCTCAAAGTGAGTGTGACTGCTTCTGCTTCTGCTCTGTCAACAGCCTAAGATTTGCGACGGAAGGCGTTAACTGTATAGCTGCTAGATATTTTATGAACTGCTTTTTCTGCTGTCGTAAAGTGTGTTTTTTTTGATGAGCGTTGCACAATGTTCCTTTTAGCAGCATCCTGTCTGTCACCTCAGCCAGTGCGCTAATGAACAGAAGGTTAAGGAAACATGGAGCCAAGTCTTGGCCTCTGCCTACAGCTTCCGAAAGGGTTTTTTAGATGTCTGTGTTGCTGTTGCTTCATCAGTAGGAGTGCTGCAAGCCTGTCATTATTAGTAACTGTGACAAGGGAAAAGTAGTTATTATCCCACAGAGTGCTCAGCTCTCCCAAAGCACTCATTGCAAAGACAACTGCTTTCCCTCTCTGTGTGTGTGTGTGTGTGTGTGTGAAGCAATGTAAGGTTTGACCGATACAGTTTGTTGAAATGTCTCAATTTCCTAAATAATCACATCAAGTGACCCAGCCCCTCTCTCTCTTTCTTTTGCTCCCCTCAAACTGTTAATCCCACTCTGACGCGGATTAAAGTCATAGCAGTCAGTCACAAAAACCCCCTCAAATACCCCAAGTGAAGAGGATTTATTCAATCCCTCTGAAATACACTTTTCGTTCTCATATATCTGTCCAAAAGAACATAAATGTAAACTCTACAATACCTTAATTGTAAATACTAGTACTATCTATAGCAGGCGTGGGCAAACTACGGCCTGGGGCCCGTATGTGGCCCTTTAATTTTTTTTAATCTGGCCCACAGAACTTGAAGAAATGACATTAATTGTAAGTAAGTCATAAAGTAGCAGTATTTCATCAGGTTTTTTTTTAGTGTTTTAAAAGTCATTTCAATAAAGAGCTAAATCGCGTCGGGCTTCAATGACAAATTTTGTTTTAATGCGTGGTTCATTTTCAATAGACATTAAAGCACATGCTTTCTACATATCCCATTATATATTTAGTCCTCCTCTGAGGTGGGTCACCAAAACACTCCATCTGCTGCTGCTCCGGCCCCTCAGCCATTTTAGAACCCACTGTGGCTCATGAGTCAAACAGTTTGTCCACCCCTGATCCATTGTATTTAAAGCACAGACATAATGGCCAATAACAATATCAGCATCTGCTGGGGGTAACACGATGAGTGCACAACACATTTCTTGAGGCCACAGGTGTGTTGGAGGTCTCATATTTTAAAGTGTTCATTGCTGCAGTGGGGTTCTAGAGCAGCGCTCACCAACACTGTGTCTGTGGGCACCAGGTCGCCCCCAGCTATCGCATGAGTCGCCCTCAGGCCTGTTCTCGTTGAACTGCAGTTCAACTGTATCCAACCTTGTGATTCATTGTTGAGAATTATTGAGAACTCATTAACCTGATCAGTCTTCAAATAGATCCGTGCCATTAATAATAATGTGTAGCTAAAGGCTAATTGAAGAAATTTGTAATTTCAGGAGAGTGTAGCAAACTGGTTGTCATTCATATGACTCGGTACCCATGAAGTAGCTCTCAGGTCCAAAAAGGTCGGTGACCCCTGGTCTGGAGTCTGAACTGAACTGAACTGAACTGTCCAGTGAGTGTGAGAGCGATGAAACCAAAACCCACTGCCATGTTAGTCTGGTGGCACTTTTTCTGATCCATTTCCCACCGAAGTTCCAGCAGATACCTCAGTGCCTCCTTGGAGCTCCACACACACACACACACACACACACACACACACACACACACACACACACACACACAGCTCCATGTCTGAAGATATTCAGCGATCCTTTTCTGCCTCACTGACTTTAACAAGTTCCACTGGGATTCAGTCTGGAAATATGAAGTGTGTGTGTGAGTGCGTTCCCATGTGCACGTATGTGTCTCTTGTATGTGAGATGGAGAGTCCAGCACTGTCTTCTTCTTTTTTCTTTTTTTTTAATCTTTTTCAATTTCTATCTGCTCTCCTTAATATCTCAATTTTGCCATTTGTCCGGCAAACATCACTGGATTTATTTTTTCAATACTATAAAAGATTTCTGGCGACACGCTGCAATTTTTCCCACACGGCAATGTTATGCTGTGTGCTCCAGTGTTGTGAGACAGGATGAAGGATGTTGGCTGTTGGCACGGTCTCGAGAGCAAAGATAGTTTGGGATTGAATGTTCACAAATGATGATTAGGATTATTTTTGATCTCATTGTGGCTGCTGCTGCGACCTACTACAACCCTACAACCAACCAGTAGAAATGACTATTGACATTTATGGCATTTGTTCCTGGGCGGTGACGTCAATACGCACATGCGAGGCTGCCATCCAGAGTATTTTCTGCGGAAACGAGGAATTGTCAGACGGACGGATCAGCACATCAATCCCTCTTTTCCTCTCACAGATAGGAAACATGAGAAAAGTTCAGTTTTTGCCAACTTCATTGTTCCACACAACATCACGTGTCAACTCTAACACAGCATGACCTCAATTGTTGTTGCAACATCTTTGCAGACATTTCAGATTTTCTCTTTGTCGTGTTGTGCAGCTTCGCTCTGGGCTTGTTTGATACGTCAGTTATTGTGAGGCAAGTAAAACAAGGTCTGATGTAGCCGCGGCGGAGAACGCTTCATTATTCCATCTGATTTCTCCTCAACATCTCCGGCTCCCCGCCGCTGAAAACCAATTATCTCAATGCAGCGACTGTCTCGCACTTGACACCGTCTGGGTTTCCATTCAATTACATCACACATTTATTTCGCTTTGATGGAAAAAAAATGTGCACGTGAGTGGAATGCAAGTATTGAGAGTAAGTTCATTAAAAGAAGCAGCAGGTGTCAATGCAGATGGCAGTAGAAGACTCAGCAGCAGGGTTTCGCTGCTGCTCTCCCCCTTTAAAAAAAAAAAAAACATTTATGTTGTTGTTTTTTGTCCACAAAATCAAAAACTTCCATAGTTTCCCCATCAGTGTGCACATTTTGGTTTTGTGTGCCGCTTCCACCACTGGTCATCTGGTTCAAAGAGCCGCAGTTGCCTGAGTGACGCCCCGGTATTTCTAAATCTCATCCTTTATTCACTCAATCAGTTTCCATCCCATTTGCATTCACTCTTTGTTGATGGGATAACTCTTCCACCTCCCAGCAGGCATACAGACGTTTCTTTTTTTCACTACTAGTTTAATTTTCTTTTTTTCAATCCAAGCTAAGATCGTGTCCTCATGCAGCTTCTCCAGAGCCTTCAGTCCTCGTCAGGGTTTTTTCCTCTGTTCTCACAATTCTTCTTTATGCGGCTCATGCAGGGTGCACCACACACAGTCTTTCTTCCTTTGTGTGTATAGAGCATGTATTTGCGTGTTGTGTGTGTGTATGTGACATTTAAAGAAATGTTACTGCATCTATATTTCCACTGCTGTCCGTCCTTCGTCTCAGCGCCTCTGTAAAACAGGGCTGCTTATAAGCACATTCTGTTTCTGGAGTCTCTTTTCATTCATTTCATGTTGAGGTTCTTTTGAAGACATTGCCAGTTTATTCATCATTTTGTCCGATCTCCTGCCTGCCTTCAGTTTCCTCTTCCGCGCTTTCTCCGCTGAACTAATTATTGCATTTGAAGTTTCTTCAAGAGGGGGCTGATGCATAAGCTAACAAGTTTAAGGATATCAGCAAGCCTTTTTCTTCCAGAAGAAAATTCCTCTAGTTTCATGTATAAATAATAGGGTTGTCGAGATTAATCGCAGAATCTTCATAGTTAACTGCGATTAATCGCGGTTTGAAATGCATGTGTAAATTTAGTTATTTTGCATTTCAAGGGAGTTTTAAGCCCATAATGTAAAGTATGTCTTACCAGAAATCGGCCTGAGTGGCCGACTGCAGGTTAGTAAAGGGGACCAAAAGGCTTATGTTTAAAAAAAAAACGCGTTGTGTTTGTGTGTGTGGTAGGGGCCTGAGGCCTGGACGTCATCTGGAAGACGACGACATTGTGCCTGAGCTGGCTCACATCCACCCCAGAGAGAGACCTGACTGGGAGGAGACCATCAGTGCCATGGTGAGATGCACGCACACGCACGCACGCACGCACACACACACACACACACACACACACACACACACACACACACACACATCAGCACGTCCTCATGTGCGATCACGAAGATATTTATCTCTTTTGTGAAATGGAGCCTTGTCTACTTTTTTTTTGTTTTCCCTATTGGCCCATTGTGACGCACTCGACTTTGGATGAGCTACTTGATGCAATAACAGAGCGCCCGCTGCATGGAGCCCAAGGCAGCTAGTTCCTTCTGATAAATGAACTGTAGAATATGCATTTTTCGAATGGCCCAATCGCATCGTCTTGGGAGCGCTTTAGTAAAATATGAATGGTCGACCTCGCTCGCTCTCCATCTATCTCTCTCTAATGCACAGATTGCTAAAGCAGTGCGCCCACACGGACACAACCAGGCTCATAATCATCAGTTGAGAACACAGCCAACATTTTTCATAGCTTTTTGTCTTCAGAGCCAAGGGCTAGCTATCTGGCAACTGAACTTCAATATATTAGTAGCGTCGGCTGAAATGCTCTGATCCAATTCATCCAAATTCCAAGAAAGTGAATCTTAGCACCTGCAAGCCATTTGTCATACGTGGTAAAGCCTCTGGCGATTGGCTCTCACATTAGAGAGGCGTGAACTAAAGACACTCGCAAGACCTTTGTTTATGTCAGAGTGAAAATGCTCATCGTGCCAAAGAAGTCTGAAGCAGTGCTTCTCAACTGGTGGAGTGTCTGGACTGAGGACTTTTCATGAAGTCGCCACCCAAATTTGTTCCAAAAAATAAAAATGAGAGCCCGCTTTCTATCATATCTAGTAAATAAGTTTCTTTATCTTTTCTTTTTTTTTTTTAAGTGAATTGTATGTCCTGCAAACATTTTATGTAAAAATATCTGTATTTTAAAATCCCTCCAACAAAAAAAAAAGGAAGCTCCCCACAAAGCCGCCAGCCATTTTTGGGTTTCGACTCACCAGTTGAGAAACGCTGGTCTGAAACGTCGCTCCACTTGGATCAAAATGCAGCAAAATGCAACATTTGGGCCAAGAATGTAGCGGCAAAGGACGGGATTCCGACAAATTTGATTTGGAGGGAATCCTGATTTGAATCCCCAGTAACATGGAGATGAAAGTCTTGTCTTGGAATTGCAGTGTATTTTTGTTGTCGTTCAAATTGGTTTTAAAAACATCTGGTCTCAAAAAAGTATCATTCTTGAACCGGTATCGAAACCAATGGCATCATAAAGATCATTTTGAAATCCAAACAGCTGTCACAGATCTCGTATTCATCCAGAACTCCAGTTCAAACCCCCCTGTTCTCTAATTGAAATGGCCACGGCTCATTTCCTACAAGGTTGCTTGACCGTCAGTTTTCCATTTCACTTCAACTCGATGGGCTGTTTTTGCTGCTTTCACGTCAGCCCTGCTTGTGAACCCCGGGCGTTGATCAACCCTCTCCTGCCACTGAAACGCTATCACACTTCCATTATTGATGCGGCCGACTGTTGCCATCTTGAAGTTTCACTCCGGAAGCTCATCGCACGAGTCGCTCGTCTGCCCGCCGCCGCCGCCACCGCTGCGTTGTGTTTCCTCCTCGTCCTCCGTCACGCTGGATTTCACTCGCCGGGTGGCGTCATTCATTATTTCCTCTCTCTCGCCGTCGCCTGCGTTCAGGCGGGGGTTCTCGGGCCTTTGCATCGACGACGGTGTAAAAAATGAGGCCGTCTCCATAGTAACGCGCCGAGCCACCCGCGGCCGACGTGCTGCTCGGAGCCCCTATCGCGATGCGCTCGCTTCGATCGGGGCCGTGGCGAGAAAGCGGAACAACAATCCCACCAGGTTAATGAATATTGATCACAGGGGCGGAGCTTTTAAAACTGCATGTCGGCTATTCTTTGTTCAATATTTAATGCGAGAGGGACTCCGGAGCGCCATCTATTATGCATGTCTCCAGCGGTTTGAAGAGGTGACGAGATACACTCGCCAATTTACAGTTAGCTGTCATGCTAACGCCCTGTTGCGCCGGCTCGGGGTGCGATTTTCACAGGGAGCAGCCATGGTGCGACCCGGTGGCCGTGAGAAAGAGACGGAATGAATCAGCAGCAGAACCTTTTTTTTTTTTTCTGTCCTCCAGCAGCACAATTCATAATGCTGTGCTTTGTAGACCAGGAATAGGTATTAGAACTCCCCCGGTGCCTCCCTCTCCTCTCATCTGACTCTGCCAAGCTGGGCCAAGCAACAACTTTTTTTATATGGAGATAATTACGTGCATCCTGGTCGACTTGCAGAACTGGACCTCATCTGCATAGCACCTTTACTGTCACAGCCAGAAATGAATGCAGAAAGTTTGGAGTTTTTTTTTTTTTTTAAGAAAGTTTTCTTTCTTCACCGCCCTCTTTTTTTGTGTGCAAGAAATGCAGCAGCCATTTGATTTCGAAGGACAACTGTCTGACATCGCTGACCTCATTATGATAGCGTAGATACTGTATATGGAACACTATTGTGGTGAAGACAAGACTTGCCTTCCACCACCTAACATTTATTTCTAGTTAATATATACATTCAATACATAGAACATCTTAGAAATGACACAACACATATTTGATTTGAACAGACATTTTTTCAGTAGAGGGTGCTGAAATGAATCTCTGCTGCTTTTCCACACGGCTTCATGTCAATTGAATTAAAATGGAAATACACAGACACATGTAATACTGTGCATACAATGTCACAGTATTTCTGTGTCGTCCATAATACGACACAATGCCGTGATGAGTCATGAACTGTTTGTACCGAAACAAGTTTCGTCACTGCCTTTAAACATTTAAACAGTGTGACCTTGTCCTCGGGGTAGAGTTTCCTTCCTTGAGACTGCGGGTCACGACGAGCCCGCATAGACAGGCAGCTCGATTGGCTGCGGTGACCCTTGAAGGGAACAGCTGTAAAGATTTGCTTTGCAATCTGAAAAAAATCACTCAAAGTCTGAAGTTTGGTGTGTGTGTGTGTGTGTGTGTGTGTGTGTGTGTGTGTGTGTGTGTGTGTGTGTGTGTGTGTGTGTGTGTGTGTGTGTGTGTGTGTGTGTGTGTGTGTGTGTGTGTGTGTGTGTGTGTGTGTGTGTGTGTGTGTGTTCAGGCAAGGAGCGCAGAGATCCCTGAGCTGAGGACGGAGCCCCTCATGCGCTCCTGCAGCAGCAGCACAGCCAGCATGAAGGTCAGGAACGTCAAGAAGTAAGTGGATCCACACGCACTTGCACACTCCTACACACAGCTGCCTCCACCTGTCTCCTCCACCTTCTCTACCTTCTCTCCATTCTCTCTATTGATCGCTCCTAACCATCCTTTTATCGCCTCCGTTTTTCAGCTTGTTCCTTCTAACCCAGGGGTTGGCAAACTTTTTGGACTTGTGGGCCACCATGGGTTCTAAAATTTGACAGAGGGGCCGATGATGGAGTGTTTTGGTGACACACCTCATAGGAGAAAAAAAAATATTATGGGATATGGAGAAAACATGCTTTAATGTTTATTGAAATTGAAAAACAAAACATCACAACAAAATATCTGTCTTTGAAGCCCCACTGCAATTATTGAAACTACTCTCTACTCTATAGCTATTTTCTTACTGACTTAGTATTAATATCATTTCTTCAAGTTTGGCGAGCCAGATTAAAAAATCTCAATGGGCTGCATGTGGTCCCTGGGCTGTAGTTTTCCCATGCCTGATCTAACCCATCAAGCCATCTCTGTGTCTTCCTGCTTCCAGTCTTTTAAACCACAGACTGTTACAATTCTGCCATCAACTGTGTTTCTTGCTTGTTTGCAGGCTTTCCTTCACCAAGGGCCACTTTCCCAAGCTGGCCGAGTGCGCTCACTTCCACTACGAAAACGTGGACTTTGGCACAATCCAGGTAAAGTCTTCAAAGCTCCCAGTTGAGAATCTCTACCCTTCACTAAATCGCCTGGCATGCTGAGCTCTTGTACCTCGGGCCAGATTGATCGGCCCGGGGGCGTGCGTGCTTCCTGCAGGTGGTTTTAAAGTTTTAGTTTTAGCGGGCTGTGTAATACTTCGGCGGCAAGGGTGGCAATCATCCTGTAGATGAAGCTTTGAACTTCCTTCCTTTCCTCTGAAGTTCTTCATTCCCCGCAGTGGAAGTACGAGCATCATAAAGGCAGAAGTATGACTCACGCGTCTCTCTGGCTGATGGGAAGCGGAATTCAGCCCCCTTTGCTGTTGATATCATAAAGAAAGTGGATAATTTGCATTTGTTTGATCCCCCGCTAAAACCCTCAAAATAGGACAGCCAGCCTTCCCCGCGCAACTTTCCTTTGCCTCGGCTCAGTTTGTGTTCTTGCAGAACTCGCTGAAGATACTTGGATCTGAATTTCTGTGCTAGTTACTGTGGCTAAATTTCGAAAAACCAAAATGCCTTTTGGATTCTTTATGTTCAAGCCGAAGCCCCAGAATCTCAAGACGGCAGCTCATTCATTTCAGTGGAGTCGCTCACATGACGCTGAAACACTCTGACATCTTGAGTTGGCTTCCGGGTTTACTTCTGCCCTTGTCGAGCATGCAAGCAGTAGAGTCCCATCATGCCTCTGACTCCCATGATGCATCAGAACGCATCAGCGTTCATGCCGAGAAGAATATTGGAAGTACTGGAAGCTCGATATCCAGATATTATAGCACATCCTGGGTGCAAACCGGATCTGATGTAGCTCTTTGGTTTTATCTGTCATTTGCTATGAAGCTATGGAGTCACAAACCCTCCTCAGTTCTTATATCTCGTGTTATTTCCACACAGGTGTTGATGGAAGTTTGATTTCCTTTCTGCACTTCTGTAAAGGAAATTCTTTTGCCTCAAATCTTGAATTTTTGTCCAGATTTTGTCTTGAATTATTGGAAGAATCTCTGCTATAAAGGTCATAAAAGTCTTTGAACACACTGGCTGTATTTTAGAGGAAATCTATGCTGTATTAAAGTGGAGACTCCTCCTCTTCTGCTCGGGTGATTGCGGAAGGGTAATTAGTTCTACTTCTTAAGTAATTCCATTGAACATGCCTTGCAGTCAAACTCTAAATTGCTTCCTTTGACTTTTCAAAGTCCCAACTGTGACGCTGCAGGGCTTTTCCTTAAAAGGCATGCGAGGGTGGGATCTCGGCGCTGATGGCGCCACACATTCAGCGTGACTTTCAATGTTAGTGTGGCATACATTAGAATCTGTACTTGGAAGTTTTCTTCCAAGTACAGGATCCTTAAAATTAATGTTGACCAACTTTGCCATTACATCAGAAAGCCAGTAGGGGTCAGCACTCGGTCACATTTAACGTATATTGTGAAGCTCAGAAAAATTAATCCCTGAGCCTCCATTGTGAGCACTGTTGGAGGTGGGGACGAACCACCGAAGACAACTTCTCAGTTGTGTGGTTGTCTCACTGTAGCCCTGCTGTAGCTGCTGCTCCTCCGGCTCTGTGGTCTTCATGCACCCCAGTCTTCTTGTTTGGCCTCGGGGTGTTTGCTTCTGTATGGCTCCGTTCGGCAGCGCTCCTTCCAGCTGCTGAGTCTGCGCTGCCCAAAGAAGAAAATGCCCCGTCTTTGTCTGTTTGTCGAGAGATTAATTCATCTGCGTCAGTCGCCCCGTGTCAATCAGTGTGGATTGTGTTATCTTGACTCAGCCAAACCACTTATGCTATGTTAAATACTTTATTCGGAGCTGTATTGTTTGCTTTACTCCCACTGGATTCTGACACGATGGAAAACTAGAATGGATACAGTGGGGAATATTTTTGCTGTCGTTCTTTCTGTCCACAGGTCCCGAAAATATCAATATGTGAGGTTGTGTGAAAACCCACACACGCAGGTCATTTTTAATTGTTGGGTGCCATAAAATTTTTTTTTAAAGACTTCCAGTTCCACTGGAGTCGTTGAGGATTTTCAATATATACATTAGCACTTCAGAAAGGAACAGGACTGAGACTGAAGGTTCAGCTTGGCGTCAAGCCCTCTGCTGAGAGAAGCCTTCTAGCCTTTCTTTCCAGAGTACTGAACCCTGCCAAAGGAGAACTTGAGTCAGGGAAGGTTTTGTTGTGGAAACATTTGGGCTTCATACTCACCCAAGACGCTGGAGGAGTGTGTCGGAATTTAGAGCAGGACCTGTGTGAAAAAGTCCTCTCACTGATCTTTCTCACACGGTAACTGGACCTGATCATTGTTTGCAGCATTGTTTGTTTGCTGAACCCCAGCATGAACAATATCATTTTCAACCGACCTGTCGAGGTGCACTGACGCTATTAATACTGACATGAGTCAGACGCTGATGATTCAGCACAGTCATTTGTGTTACATGCATTTGTTTATTTTTGTCCACATGGGCGCACAGCAGCTTCATGAAAACTGAGTTCTATTAAAATATTTTTTTCCTATGCGTTTTTTGTTGCACCTGTGAACATAAAACAGTTTTGACTGTACAGCGCAGCTGACTGACAGATAATTGGCTTGTTGAACATTTCACATGCGGTTGTTGTGAGCTGCAACAGAAAGGCTCGTCCAGAGGAGAAAGCTGTTTGCCTTTACATGTGTATTTGATAAAGAAGCCACTCAGCTAAAGTTACATTGAGTCGTTCTTTATTCTGAAGAGGCCAAGAATGTTGCCTTTTCAGGAAGGAAATGGGAGGCAGTTCAATAATTTATGCCACACATTTGTTAGAAATTATCCAAGTGCTATAGCTTGATTCATAATGGCATTTAACGTTCACCTCAGTAGCCTCAGGTTTCTTAGTAATAATATATCCATAGTATATATTATTACTTAATAGTATAGTATCCATACTTGTAGAATTTCTGAGGAACCATCTTCAACTTAAAAGTTTAACAGAGTTTATGAAGGCTGTTCCATGATCCACCTTAAAATAACATAAGCCAACAGAACAAAAACTACCAAAACTCGCTAGGATGGAAATGGTCTTTTTTTTTTGTGCTCTTTTATTACCATTTAAGGAATCGCACATTTCCCAGAAACCGTTTCCCTTAGAGGAACCACTTCCTAATAAGTGTTTTCAATATCTCCGATCTGATCTGTGGCTCTGATGTTGATGATCACGTCACAGTGGGTCATTCCAAACAGCCAAGTGTTAAAAGTGATTTCACCACTGCATCGTCATTAAAACAGACTGACATCATTCCACATGAGTACAATTAGGCCCACTAAAACTACCAGAGTCCTCACTCATATTGGCCAGGTTGAGCCTTTTCTTGACTATTTAATCCCAATTCCTCAGCAGGTGCCAGGAAAACACTCTCACAATTTGTGCAGCAGTAGCATTTTTTTTTTTAACAAGTCATTGGCATGAGGTTTAAAAACACATTAAAACGGAGAAAGGAAAACAGATGAAACTTGCTGGTGCTCTGACATTTCTCACATATTCTCTCCACATACCATCACCAGCATGTTTGCAGCCCCTGCAACAGTGGCCGTTCATGGGAAACACTGCGTTAGCTTCCCTTTCATGGGCTCTCTTGACCCTCTTCCTCTTTTCCGACTCTGCCAGCCACTCGATGCATCATCCGGTCTACGTCCAGACACCAGTAGAGCCAACTCTCAAAATGGGCTTAAACACCACTATCCTATGCGCCCCTGGCTCCGGCTCTTCCCCGTGGTTTATGTCTAACCCGGCATTTAGTCCCGCCTTGTCGCACTCTGAGGTTCTGCCTCTTAAACATTTTGCTATTAATGGGAGAGTCCAGAGCCACACAAGCAGCTGCTGCCCAAGACGCACTGCCATGTCTTCCAGTGGCTGTTGAGGTGGATGATCATGTGAAGCTGTTGTTTGAGGCAAAGTCTTCATGCAAATGTAAAAAAGTTGAAAAGTAACCACAGTTTTTAAAAGTCGTTTTGGGTTAGAGTGTTAATTTTTTCCAGGTTCTCAAGAAAGAAATTCCTCTAGCTGCATTAATTCCCCAGTTTGATTAATTTTTTATTAATCATAGTCTGAGTAGTGGTTCTCACTGCAGTGTCAATGACAAGCTGGTGATGAGTGAATTGATTTGTGACTGGTGGTTTAACTGTTTCTTTCCTTCTTTTTCGGCCACAACACTGTTGCTCATTGAGCCAGAAGGTTAGCAGTACAGCGAGTTACTTAGGGACGTTTGCTTTTAAAGTGATATCTTATATCTAATATTATTCCTAATCAATATTAATACTGTGTTTAGCTGGTTAGCTTAGAATATTAATATATTAAACAGAGAGTGCAGTGTTGCATTGCAAATATAAATCGGGCGCAGCTTCGCTGGGTCTGCTTTTACACATAGCCAGAGGCCACAGATAAGTCTGTGTGTGCTTTAGTAATTGTGTACCAAAGATCTGTTGCGGTGGGATTGTCCTGTTATCAGATTTAAATTAATATCAGTGCATTAGGTGGCCTAAAATTCAGCCCCGCTGGGCTTGTGGGGAATCGTCGTTTCTGCCTGAGATTCATCCAACCGCCCACCAACCCACCCACCCACTCACCGACCTAGCCACCCGCTCCTCTGGCCATCCTTGCCCGCTATCACACGCTCTCCTGCTCCCATGCACCCGCACCCTGCTAGCACCCTGCTCACTCACAAAAGGGACAACTGAGACGCACAGAGACGAATTCCCTCCCACCCAGTGGGACGTAAAGCGTCAGCAGCAGAATCCGCGGTGTGCACGGCGTCCTTCAGAGGCCCACGGTGGCCACATAGAACACGCTCATCAGGGGAGCTCGAGCTGAAGAGCTGATTTTATCTGCAGAGCCGGGACTCGAGAGAAAGATGGAATTTTTGCACAGAAGGTCCTCTTATCACTGTGTGAGCAGAGGATGATGTAACTGTTACACTTTTCATGCCTTGTTGGAGGAAACAAAAGACTCGCCGGAACACAAACACATTCACCCGTGAGCACCCACTGACCCCTCTCTTCCTCTCTTCCTCTCTTCCTCTTCCTCTTCCCTGTTTCTCCCTCTCACTGTCTTCCATTGACATTTCTGGAACAGTTGGAAGTTGTATTGTGATGAGGACAGTGTTCCGCATTGTACAACTGGATAAAAATGCTCAAAATTATAGCTGTGAAAGGTGTAATATATATGTAGTTACTTAATCCTAACAATAATTTTATCCACCCATTATTTTCTTCACAATGCAAGGTCCCTTTTGAATCTACCTCAATCAAACTAGAGTTGGCAGCTGACTATGTTTTACATCAACTACACTGAATTTCTATGAAGACTGCAGAAAGTTTCATCACTAAACAAGAACAGGCAACGTGTTTTTAACATGATTGCTACCAAAACTTTAACAGCACATACAGTTGCTCCAGGTCTCCTTCTTTTTAGGCCTATAAAGTCCCTCTCCCACTGGCCAAAAAACTTGTTTAAACTCGCTAACAATCAGCATTTGATGGCAGTGGTAAAGGCTAACTGACCTGCGTCAAACAACCCGGCAAGCGATCCGGGTTAAAATCGGCTTTAATGGGCTCGGCTCAACACGCTAATTTACGTGATGACATTGAGCGTTACGTGCGCCAAGTCATAACATCACGCCAGTCGCGCCATATATCACGTACCGAAACTAAGCTCTGTTTGCATTCCAGACTGTATTCATTCAGCATGTTGCAGCACTGGCAAGACAGTGAAATTTGCAAGCTGCTCAAATCTCAAGCCCAACAAGAAAGTGCACTGACCACCGCCGGACTCGCGTCCATGTTGCTCTCCGTTGTTTACTTCCTTGAATTCTGTCGCACTTCATCCACGCAGTGTCAGCGTGATGATGTCAGCAGACGCACAGTGGTGAAAGCTGAGGCTATGAAGCTTGCCAGCGGGGAACAGACCCTGCTGGTTTTGGTCAGTGGGAAACGGCCCAAATTCAGATTGTTAGCGGGTCAACCCGCATAAAAAAAACCAAAAAAAAACCTGTGTCGGCTCACTAATTTCAGTGGGAAAGCGGCATCATCACAATCATTTGTTCAAGGAAAACCCCTCTGGCTTTGAAGCCAAACTTTCTCCCTCCAAATTCTTCTCCAATGTTTGCGTGACCAGCTCGACTAGATTCCACCCACGGCCTCCCATCAGGCTTGACAAACCATCCACCTTTTCCTCATTTGTCCTCCGGCTCTCGCATGCAGAAGTTGGAGACATCCTAACATTCTGTTTGCTGAGTTGGCTGCTGCTGTAGCTGCATCGCTCCACGAGAGCCGAGAGAATGTTTCCAACCTCTCTCACCTCTCCGCTGGCATCCTTTAAGTTAGTTTGGTGGGAAAAAGAAAGTCCATCCTCTTGCCGTTGAGATATGTCGGATGATTTGTGTGAGAGACTCTGTGTATCTCAAGACTTCGGCAAACCAAATGCATTAGGAATACATGAACGTGCAGCACTGAAACGCGCACAAATCACATCAAAATTCTTCACGTCGGACTCGTGTTTGAGGCACAAGGCCACGCTGGCAGCTTTGATGAAAAATGGTGCCAACATTTTTCCATATCTCCGTGCCTACAAAGTCAAGATTTTGCTTGTGCACATGTTGCTGTCGTGAAAAACACGATTTCTGTTCTGCACATCACAACATAAACTCGGCCCCGGAGAGGAATTAAAATGGAATCATTTTTGCAATGCCATATACTCCTCCTTGGGGTTTTGTTGGCAATCTCCTCTCTCTGTAGCCTCTCCAACATCTCCCTGTGTAAAAATAAAATAAAAAAATGATTTCAACCAACGATGGATTGATTTGCATGAGTGCTTCGTACGTATCGACAATCCGCTCTCTGCGCCAAGTTAGAAATCCATTTCAGTCCTGCTCGCCCTGCGCGCTCATTGGATGCTGCTTCTTTGTGTAGGTTTACCCGCATGCAGCTGCTTCATAAGAGTACATGTTATATCACAGCACACCCACATTTGTTGTCACGGGGTGTGTTTTGTGAGTCTTCCAAGCGTCCTAACGTGAAGATGCCAAAGTCTGCATTCACGATTGCGTCCTATTGCAGAGCTCGGTGCCTCAGAGCCTCTGTGGGTCTTTTTACAGCCTCAGTAATGGTTCCATGTGCAGCGCGGCAACACAGACAGAACTCTAAAACACCTCCAGCGCTCAAGTCGGACAAAAATACCACAGCTTGCAAACGGTGTCAAGGCAGACCAAATCCACCGTTTTCGACTTATTTGCTGGAAATTTTGAACTCGGCATTGTGAAGAAAGTTGGTGCAGACAGTCTGCGGTTAATTTGAATTTAGGTGCCTTAATTCAGAGGATTTTTATTTTCATGTTTGCATCCCACCTAAGACCAGTGTTCATCCATTGCAGCAGATCCCCTTCTGTGCTGTGATTTACTCTTCTTTTAATGTGAAAATGGCATCAAACTCTAGTTCTTTCAGAACTGGAATATCAAAATCCAGCCTGGGAAACTTTGAGTTTAAAAATAAAAAGTCTCACATCGCAGTTGTTGACCTTAAGAGAACCCCCGGACGTCATCCGGACACCACGACCACCTGTGATCCTACAATGACTCAGTTCAGTCCGGCGTACAGAAGCAAAAAGCTGGGTCATCATTGGATTACTGTGATATTCATAAGCACGCTTGCACGAAAGAGTGATTTGATGGTTCGCCCTGCATCTAATCTGAGCCAAGGATTCCAGCTAACTGAGCAGAACGACTCACAGCTTCAACAGAAATGAACAACTGGTGATTGTTTCCCACTAATGACCACACGATCACTTTGAGTATTTGCTTTTGTCAATTACATTGATTAATCCCAACTGTGTCACCATTTGGTTGCGACTAATTAGCATTAGTTCATTCTTATGCATCTCATGCATAACATTTTCCATGTAGCACAGTGAGGCACTGCATGAGTTCTGCAGGTCTCTTGCAGCTTTGTATCTTTATGACCTCTGTTTTCTCTCACACATCTTCCCCCGTAACTCTGCTCCTCCTGCTTGCAAAAGTTCCTTCAGGTCAATCTCATGTGGCGATGGCACACACGAGTTCATGTGTAATGCTGCCTTTCTGTATTTTTATATCTTGGAAGATATTGTATCTTGTTGAAACCTGAGAGCGGAATTATTTTATTTTCATTTTTATTTTTTTATTTTTGTCATATTAAACGGGGCTCTGTGTATTTATGGTGCCCCTATTTCCACTTTGCCAGCGTGTGGTGCTCTCAGGTTATTTATTGTCAAGTGAATTTTTAGAAGCAGGCTTTTGCTGCCTTCTGTGGTGCGGCTCCCTCTTTTTATATAGCGCCTTGAAGGGCTAAACTAAATACGTTTTTGAGAAGTAGTAGCCTCGGTGTGCTTTGCCCACCACCACCATCCCACCCGCCTTGCAAGTGCGGCCAATTTCTGCTCATTGGAACGCTCCTAATGAAGCGGCAGCGCAGACGGACAAGCACGTGGACCGGGGGTTGGGGAGGGGGGCTCAGTCTCCCGCTTGTGAACCGACCCCCACCCCCACCCTCTTCCTTTTTTTTTTTTTTGTTATGTCCTGCCCTCTGCTTGTTTGGCTCTGTCCATCCACGGTCTTTGTCCTGGGGAACGTACCAACCAGAGGAAGAGGAGAGGAGAGGAGGGGGTGGGGCTGGGCCCAGCGTGTCAAGCAGCAGAGAGGAGAGGAGAGGAGAGAAAGGGGGCTAAAGGGAGCAGACGGCGAGGTCGGCAGGACACCAAAGGGACGAGGGCTCCCTTTGTTTTTCATCCCCCCCTCCGTCCAGTCGAATTCTTTATTTATTGCCGTTCGCCAAACTGGAGGTGTGAAGGTGGCTGCTGGACCGGAGACGCGGAGAGGACGGACGCTGCATCGCGACGGTGGCGTGCGCAGTGGGGGAGGAGGAGGGCGAGGAGGTTTCCCTCTCAGCTATCCCGTCAGAGAGATTCCACCAAAACACACCCCCCTCCTCCTCCCTCCTGTCATCCTCCAAAAGCACCTCCTCTGCCGCCGATGCGGCCGCCTCCCTCCGCCGCCGTCCCTCAGTCCCACTCCGAGCAGCTCTGCTGAGGAGGACGGTGACACTGTCGCCCCGGCGGACGGCCTCCTCACGCTTTCTTTGGACTCTGCCAGACGTGGATGTCCGTCCTCAGGTTGGAGGAAGTCTTGCTTTAAAAAAAAAAACCCAAAACAGTAGAGGCTGGAGGAGGGCAGGTTGTTGCCGTGTCAAGGAGGGCAAACTCCAAGTGCCACTCAGCAGCTGTTCCGTGAGACGGGAGCCAAAGTGTTGGAACTTTGACGAGGAATCAGAGAAAACTGGACTTTAACTGCCGTGAGTACAAAGTGCCTTTGTCTCGTCCACGCTGCCGTTTGCTGCTTCTTTTTTTTTTTTTCTTTCTGCCGCTGCCCTGCAGTTATCAGAACCCCCCCACCAACACCACCCTCTGCCCCCCTTGCCCTTGTGTGCCTGGAGGACTCATCAGAATTGCCTGTGTCCAAAATATAGCCGGTGGATTTCCACTTTGCTTCTCCGCAGCAGAAGCCTTTGTTTGAGGGACGGCGCTGCGTTCGCTCTTGTACTTGCTGCTTTGGGGGAATTACGACTGTGGCCTCTCTTGCCCTTTGAATTTATGAGGCCTTCTCTGACCACAAAAACAGGAAATGGCACCTTGCCCGGTGGATGTGTCTTTTTCTGTTGTTGTTGAAATGGGCCGCTTGCTCTCTTAATAAGTCATTTTTCTATTCGCCGGAGCGATCCTTATTCACCAGCGGTTTGGTCCAGATGATTTTTCTTCCCATTGCCCACATGACATGGACTCTAAATGTCAGCGCTCTGCTACGTCTTATCTCAGAATTATCACATTCCGGGCTCAGCCACTTACATGGATGCCTAACGATCAGATCAGACTGCAGCTTTTGGGTTTAATGGGGCAGCAAGGGCAAAGTGAAGCTAGCAGGTTGCATGAAATGCAAATTAAAGCGCTGGGTGTTGCAGGAGAAAAAAGGGCTGAGATGGTGGAGGACATGTGCAGCCTGCTGATCCGTTTTACTGCACATGCTGCGACTCTGGATCTCCCCTCATAACTTATAATTTGGGTGAGCTGCCGGCTAAAAGCGGAGCACTTTCTGAACTGTCATGTGAAGGAGGCAGCAGGCTCTGCAGTCTTTTGCGCCCCTCCTACACTAAGGCCATAATAAAGTACTAAATGCATTTCTTTTTTTGTTCTTCCCATCATTTGACTTCTGATATACTAGCCCTGGTATCATTTAGTCTTTTAAATGGCTTTATGTCATGCATTGTTTCTCCATTTTTCCACTAAATTGCTCCCTCTAAATGTGCTAATTTTATTATGAGAACAAATCATGACATGTGAAGCATCTCATAGCCCAACGCAGTCAAATTCCAGAAAAGCAAGATGAATCATGTACGTCGGGGATGTGCAGTCAGGATGCAACTGACTTGTAACTACTTCTGAGACGTCTCACTCATAAACTACAACTTGCCAGATGACTTCAGTGAAATAAATGCAACTTTTTTTTCACAAGCATTGTGATTATTTCCTAAGCAGAGGAAATGTTAGAAAAGACGGAGGAGGGGCACACTTGAAAGGTGATTGGACAAACGGCCTGTCAGGCTCCTTCTTTGTTGGGACTATAAGGTCCTGCTGTAGCCACAAAAGCAAAGAAAATGTCTCCATTGATAAAACAACTGCTGCCAAACACCTTGTATCTTGTAAGCTATTTCCCAACCTGACTGCCTTTTACGCAGACAGCTAGAGATTTTGCCAGAAAAAAACAGTTTCAAGTGTTTATCTCAAGCATCACATACGAGTTCTTATAAAATCATACTGTTTGGCCAAGTGGTGGAGCAAAGTTCTACTTTAAAGGCAATTTGGCCTAAATATCACAGTCATTTATAATACAGAAGCCACAGGGGTAAATGGAAACTGTAATAAATACAAGTGTGGAGGTGAAATTAACCATTGTTGCTTTTTTTTTTTAACAACTGTAATAAGAGAGCTGAGAGAAAACAGAGGATTGAGAAAGTGACAAGCCAACTTGCATTGAGTTGACGATGCCAATAGCTGATGGAATACATGACCTCATATCTTTTCCTTACATTGTTGTGAAATAACATAAATGACTAAGACAGAGTTCCAGAGAAGGATTAGATAAAGTATGACCTCATATCTATGAACTTGGTTAAAAATCATTTTGGCACTGTAATGGCACCTCAGATTGAAAAATCGCTGTCAGTCCAAAAGGCTGTTTCCCATCATGGCTGTGATTCCCAACAAGCACTTGAAAAGAAATCGTATATCATCTATCGAATTTGACAAAAGGGAGTAACAAGCCATAAAAGAAAGTATTTTTAAAAAAAAAAGTGTTGAAAAGTTGATGGGACACGTCATTGTACGATCCAGTAATCATTCACACTCTTAATGTCACAAATAAATACTGGAAAAAACAAGGGTGTGTGCTTGAATCAACGCTTTCACTCAGAACAGCAACTTTTTTTCCTCTACTTTTGAAACGTATTGTAGAAGTGTGTGTGTGTCTGTGGGAACAATATTTGGTGACACTTTCTTTGAGGATCTGATGTACTTGGCTTTATCAATGCGTTCATGAGGTGTTACAATGGACCCGTAGTCCCATAGAGTTCAAAAAGTTCGAAACATTCATTCCCACATACAACAACTTACATTAAGGATTGTAAATTGTGGATAGGACACGTTATAACCTCATCATTCTTTATATCTGGAGCTTTGATATTAATTTAACCAACAGGTGAAAAATAGTATGAGATGATGAATGCACGTATTCTGAATTCTGTATTGCTGAATGGCAAACTTATAGAACCTTATATCCACCGTTTATATTCCTTCACGGGTTTTGTTACAAATTGTCAAACGCACTGTTATACTTTCACCATGGTTTTTATACAGCGTGATGTATGCATTCTAACGTCTTACACATGCATTTATGCACTCGTAATGAATGCATTATGCAGTAGATCACCAGAGAAAGCTTGAGTCGGTATTTCTTTGGCCAAACGACTGCAGAACTTTTCTTTGGGTGCAAACCATGAGAACAGCTCCAGCTGAATGACGGAAGGATTCGCAAAACTCGGCCCCATTTGATTGCCACCGTCTTTCCTGTCTCCTCGGTCCAACAGTTGCTTCTCCTTTGCGCATGGAGTTCAAACCATTCCTAGGCTGCCGGCTGCTCCTGCGCAGCAACACAGAGGCAATTGGGTCGTTGGCTGTCATATCTTGTTTGTGTCTCTGAAGAGACAAAACCAGAGGAGAATTGTTGTCTGTATATTCAATTTGGCGCTGCTCCTTTGTTTCCAGCCATCTCTAATTAAAGCCCTCTTAAAAGGAAACAAAACGCTTCCTTTACTTGTTCTTGCCTCGCCTGCTGAGACAGTCGCTGTTTATCGGCCCATCAAAGATCAGCACAGTTGTTGGTTTGCTTCAATAAATTGGGGGAAAAAAATTATTAAAAACTTAACTCTCTGCAGATCATTTCAGTTGATTTAACACTTTAGTAGGACTGTCTCAGATTATTGCCATCAGCATTGTAGCAGAATGTGTCCACATTAATTAAGGTTGTGTTTGTGGTTTGACACACAACGTGTATTACCAACACTGTTTGATTTTATATATTTATTTATTTATGTATTTGGTCCCTCTGTCGTTGCTGTTCCGGCTGTGTTTGGGGTGGGGCGGCTATTGTACGTTTATTTGGCTGTCAGGGCAATCGCAGTCTGACGCAACAAGATTGCAAGATACTCACATCTGCCCAAGTTGATGGGAATGTTTGTGCCCTGGTATCATTAGTGATATGTGTGTTGTGACTCAGACCATAGACGATAAGATAAGATGACGAGTAATATTTATGAACTAGCAGGTGTACTTGTCTTGTTATGGTGCATTTATCTTCAAAAATAGTGGTTTTGATTCTTATATAGTTGTGTGTATACATATATATAATTATTATACACTAGTTTTGTCATTTATTGTGATGACCTTTTTTTGAATTAAATGTGGACAAATAACTAACTGAAATAGTCTGAATAGCCTGATGTTGATGTCATTGTACAGTTAGGTGCAACTTTTGGTAAACACTTAATTTGTTTCCACCAATCAGCTTCCAGAACAATACAGCTCACAGACAACTGCTTGCAGATTACAGCACTTTTTTAATCTTTTGCTTGAAGTCTTAACTTGATTTTGCAATGTAAATGTTGATAGTTAATAATAATGGTTTTAATCATCACCGTTCCATAATGACAATGAGTGTCCCTTAGTTTTGTCAATGTTAATGTTTAATGTACTCCCTACATGGTGAACACTGCTCATCAGTCAGGCTGCTCTCAGCTGTTACAAACAAATCTGTTCACCTGTGAAATAAGAACATTTATATTTTAATGACACATACGAACGTCAACTGTGCTGCTTTCCATTCTATTGTTGCCCGAGACCAGCCTTGGTTTTTTTTGCTTGTCTCAAAGTTGGACTGGTCCATGTAATGTAACAATGCTTTTTGTCCTTTTTTCCCTCCCTCTCTCTCCTTAGTTGTCCCTCGGGGACGAACAGTGCGAAGTGACGCGGAACGGCTATGAGTCGAAGGAGCTGGTGTATCTTGTTCATATTTATTGCCAGGTGAGAACACCAACACCAGGCTTTGACTCTGCAGCCACCACTGAGTTCATTCATGCACTTTCATTTAGATATTAAAAGGTCAATTCTAACATTACAACCTCACACACACACACACACACACACACACACACACACACACAGTTTTCTCACAATAAGTGTTGAATATTTTGTTTTTGGATTGAACTTCCGAACTCTCCTAAATGCACATTACAGGTGAACTCAGTTTGACCCTCTCTAAACTGCTAAAGGCGCAAGTCCCGCTGCTTCATGTTACATGTCTTGCGTAATATGCTGTTTTCCTAGCAAGGTGTAAACTGCAAAAATCACAGGTGCCTGTTCCACAAACGATGACCAACAACAGCACTTTCTGGTTCATGACAAGTTGTATTAAGTAGTTTAAATACTGCTACCACTCAGTAGCAACAGTAGCATTGGTAAACGGCCGTCTTCATCTTGCTGTTTCCTAATGGCAAGTTATTGAGACATTGACATTTTTTATGATAGTATGTCCACCTCACCTCAAAAGCCACATGACTTTCAAACTAGCTATTACTGTGAAAACAAAGTAAAGTGGGAATCTGGATGCTTAAGAAACCATTGAAGAATACAAGTGTGGGTGGTGAGTTTAATTGTAATAAAACAAAACAAATCATTTTTTTCTGTTTTAATTTTCAAAAGCTATTTTCCCAAATAATTCACTTGTCTAGTTTTTCTGCCCTAGTTGATTTCCCCACCCCGTGTATAGTAATGCTATTGAAAAACGTCCTAAACTTGATGTGAAAGAAAACTTTAACATTCCCTTTATGGGATTGATGTCAAAGTGAAGTAACATGGAAATTATTTATCATGACATCATAGGCAAAGTTTTGCAAGAAATGTCTCGAGCCCAAAAGCCTTCAAGCAGACACTCTCGCATGTGAAGCGGCCGCTCTGAAGATGCGCCCCTGCCCCCTCCAGCGGCATTTTTAATGCCCGTGTCCACAGATCCACATTCTGCGACCTTGGCAGGGCCACACAAGCACGAGGCCGTGGAAATCCCAGCCTCTTAAAGCCCTCGGAAAACTGCTAAATCTACACGGGTTCTTTTTGAAAGGGCAGAGAGGGGGAAAGAAAGAAAGAAACCGAGTTGGCCCCGGGTTCTGAACTCTGAGCTTTCAACCGAGAAAATAGCACACAGCCCATTGAGACTGGTTCAGTTCCACAGACCCAGACTTGACTGAAAAGCACCGTGAGCTGAAAGTGGGGCAGGAAAGCTTTAAAGGGTTCCCTAGACTACAGAGGCTTCAGTCTGTGTCTGTGCCAGCCGCCACTTCTAGAGCAGCATTAGAATCGCTGCACTGCGGTGAGTCGGCCCGCCGCTGCCTCGGTCGCACACATCTGTGCCCGGTCCACACGCATCTCTCCGGGCCAAATCAAAGCTCAGTATTTCTTTTTTTTTTCCCTGTGAGTTTCCATCCACTGCGCTGTGAGGTTCTGAGCTGCTCTGTTTTACTGGCAATTCACAGAGGAACCTTGCACAACAGGAGTGTCTTTCACTCTGGAGAAAGTCCTGCACTTGATTCACACCCTTGTTTTTTAGTCCCAATGTCAGTTGACAGTTGCAGCTTTATTGGAGATGTTTATCTATCAATGCTATAAATCTTCTGCATATATTTTTGGGTTCCAGAGTTTTGCACTGCGTATCACTTGGAGAATGTTAAATCAAATTGTCTTAACCATGGATGTTTTTCAGTAATATTGTTACAATCGTATGTATGGGCCTGACGGCAAAACGTACAGCCGAAGAATCTTTAACAGTTGGTGTTAGTATTCACAATTAGTATTAACAAATAAGTGTATTTACAAAGGAGTTGCATTAATGTGTTGCCAGAACCACAGTCTGGATTCTGCTGAGGTTGGACAAACCCCTTTCCAACCAATTGTTAGATTTTGTACAATTCAGACCTGCACTGGCAATTACATGTGTGCAGATTTTTGGGCACTTGTCTAAAGAGTGTGCAATACGTGGTTCTTCTCCTCAGACATCCCACTTGAATGCATCTTTGTGAAGGTTTGTGATGTTCATTTTGGCTAAGTGCAAACTGTCAATGGTTGATCTGAAGGGGCGCAGTTGGATTGTGAAGCGCAGCTATGAGGATTTCCGCGTCCTGGACAAGCACCTGCACCTCTGCATCTACGACCGCCGCTTCTCCCAGTTGCCAGAGTTGCCTCGATTGGACAGTTTGACCGACCAGTCGGAAGTAAGGAGCTGCAAGTTTGTCACTTGAAATGTTTTCTGAGGAGCTTTCGATTTTTCCTCTTTCATTTCCACACTTTTTCCGTTGAAACAAATGAACTTTTAACACCATATAAAGACGTCACGGGTGAGATTAAACTTTATTGCAGCTACTCTGCTAGAATGACGTCCCATATCATTCTTGGGAAATCAAATTAGATCTTGCCCTGCGTTCCTTGCTCGGTCCAGCTGTGGAATGTGTTCTTCTCGTCAGCTGAAACCCTGTTGGTCAGAGTGAGGCTTTGACAGGAATGTAGGGAGTGGGTATCAAATCAAACCGGCTCAACCAGTTTATCGCCGGGAGCTTCTGTTTACTGACACGCTTTCAGGAAACTGGTTTTGATGGGCTGCTTCACTCCGTTATATTTTATGCTATAGATAAATGTAGCTCAGGCTGCAGACGAGGAAAACATCCTGCATTTCTGCATCATCATTCTGTCAGGTGCGCTGTTGGTGAACGGTAGATCACATTATTTTCACCTCAAATCATTTTGTCTGCTATCACAGCTATACCACTCTCATATTCAGACATACTTACTCTCCATCCTGCATATATGTCTGCGTTCCAGAGCTGTTTAAGTTGTATGTCAGTGGGAGAATCATGCTGTCTGAGCCTTGAATGTCTTTATATTGCTTTCACAGAGCTAAACACGTCAGTCAGCCTTTGACACCCCGTGTAATTCGAAAAGTGTTTCTCAATAAAATGAGTTTCACTGTCTAAAGTGAACGACTCTAAGTGGCCCTTGTGTTTTGTTCTGTTTTGTTTTTTTTCTTCCTTGGCAGTCCGTCTCCCAAATGTTGTTAGCTTACCTCTCCCGGCTCTCGGCGATCGCTGATAACAAGATCAACTGTGGACCGGCGCTCACATGGATGGAGGTGAGGCAGCACGCTCATCTGGCAGAAAAAAAAAATAAATCTTCTGACATTCCTGCGTTTAAAATGCATAATTACAGTGATTTCACTCTTTTGACAGTTTTGGCTAGTAATGAATGAAAAATAATAATTAGTGTGTTTACTAATTAAGAACTGAATTGTGATAAGAATACATTTCATGTAGATAACTGTAAATTATGTAGATGACTGTCCATAATCCAACTGTTGATAAAATGTAAATATTTTAGTTCTCCCTTTACTTCTCTTTGCACAACGTTTTTGTTGCTGCAATTATGCAAATTTCCCCAATGTGGGATTAATAAAGGCATTCTATTCTATTGAATATGAAAGTTTGTGTTCGGGCCTTAAGATGTTGAATATCCACTGACTTTATCCAGTGGTGCAGAATACAGTTTCTTCTTTGTCTTCATCTTCATCATCTTCATCATCTTCATCTTCTTCATCTCCATCTCCTTCTCCTTTTCCTTCTTCTCCTCCTCCGTCTTCTTCTTCTTCACCTTCTCCTTCTAACCCCTTCAACTGTATCAGAACGAACCCTCACCACTAAACATAAAGATGGAGTCTTTTCCAGGACTCCCTCCACAGCTGCTTCTTACAGTGCTCAGCACCACACAGTTATTAAACTCAACAAGAAGGAGAAACATACAGAAACCAAAGCAGCCTTGCCTCAGGATGACTGTAAGCTTCTTTTAATGTGTATGTGTCCCAGGTTGACAATAAGGGGAATCATCTGCTGGTCCATGAGGAGTCGTCCATCAACGTCCCAGCTATCGCTGCTGCACACGTCATCAAGCGTTACATTGCCCAGGCCTCAGACGAACTGTCCTTCGAGGTGACTGTAGCAGCACTACACACACACACACACACACACGCACGCACGCACACACACTGTCTTCATAGTGAAATCTAGTGCTGGAAGTTCCTCATCTGCTGAGTTATAACACATATCAGACCCACCAGACCTTGCGTCAGTCTTGACAGACGGTGAGACAGATCACAAAGTGCAGAAGCGATGAACATGTCTGCATCATGCAAATGCTCTTTGACAGCAAACGTGCTGAGAGCTTGAACCCTAAATCTAGTCCTCCTGTTATATTGATTTAAAGCAACTGTCTCTGTCTCATGTGGAACTGAGGGAGGAGAAACTGTCCCAGCCTCTTTTTCACTCATTTTCCCTGTCGTTTCCTGCAGGTTGGTGACATCGTGTCAGTAATTGACATGCCTCCAAAGGAAGACACCACCTGGTGGAGGGGCAAGCACGGCTTTCAGGTGCACAGCATAACTTCTATCACACACACACACACACACACACAAGCGCACACTCCCTTTCCCTTTGTTCTCCGGCTGCAAACTTTTGATTCAGTCACTTCTTGAAATATTTCAAGGACAAGGAGCGAGCGAGCGGCGCTTTGTAGTGCAGATTTGAAATATTCAAAGTGGAGTGAGGAGACAAAGCTTGGTGACGCTTCTGAGCAGATTAGAGGACATGTCTTCTCCTGTCGGGGGCCCAACTCATTCATATTCTCGCGCGCGGTGCCGCTGTTCTGTCTGCCTGTCGGTTCCAGCCTGAAGTTTCAGATCTCTGCATCCAAGCCGGTTGAGATTTTTTGGCATCGTGTAATCGCGGCATCCCGGTATCCTGAGTGTCTTGATGTCACTGTTGAGACGTGACGGTCTTAAACATCAGCTGCCAGCAAAGCTGCAGGGAAGAACCACATGGGAGCTGCTTTTTCGCTCGACCGCTCACTGATTCAATCATAAACCGCAGTGACCAGTGAGCCAGCAGCAGGCTGGACGCGTGGAGAGGGAGACCGAGGAGCGTCAGAAGGTGCAGGGGCGCTCCGGCCATCTTCGAGTTCGGCGTTCTTTTGCAGCTTTTTCCAGATGTGTCGCTGCTGGCCCCCATCAAGCGTCTCGCTTAAAAAGGAAATGGCTCGTTGCAAGGGAATCCATGTTTGTAGACGGTCCCTTGAAAAACAACAGCAGGCCAACGGGAATGTAAATGCACGCGAGACCTTTGGATTATTGACGAAGTGAGTCGGTGTCGTGGAGCATGAAACAAGCTGTTTTTGTTTCGAGACACTTCACCAGCAAAAGGAAAAAAACTATTGCCCGCATGCCTCTGAACCTCTGCACTGGTGGCTTTGACTCCAGGACTCCTGCAGCTCTTAGAGTTTTAACATCCATTAGTCAATTTCCTCGTACTACACAGTGCTGAGGATGTGCTGCTGTGACCTGAATCTGTGACAACCATTAAACGTCTTGCTTTGAGAGAAGGTCCCCTCTTCTGTGGTTCTCTCTGAGGCTTCTGCCATTTCTTTTTCTTTTATGTCAGTTTTTCCTCGTCTGGTTCGATGGTAGAGGGTTAGATGGTGTCGGTGCAGGATGTAAAGCCCTTCGAGGGTTGTTGTCTTGCAAACCTGAGAGATACTTCAAAAGTTCAAAAAGACTGAAACATTGTTGACACGGGCAGGTTATGAAAGTGCCTCCCTCACCCAGTTGTCCTTATCAGTTCATTGGTTTGTCTTTCAAAGCTGCTGTGGAATCCTACATACACTGTGTTGTCGTTTGTCATAGTTGTTTTCAAAACGCACGTGTAAAAATTCCACTTGAACTAGATGTTGAAACGCATGCTGTAAACTGGATTATTGTGTCACTTATTGTCACTGATGCTGATACTGCTGCTAACACTACTACTGCTGCTGCTGCTACTACTACTACGACTACTGCATTGCATGGCTCTCTGCTGAAGTTAAAGGATTTGATGAGCAGCTCCACACACCAAGCTGCTGTTTCTCCAAATTAGGAAGTGAATACGTGGAGAATGCAGTCATTGGGTGGACTGAGCACAAGTCGTTCCCATTGCACAATTCTATTCTCAATAAATCCGTCTCGCTCTGGTTTGAGGCATGAAGGCTTTTATTCATTCTGCAAAGTCAAAAGTGAGGCGCTGATATTTGGGATGAGCACCTTCTTCGCTTAAATTATCACAGTAGTTTTAAATGCCAGCCAACAACAACTCGGTTTTAGTGTGCGTCAGACATGTGACAATGAGCTGGACTTTAACCTATGACCTCTCCGCCCGTCGCATTGTCGGCGTCTGACCTCTGCCTCCCTGCGTGCTGCTCCTCCGTGCACTCGCACGAGAGAGAGGCTCATTCTCAACCAGTTGTCAAAACGAAATTAGAAAGTGTTTCACAACAGGTCTGTCCATGTAGCCATTAGTTTGAAAGATTGTTCTTCCTCCTCGCCTCATGCCGTCCCTCTCCTTCCTGTCTTCTCACCAGGTTGGCTTCTTTCCCAGTGAGTGTGTGGAGCTCATAAATGACAAAGTGCCGCAGTCCATGACCAACACGGTGCCCAAACCAGGTAAATCTCCCCCTGCTCTTCATCCAGCGGCAGATCATGCCTTAGATGGCAGTGCACTGACTGGGTGGCTGCAGCTCCAGGAAGTGCCCACTGCAGTAGTGAATGACTTTGCTTATCAGTGTGTCTTATACACAGTCCAACATGTTTCTACTGCACGGCAGTGATTAAACACCTTTAGCCCTTTTTCAGTTGAGAAAATCGAGCCGTGGTGTAGTCAGAGCTCACCTTCAAAACAAATGGAAATATACTCTGTCTCTGTTCACTACTTGACCACACCACCACACAAACAAGAATTCAGGCTGTGGTTACGTGGATAAAAGAACTTTGACATCAAAAATAATTAGTATGCAAATTCACTAAATTGCATGCAGTCTGTTAAACTGGGACACTCACAGAATTCTCCCTCCCAGCTTTGTACTACTTTGTACTACTACTGCTACTAGAAGAGTGTACTTTTCCCGCTTCTCCCAGAGATGAATTCATAAATCACAAAAAGTTCAAGTTGAGCTCCTCAGATAAAGAGATGAAGGCCAGGCAAGGCAGCTTATTTATATAGCACATTTCATACACAAGGCAACTCAATGTGCTTTACATGATTATAAGTTCAAACTTTTTAAAAGCATTTTAAAAAACAAAAGAACACAGTCGTCAAAGACAAAATGCAGATTAAAATGTATAAATAGAGCAGTAATAAAGAATAGAAATAAAAATATGATAATATATATTAAGATGAACAAAAGCACTTAATTATAAGCATAAGAGAAAAGAAGAGTCTTGAACCTGGGTTTAAAAACATTCACACTTGGGGCTGACTTCATGAAGATCACCTCTGGCAGGAGACAACCGCCCTACAGCCCTTGTATTGAAAATAGGTTGGCAAAAACTGCATGTATGGGTCAAGGAAAAAAATCTCTAGACATACATTTTGTGAGCCGTCCCTCTAAATGATGAGCATACGTAAAGAAAACCCATCATTATCCTCTCAAATAGCCCACTAATCATCCTGCGCTATGCAAATCCACAACAAATAACTACGCTAATCTGTGGCTGTCCGGGGCCGGCGGCTAAGCCCTTCGGAGAGCGCCCGCTGGCCGGCCGGCACACAGACAAACCCTCCTGGAATCCACAAGAAGACTTTGGCTGCCGAATCACACTCCAGAGCCGGTGCAGAACTTTGTCCTCTGCTTTTTTGCAAACAGTGAATCACTCGCTGCGCCACTCGACTTGCGTCACTTTAAACTGTGGCTCGGCCGCGTCGCCGCGCTCGTCCACGTCACGTCTTCCAACCCATATTCAAGCGGCGTGGTTCACCGTCACAGCCACTTAGCCGAGCGTCTGGGTTCCTAACCGATGAAAAGCCTACCCAAACTGTGTGTGAGTGGGGCAATTCTTTTGTATTTTTGATAGGTTACATTATCTGGTCTGATCAAATTTCTCGTTTGGTCACCACTAACATTAGACATTTTTAACCAGCAGTAGTGCAGCTACAGATCAGCAATGGTGTTGGGGAAATAAACAACCCACTAAAGCCATGTTATCACAACAGTGCCTGTAAAGGTGGTGGGCTGGAATTCTCAGCAGCCTTTTTCACACGCTCTCCTTGCCGGTACATTTTCTGTAACGCAGCATTTTCACTTGGGGTTTATTTTTTGGGTGTTTTTTTTATATTGAACGCTTTATTTAAAAAATGTTTTATTTATGTATATATTTATTGTTGCTGAGCTTGCACAGTCTTGTCTTGAGACGGCTTGCCGCACCCTGCTCTGTTGCTGTGTAATATGGGGAAAATCAAAGTAGCCGAGTTGCTAACCATCTCAAAAATCAGCCAATCGGGCCCTTTGCTTTGTGAATTTGCTTTCCTCACCAAATTTCCTGCTTCAAAGCTCCACCGTGATCACGTTTCGACGTGCGCTTCCTGGATCAAGTGTGTTGTCGGCCGCTTAACAATCACCTAAATGTCCACCTCGTCCTGAATGCACTGCTTGTCTCCACTGTGTCCACTGCACCATGGGAGTGTGTTGCCACGCTGTGATTGGGGGCTTGTGTGTACTGGTCCTAGCATGTGTCTTGATTTGTTGCATCTGACTGTGCCTCCTCTGCCTCAGCCTCCCCCTGCTCTGGCCTGCAGCCTGCTTCTTGGAATCTCTTCCCTCCCTGTGCGTGCTGGTATACATGCATCAACCACCGGTCAACTCACTCACCTTTCACTCACTCACTCACACACACATACACAATCACAAACCAATGTGTTTTCTCACGAGGGCCTGTGTAGGAGTCTGGCATTTTCTTTTCAAAACTTTAAGCTCCGAGTTGTCAAACCTAAAGTTTCACTCTGGATTATTATTAGAAGTTGGAAGTGATGCAAACTTTTCAGTTTTGATTGTATAGTATACAGTATATAGCATAGTGGAGATAATTGAACTTCAATAGTGCTTTGAGCCGCCTCCATTACATGACCTGCTGAACACAGCACGTGTGACTGCAACTTTTCTTGTTGCCTTATAACTTATAACCTTGTTTTTTTTCATCTATTAAGGCTCTTAAGTAAAGAACCAGAAGTAAATAAAACAAATTGGGTATATCACTGCTCACATAATACAGCTGTGATGCACTTTAAGGAGAGCTACCATGGCACCGACTGCTATTTTTCAAGTCAACAAAAAGCCACTGGGGATTTCAATCCTTTCTGTGGCAATTGTAGAGTATAATCACAGGTGCCTGCCAGGCAAACGTGGGCAGCTTTATGAATGGCCTTGACAATTTAAAGTAGTGGCACAGAATGCATTCTTAAAACGATAAATGATAAGTGATAAATTTAATGCTTGCTAAAAACTGACTGCTAAAATGTAAAATATGATTTTTCTTTTTTCTTTTCTTTTTTTTTAATCAAAGTCCAGCATTATGCATTATATCCGCATAATAGCTGCATGATAGCCAGATGGTGACTGATTTAAAATTCATTTAATTTAATACATTTGGAATGTAATTGCATTGGTTGTTATATTACACAGTGGTAATGAGACATTTCAAAAGATGGAACTAGCAAATAGAGGTCAGAATCCTGATTATTTTACCTTTGTTAAATACAGATGAATTGTATCCATGCCATGCTAATTTTGAATGTAATTCATTGAGATATTGTGTAGGTTTTTTTTCTGATATTTCTATTGCCTCAAGGTGTTATTGTCTTCAACAGTGTGTGACATCATGGTCTCATTTTACACTACTGCTTTTGTTTTCTAACGCAAAGTGCTTCTCTCCCCTCTGCTGACTCTCATCCGTCCGTCCATCCATGCATCCACCCATCCATCCATCGGTCCGTCTGGCTGCATGCAGATTTGGAGATGGAGAGTGTAATACAGGACAGTTCATGGGTGGCCGACCCGCTAAACCACTACAGCCTCAGTTCAGGTAGAAAAACCCAAACGAGACGTCCCTTTGGTGTGACACACTACTAACCTTTTAACCAAGAACTAACCCTGCGCACCTCCAGGGGTGTGTTTGCGCTTTATGAAGAGCCGCCGCCGCGCGCACAAGCTGGGAAAATGTCACTTATCTCTTTTGTGTGCTGCCGAAGGAGGAGGAACTTTTAACTCGTAAATTGTTCCGTTGTTAACCTTTAACACACTCACCACCCCCGTTATCTGCGCCTTGCTTCCTGCTTTTCTGTCTTCCAGGCTGTTGTGAGATATTCCCTGTGTGACTGACAGTGCCGCCACTCTAAATCCAGATTTCTTCCCTTTGTGCTGATCCTTTGTCTTTTTTCCAGTTTTTTTTTTCCTCCCCTCAATTCTTAAACTCTGAATATGTTTTCAACAGTGATCTGTACGGATGGAAACTTCAGAAACGAAAACAAATTGGGTATATCACTGCTCACATAATACAGCTGTGATGCGCTTTAAGGAGAGCTACCATGGCACCGACTGCTATTATTCAAGTCAACAAAAAGCCACTGGAGATTTCAATCCTTTCTGTGGCAAATGTAGAATATAATCACATGTGCCTGCCGGGCAAACGTGGGCAGCAAAAACGTTCTTTTTTTCCCCCGTGACTTCTGAAGCCTAATGCGGTTGCGTCCACCTCCAGCCCCTCCGCCTCCCCCTGGTCTGTTGCCGCTCTTCATCCTGTATGCAAATAAACCTCCGGACGGGGGTGAGCCGGGTTACTACTGCGAGTTCCGCGCCTGGACGGGGGCCAGCTGTGTTTGTGTGCGTCGCCGCCCGGAGCTTGAAAAGCTCGCGGCGAGGGGAGCTCGCGGCGCTGGGTCTCGACCGGCCTTGATTTATTTAATCCTTTTACAATGGCGGGGGCCTGTAAACCCATCCAGCGAGCATGAAGCTTTGTCCTGCAACAGTAAGAATCTCTGTCTCCCTCTCCATGGCGACTGAAAGAGCACATTCCTGCAGGGGGAGAGACGCGCGGCGCTGGGAAAACAGCGAATCCAGGCCGCTTCACCGCTAACCTTTTGCTTTTCTTTTTTTTTATCACCCCCCCCCCCTAGTAAAACCATGGAAATTGTTACCATGCTGCACTGCCCCAGTTTAAGTTTGAGCTGTGCAGAGGTGGTGTTGCGTTGCACCGGAATCTAATATCTCCCCTCGTGATGAAACTCATTCGTTGACAACCGCCAGAAAAAAAAAAAAAAACAGAGTTCCACCCCTCTGAGCAACACCCAGAAAACTTAACTAGCTGTTTCTGACCCAGATGCAGATACACTCTCCCCCACCCTCATACCCCCAGCCCCACCCTGTCTCTGCCATGCCTGGGGACCAGTGAGCGTGGCAGCTGTGCTCATGCATGGGCCAGGACAGCTGCTTTAGTGGAGGGGAGACGCAGGGAGACTGTGTGAGACAGAGTGAGTTCTGTCCGGCTGCTCCCAAGGAGAACAAATCATTTCCTGGTGTTGCGCTTATCGCATGTGAAACTATTCGGGGGCTCCCCTTTCACAGAGACGCACCTCGCTGCTGTAAAGCCGCCGTGAGACTGCAGCCTCCAACCACCCCCAACAACCCCAGCTCGTCAGCACTTGGTCGACTGCTTCCGCTGTAGGCTGCCTGAACGATTTGCCATTAGTGGCAACTGTTGCATTGTTTTCATTACTGTAACAAGAGTATGTCACATTAATGCAGAAGTTTGAAGACAGGCAGCAGCAAAGATTTACACGTGTTTGTGTTTCCAGTGGCATTATGTTCCGCTACTGTGAGTTTAGCGTGAGTTTGCATCTGCAAAGACCATTTTTGCATTCTTTAGACCTCCCTGGAGGTGAAATGCTACATTCACCGTCCATGTAAATATCGTCTGTGCGCTACTTCGACAGACGGCGAGTTCCCGTCCTGATGTTTTATGACACGAGGGCTCGCTGCCTCGTGCTGCGGAGACGTGTCTGTTTTCAAGACCAGGCGTCGGGCTGTTGCAGACCAACTCAAGCAGCTGCTTCCCGCGCTTCTGAAAGTATGAGATAATCTGGAGAACTGGTTTTACTGAATTCATTCAAGTTTTCATTGCAGAATTGTTGCCATAAACCACTCTGCACCTTAATTGCGTGTTGATTATATAATATGAGTATAATGTCATTTTCCAGAGTAGACAAAGTGCTCAGTGACATAATAAATGAGTTCTGTTTTAACAGAGATGCACATCACACCGATGTGAAGATTAACTTTGTGTGTTGTTTTATTTTTTTTTAGATAACTGTAAAATATCTGCTCTAATTAAACAATGACCACTCTAACATCAAGTGTGACTGAGACTAAGGTTTCAGTGTGAAAGTGGTCGTTACAAAATGTTCTTGCTACTGAAGCAAACATACTGTGGGACTCTTTATCATTGGAGAAAATATCCACAAAGGGATATTGAATGTGAGGATTAGCCCAGTTGTGTGTATCATGTGGAAATGCACGACGCGTCGAAAGCGATCACATGGAGCGCACAAGACTGACTGCAGTCTTGTGATCTCAGACCTACAAAGTGAGTTGGACTTTATCTTGACTCAACAATGTCTGCTGAGGGACTAAGCTAGTTTAAGGAATTAATTAGATCATTTCTTTCGGGGGCTCCTTGGAGGGGACAGCTAACGCCGAGTCTTGGCCAGACCATCCTGTGTGTACTGAGGCACTGTGGCAGGTGGCGGCGGGTGTCAGCAGAGGGTCAGTCACTCCGCTGCACTTTAAAGCCTTTTTTCAAACTGACACACCAGCTGGATGGTGTTTTGCTTTTATTTTGTTCCTCCGCCTGGAAAGAGTAAACCAACTGAGGGGAAAGACTGTATTTCTTCGACACACCTCCATCTTCTCTTGCTATTAAGTCAACCTGATACAGCTCGTGTTTGTCCCATTATTATTATTTTTAGTCTTTGGTTTACACATAGGTCCGTACAGACCGCCTCCCGTTATTGAATGGATGGCGTCTTGTCTGATAATAAAGCAGGGACGCTGCTCATTTGGCGAGTGCGTGTCTGCGTAGCGTAAACTACTGTTTTCCACCCACAGCAGAAATAACACGGATCGAGTCGCCTTTCGGCTGCTACTTCAATGGTGTTGGGAAAATTTACTATCAGGCGCACAGAAAGCTTAGCATGCCTGGGAGATCGGGAAACGTGTACGTTCATTCGAAAGAAAAAGTGCAATTGTAATTAAAATAACGTTGGGTTATAATGCGGACTCTCGTTTGTTAATCTCTTAAGTTTGTATTTGTTCATGTGGATGTACTAGATCGCTAGTTTTGTAGTTTCTTACCGCACACGGCGGACCCGTACCCTAATTTCCGGGTGGACTTTGAAAGCAGCACGACTGCATCTGGACACTGGCTGACAGAGAGCGCAGAGGTAGAGAGAGATATCAGTCCGCGGTCCGCACTCTTCGCATCACACAAACTTTCGACTTTGTCATCCACGCGTCATCTAGAACTCCTCGTCGTCTTTTCTCCGAATACCCACACTCGTTTTTCGCTCTTTTCTCGTCACCATTTCGCGAGGACCAAAAGGACAATGCAAACTTAGAGCGTTAGATTTTTGTGAGAAACTCGCTGTCAACCCTCCACGGCTGTTCTCTGTTATGGAGTGAAGGTAAGGGAACCACTTCCTTCCTCTGGGTTTCCAGGTGGATACATCCAGCATGCGCTGTTCACAACGAAAAGCATGTGAAACGATACACCGATAACTTTACGTGTATCGCTCCATATCAGCGGTATTGGTGTGTGAGACAAAGAGCGTTGCGTTACGTTTGAGGCTTTCGGGATGCACGGAAAGTATGAGCCGTTCATCCAATGACCACATCTTCCCGTTGTCGCCCATTAGCGACTAAAAAAATAGCTCAAGCAAAACTTTTAGTTTTGTTGTTTGTTGTTGATTTTGTGTGCAAATCACTTTTTTTTTGGCTAAGTTAATTTTATGTATTTTTTTCAATTATTTTATCATTTTTCTAATTTATATCAGGAAAGGCTGTAGATATCCTTGCACAGCTGGTGTCGCACGGTTTGGGTGTACAGCACGAACAACACAGTTGAGCAGGGATCAACTCTCCCGGCCTCTCTTGGCTGTATGTGTGTGAAATGGGAGTGGGTACAACATGTCCCTCACACACACACACACACACACACACACACACACACACAAATATAAACAGAGGACACTTGGAATTCCCTGGAAGCAACCAGACACTGTTGACAAAGTGGACAGGAGATGGTCAGGGAGGTGTATTCATGGGACTGTAGCGTCGAGGCCACCCACCTGTGATGAGTTATCACGGTAGCAGGTTTGTTACTATCCGATACAGGTTGGTGTAGCTAACGTCTTAAAATGTGATGGAGGTCATTGAGAAAGAGAGAAAACATTGTCATGTTATTACATGTTATGATATTACAATAACAAAAAAAATGTAGAAAGTTGCCAGTTAATTACTGACTCGCTCACTTCAGTCTAGAGAATCCTGTGTTGGGGAGGCCTGTAAATCACTTTTGAACCAAACACTCCTCTCAGTGTGGAGCGATCCTAGATCAGGGGTGGGCAAGCTATGACCCGGGGCCCATATGCAGCCCGTTCAGCTTTTCTACGGCCTGCCAAACTTGAAGAAATTATATTAATAGTAAAAAAGGTAACAAAATAGCTGTATTTCATCCATTTTTCTGAGTTTTAAGAGTCATCTTAATAAAGAGCTAAATATGGTGTGGCTTCAAATATATATTATATTGTAAATGCGTTTGTTTATTTTCAATTGATATTAAAGCTCATTTTCTACACATCCAATGATGTATTTTTTTCTCCTATGAGGGGACTCACAGAAACACTCCATCTGCTGCTGGTCCGGCCCCTCTGTCAAATTTTAGAACCCATTGTTGCCCCACGAGTCAAAAAGTTTGCCCATCCCTGAACTAGATGGATAGTGTAACCATACCCACCTCACGTGTTTGGTTTAGTGAAAATGCAGCGTGAAGGAGTTTGAATTTCCCGCCCGGCCAGCTGTCTGCCTGCATGCATGGGTGTGTGTGCGTGTTTGTTTGTGTGTGTGTGTGTGGGGGGGGGGTGGTGGAGGTGAGGGGGGCATCTGGAGTGAAAGGGCAGAGCTGTAACGGGAGAGAGCTCTCCAAGCCCCAGGGGGTCGCGGCCACACCCACTGGGGTATTCAGGCCACATGAAGTTGTTGTATTAAATATCTCAGCCTCTGATCTGCCTCCCTTCACGGTGTCGCTGCTCTCCACGTGCTTCCCGTGAAGCTGGAATTCTTCTAGTTTGGGTTTCTGAAAGAAAAAAAGCCTGCGGCTGGAAACCAGCTCTGGGTAGGTAGCTTGATATTTTTCCATGGCGCTGATTGTTTGTAGTGGGTCGTCTGGCCTCTGGATGCCGCAGCGTATCATGTCCCTGCTGGGCTTCTCACTTACTGGGTTTCGACTGAAACCTGTCTGCTTCTGTTAGACATAACACGGCCGTATAGAATCTCCTCCACTTGGCTGTGCGCGTGTCCTCGTCTCAGGCAGGTGCCAGCTGTGATACATCGCACGTGTCAATGCAAAAACACTGCTACGATCGAGGAATGCGAAACATCAGAGGATCACACTTCACTTTGAATTGGACTCTTGAAGATAGTTTTCGACCTCATACGGTGGTGGAAAGAAGTTTTTGGACACCTCATGCACTTGTGGTGGACTGTATTGCGCTAAGAATCAGTCTTAAATCTTCAAGTGCTGTTTATTCTCGACCTGAGTCACCAGCATTTATCCACATGCTGCACGTGCACTGTTCCCTCCAGCTCACAACTGGATGTTTTAGCAAGGTGACGTCCCTGCAACGCACCCAAGAGTACCAGAAAAGTACCAAACGACTTTTGTTTTCTAATTTTGCCTTGGTTCACAATAAATACTAAAGTCATTTCCATTTGTTTGTGTGCCTCTGGTGCAGCCAAAACTTTCCAAACAAACACACAAAAAAATCCTCTGGCAAATATTTATTGACAATTATTGAAATTGAGTGAATTAAGAGGAGCTTAAGATCCACATCGCTGGAACACTGTAGTTTTGTGATACACTAACAATGAAAGACCCCCATGGCTTTTTTAGTGTCCCAGTTCATGGAAATGCCTTTATTTTATGCCCTTTTTTATTATTGTGGACATTTTTGCATGGCTGCCTGGTCTACACAGCCGTGTGCGTGCGTGCGCGTGTGCTGGCCGTGCTCACAGCGGTGCCGGCCCGAGGCGAGCGTCGTCTCCCCTGACGGGAAGCAGATGGGAGCCTCCGTCCATCCAAGCCGTTCAGAGTCTGGCTTGTCCCCAACGACTCCTCTTCGCCGCGTGTCACAGCGACTCCGCTCGGAGCCGCGTGTCGGCGCGAGCCCGCACACTTGGCACCGTCGGCCAGCCTCCTCGACGTGATGCTAAACGCCCTCAGCGGCGAGTAAAAACCGCTGCCTCAGCAGTTTCGGCTGCGGTGAGACGGCAGAAATGAACTTTTCTCCCAGAAGAACCAACCCCTGTTCCCTCACACAGAGGCCGACGGCTCCTGCTGGTGAGTGTGGGTCCAAACGGTACAACACCACGTCATTCAAAAGAAATGTACTGAGCCCTACAAAGTGAGTCAGATTCAAGCCATTATGAAGACAGGGGGCAAAGTTGTTCTAAATCAGCCTTGGATTGTCGTTCTTTGAAAAGGCTTCTGTTGGTGTGTCAAGTGAAAAAAACTAGAAAAAAAAGATTTTTATCTCTATTGACTTTCAGCTGGATCATCTTCCAAGCAGAATTTTGCAGAACAGAACGCACAAAGCAAAATAAAAACAGCGTGACTTCAAAGACGATCACTTTGATAAATGTGAATAATAAATCCATGTCCTGTCATCCTCTATTGGCAGCCTCTTCGATCCTCTGACGTTACACTTGTCATGATCCGTCAAGGCTCTGAATTGCATTAAAGTTTTGGAGGAGTTGTGATTTTGACTGTTTGTAATTAGTCGAAGGAATGCAGCCTGGAATCTGAATAAAAAAGCGGTGTGATCCAGCGGCTGTCTTTCCCCTTCAGGCTGTAATAGTGCAGACAGGAGATCTTGGAGCCGAGGGTGTTTTCAACAAGGAAGTCAAGTTCCAGATGCTGAGGCTGAAGAGCAGAAGCGGTCAGGGGAACTGATAACTGTTTTAAGTGACATTCACCACTTGTGCCTGTGTTGTCAGGATTATTGTGTGTAGAAGTGTCAGATGGAAGCATGATTCCTGTGTATAAAAAATACTCTGGTCAAAGTAATAGTACTGATTCAACTCCTTTGCTCTAGTGGAGTTGAATCAGTAAGGAAGTGCAAGTTCTGAGATCGACTCAAGAAGTAAAAAGGGTTTGTTTGTTTTTTTCATCTCAAACAATGCATTCATTTTTAAATCCATGTTGAAACTCCTCCACGTTTATTTTTCTACTGTACTGTACTGAAAATGTACTGAACAGTGAAGCCAAGATAATATATTCTCCTTCAAAAATTTCATCCACAAAAACTAAATAAGTGAACTACTGAGCAGAATTTCTATCTTTTAAAGACTTTTAAACACAAAAGTAACCAGCGTGTTTTTCCAATGTGAGGAGTTAAAAGCATTTATTTGTATACAAATGTTGGGAGTCAAAGTAAAACGTCAGAAGAACAAATCGAGTAAAGTACAGAAACCTGAAAAATCTACTTAAGTACAGGAACAAAGTATTTGTACTCAGTTACTTCCCACCTCTTTTGACCCCAGTAAGTTACAAGCAGTACTGCAGTTGTGCGACACAACGCTTTGTGTTCAGCATATTTAAGTTTCTTGTTTGTATCATCCAGCTGCATGTCTTCCCACCTGGTATACGGAGGGTTTTCTGGTATTCCTAATAACATAAAACATGCAAGCGCAGCTTCTCCATGAGCACTGGGCTCTTCACGACGTCTCTGAAAAGACTTGCGGCGAGAAGCAGACGGTGCGGTGACTCACACCTGGCCAGCACCGTCTCGTCCGGCAGTTTGATCCCGGCTCCACCATTTTGTCCTTGTTGCACTTGAGGGACCTCATTTGCTCGCAGAAGGTCAGACTGACGGGGCTGACGTCACCGCACTGTGCTGCTCTCTTTGCTGTTTCATTTTCCACTTGGTTTGAATTATGGAAACTATTTGGCAGGTCAGCCGAGTACAAGAATGGAACAGCAGTGGCCTCTCTTTTTCTGATTTTCACGTAGAGTGTTTAACCTAGATGATAACGTTCAACTGTAGTTGACGTATGTGACATAGAATGTGTATATTTTACAGTAAGTTGATGCCTATTTTATTATTTTTATATATAAAAGAACCGTTCTAAGGCTAAGAAAACCAAATTACTTTTATTGTACTGTGGGTATATACTTTTATGTATGTATATATGTGCAGTAACTCTTACCAATACAAAAATCACAAATAAAGCCAAATATTACACACTGGGCCTTTAAATGTTGCTTTCAATATTTTTGCTAGTTCTGATCTTTTTTTTTTTTTTTTTTTTGTTTTTAGTTCAGTTTGCTATTGCAAATACGTTTTTTTGTTTTTTTTTTTTTTATTATTATATTTATTTAAATATGGGTAACATTTTGCTGTAGTCAAGCATGGCCCATGGAGCGGTCTGCTGAATTGAATGATGAAATGCATGTGGTCACTCAGTGAATTAGAGCTTTGATGCGTCTCCCTGAGGCTGTCCCTCGAGTTGAAGGAAGCGTTCTCGCTCATTTCCTCTCAGTAGAGATTCCACTCCGTCCGCATCGCAGTCCGGCACCCGGCCGGAGAGCGGAGAATGTCTGCGACTGTCATCTGGCCGGCATGTGACGTGAACTCGAGATGC
This sequence comes from Thamnaconus septentrionalis, assembly GCA_009823395.1. NCBI lineage: Eukaryota > Metazoa > Chordata > Actinopteri > Tetraodontiformes > Monacanthidae > Thamnaconus > Thamnaconus septentrionalis. The sequence continues at coordinate 10,897,361 of CM020504.1, forward strand.
TTTTAACAAATGTGAGGAGACGGGGACTAGTTCCTTTGAGTTTGCCCCCTTTGGTCAAAAATCCAGATTGTTTCAGTCCCTTGACAGCCTCTCCAGATCCTTCTGAAGTTGAGCTGAAAGAAGCTTCCAGACATCAACTGATTAATACGATTTGGGTTTGTCTCAGATGTGGTGCTTTGCATTAGAATGCAGCCGTAATGCACGACGGTTGATGGACGTGGTGTTGGCCGCGACTTCGTCCAAGTTTTAACTGTTGTCCCCCCTGTGAATTTGAGTTTGACACCCTCTGTGCTCACGTGCACACGTGCACATGTACACACACACGCACACACTAGAGATTGTCTCTCCTCTCCCTCCGCAGTGTCCAAGAAGCACGGGAAGCTGATCACCTTTTTGCGCACCTTCATGAAGTCCAGGCCCACCAAGCAGAAGCTGAAGCAGAGAGGGATCCTCCGGGAGAGGGTGTTCGGCTGCGACCTGGGAGAACACCTGCTCAACTCGGGACACGATGGTAAAAACAACGAGAGAGAGAGAGAGAGAGAGAGAGAGAGAGAGAGAGAGAGAGAGAGAGAGAGAGAGAGAGAGAGAGAGAGAGAGAGATAAGAGAGAGAGAGAGAGAGAGAGAGAGAGAGAGAGAGAGAGAGAGAGAGAGTGTGGATAAACAACCTGCAGCACTGAAGTGTCCACTCTTTAATAGTATTACTGACAGGCATCTAGATGGTCCTAGATGTCTGTCAGTAATACCATCAAAGATTTTTGAGATGGACACTTCAGTGCTGCAGGTTGTTAATCCACATTTGTATTTTTTTTAATTTTTTTGATCGGATTGCCTGGTCCTCGCACTTCTTCAATATTAATATTTTTATTTGAGAGTGTTTGTTTCTATATATTTTCCTGGATTTTTTTTACACAGCTACCATCCATCTTCTACACCTGCTTCCTCCTGCCCTCAAGGTCATGGGGGTCAGTTCATCCCTGGGCTTTAATGTTTCCTTTATGGACTTCATCCTTTGTCGTTTTCAACCTACAGCACTAACTGCAGTCTCCTCGCCTCGCACAACTCCACATCTTCATCTGTTCCTTTTCTATAAGATCCTCCTCTTTGTCAGACACGCACGTTTAAGCGTTCCGCTTATCCCCGTAAAGCTCAGCACCATCTGAACCTTTCCATTGGTTGACTTTGTGGTGAAATGAATTGAAGCTTTCTGCGATATTCACTGTATAGATGTTTGTTGCCCTTGGCAGGAGTTGGATAAGACTTCTTCTCAATCTGTCGCTGTAATGTAAGGCAGCTGTCTAGAGTCGCTTATCTTTTTTTGGGAACACTTTTCAAGAGTAATAAAATCTATATTCTGACACCGTAAACACCCAAATTACAAGTTCTGCACACGACACAACTTCTGGGTCCTGTTTGCAACTGTGGCGCTGCGTGGTGTGAGTCCTAATTGAACGGCTGCAAACCTCATGGTAATTACACATCTCGGGGAGGAGTTTGCAGAAAGTCCCGCAGCTCTCCACTTGGTTTAGTTATGTGTGGCTGAAACGCTGCATGTGTCTGGCAGAGATGTGGGCTTTTTTTTTAGACTCCTGTTTGATTGGTTTAGCAAGGCTTCACCTAAACTAGAGATACTTGCCAACACTTTTTGTGTGTCTCCTTCAGCCGCATTGATTCTCTGAGCTCTCGGCAACATGGCGTCCATCTCATGTATCCTGTAATATCAGCCGGCTGCTAAAGTCCAGTCAATAGTCCGATATCAGCTTCATTCTGACGCCACCTTGAAAACCTGTTTGTTGATGTTGGAACCATCAAGCTCTTCTTGTGTACTCGTGAATCTCCTGCATCTTAGCAGCGCATCAGCTAGCAGCGATTGCGCTGATGCGAGATGTCACGTTTGACAGTGCAGTGGAACAACATCGTCCGACGGAGTCGATGACTCACTTGCAAACGCCGTCTCACCATGAGAGGCTGAGATAAAAACCCTCTCCACCTCGTGCACCTGCTGGCTATACCTTGACCCCAACAAGGAGTGACTCATCAAGTGACATGAGTTAATTATTAAAGTGCATCGCACTGGAGTAGAAGACCATAGTTACCTCTGAAACCACATTTGGTTCGATTTAACAAAATTAAGTCACAATGAAAGACAAAGTGTCCAGGACTCCTTGTTCCCAACCGTTTGCCTTTGATTGTTCTCCTTTTTTTTGGCGCGTTCAGACTGGCAGCCAAAATCCGATTTCTAGCCCATCCAGATTGAAACCGGATGGCTCTTTTGTAGTGTGAACAGTCACAAATCACATGAAACCACCTTCTGGAGGTAGTTTCAAATGGCATTTGGACAGATGCGTCTCAGTGTGAACAGCTCCAAACACACCAATCGGTTTTTACTGTCAGTGACGTCACTCTACGAGACGCAAGAGCCAATGCGCCAGACCAGAGGGCGCCATTGGAGGTGCGGAGCTGTAACGTAATGGAGCAGACGTAATGGTGCCCCTGTCTGAACAGAACCAGATCCCATTTGGACGCTTGCTAAAAACAGTGAGGACACTCAGCCTTAAAAATCAGATTTGAGAAGGAATCTGATTGGAATCAGATTCGCCTGCAGTCTGAACGCAGCCTTTATTCTTCCAATCTCATAACGTGGCGCAGTACAAAAGTCCAGCTGAATTCAGTTAGAATCGCTTTTCGACACCACACACGTCCAAGCTATCACAACAGCGGCACCTCTGCCGCAAAAAATGGCATGAGGCGCTACCACAGTTTCTGCCATAAAACCTTCGGACTTCATCGCTCGACTCCAGCGGGTGAATTCCTCTTTGCGTCCAAAGCAACACTGGCTGCATTGCATGTTTGTCTTAAGAATCCTCCCACGTCAGGAACACAGGATTTATCCCCCCCCACCCACCCCGCTCTGTTTTCTCTCCGCTTGAGAACGAACTTCCTCCGTTTTCCCTTCTGCTATGTGTGGAATTCGGCCGAACAGCTGCTGAGGCCAGCGTCCCGCTCTCTGTCATCCTCTGAGTGATGTGCGAGTTGTGTGAGGCCTGGGAGCCTCCTAATGCACACCGAGACACACGCACACACACACATACACACAGATAAATGGTGTGCCTCCATGATTCATGGCTGCTGAGTGACAATGAAAACCCTGGGTGTTTTGCTGAGGTTTTTCTCTTGCTGCCAGTTCGTCTCTAAAAGACGGTCATCAGTGACGAGCTGCGTCATCCAGCACACAACATGTTTTGCCACTTTGTAGAGGAAAGCAGGTTCAAGGCCAACGTGCAAAAAAGAAACAACTTCTAAGGTTACATTTGGATATTGTCATACTGTCTCTACCTTCGTCATTATCTACACTCTCAAAGGTCTAATAAAACAAGTTTCCAAGGCCAGTGTTTTTCAACCTTTTTTGAGCCACCATTATATTTAACATTGAAAAAAATATTATAAAATGAAACTTTTTAGCCTCATAATGACAGTATAGTCTCTTCATTTATTTAGACTCAGCCAGTGTGGAACCAGGGTCTGTTTAGATGCACACAAAGCTGATGTCCTGGGAGCAAGTGAGGGAGGAAAATAGGCTGACGTTCCTTTCAAAGCACAGTCACTCCACAATGGAATGTTATTATTTCTTTTAGACAAATTAAGTGAAATTGGAGCATGGCGCACCTGACATTATCTCACAGTACACTAGCGTGCCGCAGCACACTGGTTGAAAAACACTGTCCAAGGCCACCGAAGTGACTTTCCTTCGGTAACCAAGCCAGAGTTTGGTCACCATTTTGTTTTGTAAGTGCCACCTCAGTCTTCTTTTGTTTTTCCTGCAGTGCCCCAGGTCCTTAAAAGCTGCACAGAGTTCATCGAGAAGCACGGCGTGGTGGACGGAATCTACCGCCTCTCTGGAGTCGCCTCAAACATCCAGAAGTTGCGGTACGACACGCAAACACGACGCACTCGCTCACTCACTCACTGCCTTCTTTGTTAACAGGATTTTATGAAGGTGTTTTATCAGCTCTGCACTTTGCACAGGTGTCTAATCGATGGAGAAAAAAAAAGAACTCACCAACTCCTCTGATAACCTACATTCTACCTGGACTTAACAAATCTGTTACAGACAAAATCAAAACCGTATCAAGCTCTGACAGTTAGATGAGATTTCTCTTCTTGTTCTGCTACACACACAGGGTGTATTCGAATGAGCGTCACGCCCGGGTGCAGCTTTGTTCATCATTTCACAATCTCGCAGTTTGTTTTTGCTCTGTAAACAGTCAGTGCGTGTCGCGTCGCCGTCGTGATACTTGACTCGAGAGGATTGCACTCCACGGAAGTGTAGACAGGCTCACTCAGTTGGCCATCATCATTATTGTGTCCGCGTAGGATTTATGAGTCTGAGTTTTGTCTCCGGCCACACGGGGTGCACTGGCAGTATATACAAATTTAAATTGCGACCATGACATTTCATTTTTGCCCATTGATTCAGTTTTATTGCCCCGCCAGTTTCATTGTAGACAACACAATGACAATAAAAGCTAGACCAGGTATGGGCAAACTATGGCCCGGGGACCATATGCGGCCTGTTCAGCTTTTTAATCCGGCCCACTGAATCATATAATAGCTGCATTTCATCATTTTTTCTGTGTTTTAGGAGTCATTTCAGTAAAGAGCTAAATACCCTGATGCTTCAAAGACGAATATTTTGTTGTAATGCTTTTGTTAATTTTTCAACTTAAAAGCACATGTTTCTACATATCCCATGATGCATTTTTTTGACCTGCGAGGTGGCTCATCAAAACACTCCATCCATCTGCTCCTCCTCCAGCCCCACTGTCACATTTTAGAACCCACTGTGGCACCACCAGTCAAAAAGTTTGCCCACCCCTGACTTAGACTATTATATTCTGTTAGTGTAGCAATAGCATTTCAAACTCTATGATAACACCATATATACACTAATTCTATCCCGTATATATTGTCTTTGACACTGGTCAAAAGAAGAAAACCAACCCATCTTAAAGTGTGTGTGTGTGTGTGTGTGTGTGTGTGTGTGTGTGTGTGTTTTCTTGTTTGTTTTAATACTCTCCACAGCTGTCAACATCCTGTTCTCTTCCTGTGCTTCTCTCCTGAAGAATTCCCCCTGGTTGACTTGTTGTCTCTCTGCTCTCTTTCACCAGGCACGAGTTCGACTCGGAGCAGATTCCCGACCTGACCAAAGATGTTTACATCCAGGACATCCACTGTGTGGGCTCGCTGTGCAAGCTCTACTTCAGAGAGCTCCCCAACCCGCTGCTCACCTACCAGCTCTACGAGAAATTCTCCGTAAGCGCGCGTGCAATGCTTTGCAAAACACAGGAAAAAACCCCATGGTTGTTTTGACTTGCGCTGTTCTGTTTCGCTTTCACATGAAGCGCAAACGTTTTGCAAAACCTCAAAAAAAAAATATAGAAAAACTCCTTTTTTCGTGCTGTAGTTTGTCAAAATGAAATGATTGACGCCCCTGAAATCATGGCATTGTGCTTGACACACCCTGTCATTATGAACGCAGCCAGCCACTGTGTGCGAGACTCGGAATAAAAAGCTGAGTCGTCCCTGAAGACCGAGTAAATGTTTTTGCCCGTTGCCATGGCGGCTGTGGGAGAGGAAGGGGGGGCGTTGGCGTGTGTGGCTGGATTGTAATGTCTGCCCAGCGCTCCCGCTCACAGCCCGGGTACTCGGATGACATTCCTCTCGTTGACAGACTTGTGCTTTCTCGACGTGTTTTCCCTGCGACTCCCGTCCTCATGCCTGCCTTTGTTTCCCCTCTGAAGGACGCTGTGTCAGCAGCAACGGACGAGGAGCGACTCATCAAAATACACGACGTCATCCAGCAGCTTCCTCCGCCGCATTACAGGTTAGGGCCGAGTCACAACCACCCCTCATCCCTCGGCGCTGAGGGCTGCCAGATTTGAAATACATGTCATGTGTGCTCACTTTGGGGTCCGTTCACGGGAATAACAAGCCCAATTTTAAGCACATTTATTAGAGTGACTCACAAGGTCACAGCAGACGGTTACATCTGTGATGAATTGAATTGAATTTCCTGACCTATGTGGATTCTAATTTGTTGTTGATTTTTCCTTTGAGATTTGAGCGCACTGGGGGAAAATGTAGTAGTTGTATCATTGTTATTATTCATGCTGCAACACTTGCAGTTCCATTTGAATTAATGCACCTTTGATTTCAGGACCCTGGAGTTTCTTATGCGGCATCTTTCCCATCTGGCGGCCTTCAGCTGCGTCACCAACATGCACAGCAAGAACCTGGCCATCGTCTGGGCACCCAACCTGCTGAGGTGAGATGGCGGATCATGCGCTAGGAGTTGTTTTCTCATTCTTGTCATCCAGCAGAGTGTTTGACTGTAATGGATCTTCAATGTCATTTTTATTTGGTTGTTTCCTGCGTAAACTATTTGCCATAGTTAATAGCAGTGTCCCACTGAAACTAAAGTACCACATTGTAAAAAGAATGTGTGTGTGTGTGTGTGTGTGTGTGTGTGTGTGTGTGTGTGTGTATGTATATATATATATATATATATGTGTGTGAGCATATATATATATATGTGTGAATATATATATATATATATATATATATATACACACACACACACACACACACACACATATATATGTATAAAATCTAAATGGACTGGAATAATCCACGTAGGTTTGTGCGAGATTAAACAGGATTATTTTGTTAGGGGATGAGTCATTCGTCCTAAATGAAAGGTTTTTCGGCTCTTGCTCGTGGGTGGATGCAAATTCACTGCGAATGATGAAAACTGAACACAGATGACATGATTAAGTGCATTGGCATTTCCACCAAATCAACTTTTTTTTCCCTCCTCCCCCCTTGTCACTTCTGCCTGCGATTCTCTCAGGTCGAAACAAATTGAATCCGCTTGCTTCAGCGGCACGGCCGCCTTCATGGAGGTTCGGATCCAGTCGGTGGTGGTGGAGTTCATCCTCAACCACGTCGACGTTCTTTTTAGCACGAAACTCAGCTCGCTTATACGAGAAGGAGGAGGTACACACACGCACACATACATGCAAGTTAGCGAAGACTCTTGCACCTTATTGCTGTTTTTACAGATGTTTTCCATTTCCAGGTCACAATTCTTTGTCACGACCCAAATCTCTGCTGATTTCATCACCTTCCACCAAACTCCTGACCCTGGAGGAGGCTCAGGCGAGAACCCAGGCACAGATAAACTCTCCGGTCACTGAGGACAGCAAATACATCGAGGTGGGCGAAGGCCCGGCTGCCTTGCAGGGAAAGTTCCACACTGTCATCGAGTTTCCCACAGAGAGGTTTGTTATCTTCGCTTCACACCTTGATCATTGTATCAATCTGAATCATGACACGCAGGCTTTGACATGTCAGTGCCAGTAAACGACATGATTGTGACTCCCTCTGCTGGTCATTGCCTGGTATGCAACATTTAAAAATCACTTGCAGTCGGAAATGACTTTCAATGGCTCGGATATAAAGGGGAAATTTGCAAATTATCACAAGCACAACATGTGATCGCATGACTAAAAGTCAAACTCTCAGCCTTTGGAACGTTATCCTATAAATAAAAATATAAAATACTGACTAAAATTGCACCGAACCTCTCGGACTTGGCTGCACGCCCAAGAATTCTGATGTTCTTTGCCTGTTTGGCCCCCTCCCTCCATCTTCATCTTTAGGAAAAGGCCGCCAATTAAGTCCAAAAAATCTCCTGTGGGGAGCTGGCGTTCGTTCTTCAATCTGGGCAAGTCTTCCTCCATGTCCAAACGGAAGTTACATCGCAACCCCAGTGAGCCCAATGAACTCAAAGCCATGGCACTCGCTGGTAAGTCATTTCTCCACTGTATCAAGTGTTTTATTTGTTTTTAGTTTATAATATCATTGTTCAGTGAGGAGTCAATGAGTGTTAAAAGTTTGTTTCTGTGTATTCGCTGCAGGAGGCCGGGGAGACACAGCGACGCTGAGATCAGCCAAAAGTGAAGAGTCACTCAGTTCACTGCACAACGTTGAGGGTAATTATCACTTCCAGCCGTCCTTCTCCACGTGTCCTCTTTTTTTTTTTCTTCTTCTTCTTCTTTTTTTGAATATGCAAATTGACAAGGCTGAGCAAACTTTTTGACTGGTGGGTTCGAAAATGTGACAGAGGGGCCAGAGCAGGACCAATGGATGGAGTATTTTGGTGACCAACCTCATAGGAGGAAAAAATATTTCATGGCATACGCAGAAAACAAAGTTACAACAAAATCAGTGTCTTTGAAGCCCCACAGTATTTAGCTCTTTATTGAAATGACTCTTAGAACTCAACAGCTATTTTATGACTTACTTAATTTCTATTAGGGCCAGATTAAAAAGCTGTACGGGCTGCATATGGCCCCCGGGCCATAGTTTGCCCATGCCTGTCCTAACTAATATCAAACAATTCCATAACATAAAATAATTTAGAAAGAAAATTTAAAGAAGCTAAATTAATAAACACAGAAAAGAAAAGGAGTGAGAAAAAGCGCAGCGTCGTCAAAATTTCACGGCGTTACATATTATTTCTCCTCCTCCAGGAGAGTCTAAAGTCTTCCGTCCGCGCCGGCCGCGCTCCAGCAGCGACGCCCTGTCGGCGTCCTTCAACGGCGAGCTGCTGGACAGCCGGCAGCACTGCAACTCCTACGACAACCTGGACGGCGGCGAGGACAGCGACGGCGACGACGGCCCCATCTGCGTGCCGGCTCTCATCTCGCCCCCTCGCTTGGCCGGCGAGGACGTGGACCTGAGCCCGCCAGACATGGGCGTGGCCTCCCTGGACTTTGACCCCATGTCGTTCCAGTGCAGCCTCCCCGACAGCAACCACTCCTACGCCTTCCCCCTGGACGAGCTGCCAGCCGGGGCCGGGGCCGAGGGCCCCAAGAAAAGCCCCATGAGTCTCGGCGGCAGGAGCGGCGCCGACCTCATCTCGGCCTCCTTCGTCGAGGAGACGGCGGCGGAGAGCAAGAGGGCGGCCAAGTCGCAGCCATGCGGCGGCGACCAGCCCGCTCAGGCCAACGGGAAGGCGGTTGCGCAGGTCGACCCCCCGCCAGCGCCGTCGACACCCGCGGGGACAAAGGACGCTGGCCCCCACTGATGGGCAGTGTCCTGCTGAGTGCGGCCGAGCCGTCGCTGAGCGAGGCCTTCCAGATGGAGCTGCACCACAAGCTGGCGGCCTTCGACTCTCCGGACGTCCGGCAACCAAAGGGAGACGACGGCAGACGGCAAAAGCAGGCGGAGCAGCAGGGTGAGGACATGTCCCCACTTGCCCCCCCCCCCTTCTTCTTTTTCTCATTTGAATGCCGTTTTCGTCGCCTCGTGCCCAAAGCTGTTCTGATTTTGACTGAGAACAGGGTCTTAGCTACATGGTGGATTTGATCTTTTTTCACCATCTCAAGCATTGATTGGTGTGACTTGGCAATGCATATTTCTGACTTGGCGACATGGTGGCGCAGTGGTTCACACTGTTGCTTCACAGCAAGAAGGTTGTGGGTCTGATTCCAGGCCTGAGGCCTTTCTGTGTGGAGTTTGCATGTTCTCCCTGTGAGAGAACCACGCAGACGTGGTTCTCTCCGGGTTCTCCAGCTTCCTCCCACTCTCCAAAAAACAGGCATGTTAGGTGAATTGGGAATTCTAAATTGACCGTAGGTGTGAGTGAGAGCGAGTAGTAGTTTGTTTTTCTATGTGGCCCTGCGATGAACTGCCGACTTGTCCAGGGTGTCACCCTGCCTTCGCCCTATGACAGCTGGGATAGGCTCTAGCAGACCCCCGTGACCCTGAGTGCAGGAGGAAGCGGGTATTGAAGATGGATGGATGGATGGATTTCTGACTTGATGATTGGCCTGGAGAGTGTTTCCTCAGAAAAACAAGATACTCTAAAGAGAAATTTAATGTAACCCTAACATGAGAACAGAAGGAACAAGATCACATAGTTTATTAATATTTAACATTGGTGAAGATTTGCTGTCCTCTAATTCATAGGGATGACGGTCCTGCTGTTATATGGTCACCCTGAAAACATTTATTAAATACCAAAAACTACAACAACAACAATAAAAGAAGTCAAATCGGAGATATTTCCATGATGGCTGCCTGAGAATGAGAACTCCTGCTGCCTATCTGATCCTGTTCTCTGCTGTGTGTCCCTACAGGAGTCGTGTCTGTGGACTCTTCAAAGGACAACACTCCTTGTACCATCAACTCTACAGTCTCCACTACCACCACCTCTACCACGACCACCACCACGCCTCCCCCTCCCCCTCCTAAAAATGCGGCCCGCATGTTGGCCTTGGCCCTGGCCGAATCTGCCCAGCAGGTCTCGGGTCAATCTCAGACCCAAGCCTCCACGCCGCAGTCACCTCTGGACGCCTCTGGCCTCCACCACACGACTCACCCACTGGTCCAGGCTTCCACTCCAGAGAGAGGAAGTGGAAGAACTTCTCCGCTGCCTGCTTTCGCCCCCGCCAAATCCCAACTCGCACCTCCCAGTCCTCCAGACAACCAGCAGCCAGTGGATTTCATCAGCCTGGAGAGTGCCAAGACTTCCACTGCGCCACCTGTTGCGCAGCCAGAAATGGACTCCGCTCCACACTCTGACGCCCTGCTCCGCAAGAGCGCTCCTGTTCCCAATGAAACCAGCCAGGCTTCCCCGACCAGAAAAAGCCCTGTGAGGCAGCCGCCTGCCGCCGTGCACGTCCCAGCCCACAACTCCTCATCCTGTGACACTCCGGCCACCAGCTGCAGAGACACCCAAGTCTCAACACAGTCTGTTCCTGAGGTAAGTCCCGCCTTTAACACAGAGTGGCTCTTATAAATTATTAATAACCACCAAATTATGATATACATTGGTGCTAATGGAGACAACATCGCTAATTAATACCATTAGAATCTAAATCAGGTTTATTTTCGGGAAGTTTTCACAGAATGAAAACAAGAAATTTGACTTGGCAAACAAAGATGGCTCGCCTTGTCAGAGGCTAATATAAAGTCATAATAAGTCAATAAATATTCATCCATCCATCCAATTTCAAAACCCACTTCCTCCTGCACTCAGGGTCACGGGGGTCTGCTGGAGCCTATCCCAGCTGTCTTAGGGCGAAGGCAGGGTGACACCCTGGACAAGTCGGCAGTTCATTGCAGGGTCACATAGAAAAACAAACTACTACTCGCTCTCACTCACACCTCTGGTCAATTTAGAGTTCCAAATTCACCTCATATGAATGTTTTTGTAGTGTGGGAGGAAGCCAGAGAACCCCCGCAGACACAGGGAGAACATGCAAACTCATGCAAGTCTCATAACTTGTTTCCATTTACTCCTTTCAGGTCAAATCAGAGGAAACGGTGCCACTTGTGATCCCTCCCAAACCATTGGAACAACCACCTCAGAAGCCCAAAAGGCAATCGCTCTCGCTGCACCAGAATCAAACGCAGACCCAGAAGCAGAGCCAAGATCAGACGCCGCCTCGTCTTCCGACACAGATTCAACCTCAAAAAACGCAGCCGCAGCCGCTCTCCAACCCAGCGCCGCTGCCTCAGGCACAGGTGAAATCCCCGAACCAGACCCAGCCGAGTCAGCCCCTCTCGAAGGCGAGCGCCAGAGTGGCCCCGACCACCGCTGAGCCAGCTGAGAAACCTTGGGAGGCCATAAAGCCAATCCAGCCCTGCACACAGTCGAAGCACCACGATCCTCACGGACCTGCACCTCCTCCTCCCCCTCCCGTGCGCACCATTGAGAGCAAACTTGCCACGGCAGCCCTGAGCCAGAGCGAGGCCCCCTACCACATCCTCCCTGAGAGTTTTGCACCCAGCCACCTGGAGGAGACATTGCCTCACCACCCTGTTTCTCCTTGCCCACCGCCCTCGCACCCACCGGCCTACTTGTACCACAGCAAAGGAGAGCCCATTTTGATAGAGCCACCCGGGGCCTCGTACTACCACCAGAGGGCGCAGCCGGTGCCGCACCACTACCGGCCGGACAGCGTGCCTCCACACATCTCGTTTGTATCCAAGTCTGAGACTCCGATCCCGTACGTGGCCCGGGTGGACAACAGGTACAGCACTTTGGGCCCCAGGTCCTACCACCACTCCATCAAATCCAGAGGGAATCCCCGCGGTGTGTACGTAGCACCCGGCCCGGGGCCTCAGGGTTACAGCCACGACAGGACCCACGGTTACCCCACCATCCGCAGAGTCCACTCGCTCCACGTCCCCTCCACCATCCGCACCGTGCCCATCCAAAGAACCGAGGTCCCCCCCGACGACGACATGTTCTTCTACCACCGGGCCGTCCACCAGTGCAAAGCCTACCAGCAGCAGCACCAGCAGCAGCAGCAGCAGCAGCAGCAGCAGCAGCAGCAGCAGCAGCAGTCATCCTCCCAAGGAGACTACCACGTCACCCAGCTGCAGCCCTACTTTGAGAACGGCCGGGTCCAGTATCGCTACAGCCCCTACTCTGGCTCCAGTCCGGTAGACCCGTACCACGACATCGACCCCTACGGCACCATCCGTGTCAGGCATTTGCATTTGTACAGCCGAGATCAGAGTGGTTTTCCCGGCAGGCCAAGTGGGAAAGTGAGCGGATACCACCACCATCACCCCCACGCCTCCCACCACCACCTCGCCCGCCATCTCCTCCCAACCGGGAAGGAGCACAGCTTCGTGAGCAGGGACATGCCCCCTGGCCACGGAGCCATGGAGTCCGCCGCTTACCTCACCTGGGACCCGGAGGAGTCGGAAAGGCTCCACGTGCATTCCATCCGCAGGGAGAGCCGGGCCAGACAAAAGGCGAAAGGCCCCGTCCTCTCGCAGTACGACAACGTCAGCCTCTTTGCGCCAGCAGACATGTCGGGCTACGAAACGTTGCACCTGCGTAGCAAGTCAGACCCGGGCAAAGCTGTGCTGGTCACAGCCGAGAGCAAAGACGCCCGCTACCTTCCCAGACACATGGTGTCCGACCCTGACGTCCTCATGTACATGGAGACCGAGAAGCATGCCGCGGCAGACAAGTCAGACGGCAAGCCGAGCGGCTCTAAGAAATGCCAGTCCTCGCACTCCCTCCCGTCGACTCTGAGCCACAGTCTGTCCCTGCAGAGCAAGTATGAAGCCGGGGAGGACAAGAAGGCCGGGGAGGGCAACAGGTCTAAACACTGGCAGCAGGAGTATCCCAGCAAGAGGAACTTCCTACCACGGTACGAGCGGCCCGACACCGAGCACCAGAGCAAGGGGAAGACGCCGAGTGGCTACAATGCTGCTGCGGACGAGCAGCAGCAGCAGCAGCAGCAGCAGCAGCAGCAGCAATTGGCCCCCAGGGAACAGTTCGCCCGTTCCAAGCTGGAGCGGTCTCACAGCGTACGGGAGCAGCAGCATTACAGCCAGGGGAAGGCGGAACTGGAGAGAGACTACTCCTATCAGAAACACAGCACTCAGTCCCACTACGACAACTTGGACGATTACCACCCAATACCTCAGCCGCCTCTGGCCCCTGTTCAAAAACGTGGCGGTTCAAGCTCGTATCCCACACCGGGGTCCTCGACCGCAAGCCACAACAACCAAGCGTACTCCACAGCACTGGGCCAGGGAGCCTTTATTCAGACTGACCTGGCCGTGCCGAGGCCGGAGACAGAGATTCGTACAGAGTGAAGCATTTAGGTGGATGGTAAATGTGTGAAATTGACTTTTGCTTTCTAGAAGTATAAAACAACTGTTGAGCTATGGTTGGGCAGCCTCTGCAGGACAGTGGACTGTTGTACTACCAATATTTTTGCTCCGCTGTATTTTTAATGAATTGTAAAGAAAAATTGTAAGACTTTTTACATAAATTCCTGAATGTACCTAAATTTGTTGTCCAAAAGATCATATGTGATTAACTGAGACAGTCAAATATATATAATATGAACGACTTAAGGTACTTTTACAGGAACAGCAAATGTAACATATATATACTAAATATATATATGACTAGAATCACTAGTAAGAAGGGATTTTTAGTTGTGTTGTTTTTCCTTTTTAGATGTGGCGAATGGTATGAGCATCAATCGGGGTTCAAGTTTGCATTTTAGAAATGCATGCACTCTCTATGTCTTACAGAACAGTTCTGTGTACTTCACTATTCATAATGTTTTTGTCTGGATGTTACAGCACAAGTTATTTTCTTCAGGATATATGCAGGTGAACACCACCCTGGTACACAGTAGACCATATGAAATACCCACTGTTTTTGTGTAGATGAAGTAGCTGGATATCTGGTTCGACAAGGGACTCGCATTCAATTGATTTACTGGCTATCATTGTTTGATTTTCTCTGTGACTGTGCCATTTTCTGTAACTCTGCTATTAACATTTTTTCGCGACTTTGAATGAACCGTTTTTGGTACTTTGTTGTCGTTTTTACTGGAAGAGGGACCAAACAACTGGAGCAGTTGATGCACATTTAGGAAAAAGAGGTGAAGATGGATGAATGCCTGATGAAACTCTGAGATGTGTCAGCTTATGTGTCAGAGGTTATTTTTTATTTTCCTTCCCATCCCATTCGCCATACTTGATGAACTGGACTGACTGAATAAAGCTGTAAACCATATCTTTTGAATGTGGTAATGAACATGTTGCTGCTGCTTTATGGGAAAAATAATTTCATGTCAAGCCTTAAAGTTTCTTCCTGGAGACCCCATTTTGCTCACCATCATGTCATGATACAGATAGTAGGAGGTCTAGATTTAGGCTTGGGTCAGTTATTCCTGACACTTCAGGGTTAACAAATTAATTAGCATAGTATTTTAATTTTTATATGGCCTCTAATAGTTCAAATTACATTTAAAAAATAGGGATGAAAGTATATTTTTGTGATATTTTGGGGCCATTTATTTTTAGGCGAGATCTATGTATGGTATACTCATCCAGTATTATACTACTTGCGCTTTAGGGTCACCTTAATCTATGGGATTACAATGTGTCTAAGTCCAGGTTGTGCTCTGTGATTGTTTGACTTCTATATCGCTTGCAGGTTTTGCTCCTCTTGCCTTATCAAAATCCTCTTCCTTTCAGATTAGGCATTAAAGTAAGGCACCGTGTACTCAAATGTGACATCATTCATCTCAAACTAGAGGTAGTATATGAAATAAATAAACCTGTTCAGGAATATCTATATTCACCTGCGTTGTTCAGTATGACAATTTCCTGAAGGCCAAAAATGCATTAAAAAATTTGATTCAGTAGACCGACTCATTGATTGCTGTATGTGAGTCTGATTACGTGTTGTGTTGAAGGCGTGATTATTCAGCTACATGAAAACTTCAATTTTCAATGCCAACATCATTGTCTTCCATAGATAATCTGTATAAGAATAAAATGCGTTCAAAGATTTACAAAATTCATGGAAAAGGGTATCTATGATTATCAGGACATTTTAAGTCCTCACTCTTTAACAGTTTCTCTTAAACTGTCCGCAATATCTGGTTGAAATGAATTGAGTTACTGATAGGCTCAAGGCTTGAAGCAAGAGATGAGTCCAAACAAAGCTGCCCTGGAGGAAAACAATATGTGCTTTTATGTCACATCTCGCGTCAAATAATGACTTCGTCACACTCGTTTAGAAAACGCTGCGTTATTTTAAAATCGTGCTTACGCATCACGGGAATTGTCAAACGGAGAAATTATAAACTTAAAAATGTAATCGGCCATTTTTAAAGAACAAGTTACAGCAGTGCGAGCGAACTTTCAATGTTTACAAATATTTGGCAGTTGCATTCTGGGGGACAGATGATTGACAGGGCCGCCATTTTGTTTGAGCTCTCGCCGCTTCCATTGTGTGAGAGATAGTAAATATCTGACACTGCCAGACAACCACAACACTTCTGTGCGTGTGAGGGAAAAGCGTTTAATTAACCCCCGGTGAGTTCCGTTTCCCTTTCATTTTTCCACACTGAAAATACTATAAACAATTAGGTGATTGAAATGGCCCTGATAAAGTTGTTTTAGTGGCGAAATGTGTCGTAATTTCGACGCTGATTCAACGAGAAAAGCAGCTGCTCGGTGGCCAGGCTGGGAGGGAAAACGGCTCGGTACTTCCACTGCCGTGGTAGCTGCTCCACTTTCACAGCCCATTTCTACGTCGCTGTTTCGCTCTCATATCCTACCATTTCAGACACAACGTGCGCTTGTTCTAGAGCTACACTTGCCGTCTATGCTTTGGCGCTAGTTTCTTTGACGTGCGACGTTATAACAGATGGTAAATATTCAAAGTTTACGTCCGACTCGTCTCCCTATTTTGTCGGTAGATTTCGTTTGGGTCTGCAGCCATAATCTTGCGGTAAGAGGCGGGGCTAATGGTGCTAGTCCCGCCTTAAAACAACGTGTCAAAGACTGCCATTGGCTCAAGTGTGGCACACCGATGATC
Source organism: Thamnaconus septentrionalis (assembly GCA_009823395.1). NCBI lineage: Eukaryota > Metazoa > Chordata > Actinopteri > Tetraodontiformes > Monacanthidae > Thamnaconus > Thamnaconus septentrionalis. The sequence continues at coordinate 10,913,803 of CM020504.1, forward strand.
ATGATTGGTGCTCCGTAAAAGAAAAGGCATGCAGGGGTGTTATTGGTGCAGTGGGTCGCACACGGTTTCTGGATTGGCTGGCGCTGTGTCTGCCGCTAAAACATCCAGAGGAAAAGTTTTCCAGGCTGCCAGGTTCAGATGAGGAGCTCAATGTCATGAGGTACAATCGTGCAAAAGAAAAATTCCTACATTCAATTCCACGCAGAGGGAGTGGAAGTTGAAACTACGCAAACGCGTTGCAGCCACACTAGAAAAAAACAAAACAAAAAAAAACAGGGCGCAGTATCACGTTATAAAGTGAAAATGTAAAACTTGAAATGTTAAAACGTGAAAGTTTCACGAAATAACACAACAGTTTCACGTTATAGCGTAAAAAATATCACGAAATAACCTGATAGTTTTACGTTTTAACGTGAAAATTATCACGTAAAAACGTAAACGCTTCACGTTATAATGTAATACTGAGCTCTATTTTATTCCCAGTGTGGCAACAATGTGCTTCCATGCGAAACAGACTTGCACATTCATTCATTCATTCATCTTCTATACCCGCTTATTCCAATTCAGGGTCACGGGGGTCTGCTGGAGCCTATCCCAGCTGTCTTAGGGCGAAGGCAGGGTGACACCCTGGACAAGTCGCCAGTTCATCGCAGGGCCACATAGAGACAAACAACCATTCACACTCACATGCACCCCTACGGACAATTTAGAATATTCAATTGACCTCACATGCATGTTTTTTGGACTGTGGGAGGAAGCCGGAGAACCCGGAGAGAACCCACGCAGACACAGGGAGAACATGCAAACTCCACACAGAAAGGTCACAGGCCCGGGCCCCGGAATCGAACCCACGACCTTCTTGCTGTGAGGCGGCAGCGCTAACCACTGCGCCACCGTGTCGCCCAGACTTGCACATGCGTAGAAAAAAAACGCTACACTGACTTTATTAGCAATTGAAATGATCTGACTCATGTAAACTGTTTCTATTTTTTTGTTTTACTTTAAAAAAAAAAATGTTTTACAAACACCAGAATTGATGCCTACACTCGTCAACAGACTCATTACATCAATATGTATGTTGCTACAAACTATTAGGGAAGAGTTTATGTACATTTAATAAGCTCCTTTCCCCTCCATAGTATCTATAGCTGAACACTCGTCGCTATGGCCCGTACCAAGCAGACTGCCCGTAAATCCACCGGAGGAAAGGCTCCTCGTAAGCAGCTGGCCACCAAAGCTGCCCGCAAGAGTGCTCCCTCTACTGGTGGCGTCAAGAAGCCTCATCGTTACAGGTAACTGCTTTATTCCCACTGAACAACCGCTTCTCTGCCCAAATCATGCATGAGATGATGATTTTAGGATGAGATCGTACTCACTAGATATTGATTTGCTTAATGATGTTTTTAATTGAGTTCAAGCATGTTGGTTTGAACAAATGAAAGACTAAGTAAGGTCGGGTTTACAGGTATGAACAAATTGATTTTGTCAAGCACCATTATGAGAATGCTGAATTGTTGAACAAAACATTTAAGAGCAGCGTTATTTCATTCTTTTTTTCCCCTCAGGAATCATTAGTTATTGTTTTAGTGGACAATTTATTTATTTTGGCTAAATGTCATATTTAGAAAAGACAAATGAATATGACTACATCTCTGAGACGTTGCTGAGAAATAAAAACTAATGTCAAGCTTTAAGTCTCCTCTACAGTTTATCTGGAAATTGTTGTTATGCTTTTGGAAGATTTTTCTTTGACAATAAAATAACAAATAAAAAAAATATACATAACATACAGTATATATATATTGATAACATACTGTCTTCTTGTGGTTGTTGAAATACCTTCTTGAGCTGGAGTCCTATTTTCATGTTTCAGGCCCGGCACTGTGGCTCTGAGAGAAATCCGTCGCTACCAGAAGTCCACTGAGCTGCTGATCCGCAAACTGCCTTTCCAGCGTCTGGTCAGGGAGATCGCTCAGGACTTCAAGACTGACCTGCGTTTCCAGAGCGCCGCCATTGGCGCCCTGCAGGTGTGAAGCCACTTTTGAACGCCTGCCCAAACTAAAACAGCCGTCGCTTTTCCCCTGCTAACATGCGTCGTCTTGTGTTTCCCCCTGCAGGAGGCCAGTGAGGCGTACCTGGTGGGCCTGTTTGAGGACACTAACCTGTGTGCCATCCATGCCAAGCGTGTCACCATCATGCCCAAAGACATCCAGCTGGCACGTCGCATCCGCGGGGAGCGTGCTTAGGATGGCCTAGAGTGTCACCTCCGTCTCAGTCTCCCTACCTGTCCATTCCCCTAACGCTGTCAGTCTAGCCCCAGCCCCAAAAAACGCCCTCCCTGTTCTCCTCCCTGTCCTGCCTCTCAGTAGACTTAGATTAATCCTGACTATGAAGAGATAGAAACATGTCAAAGTCTTGTCTCTCATGGGTTTTCGTCTTCACCAAATGTTTTTAGGGTACCTTTTTGTGCATGTGTAAGGTTTGGCAGATCAAAATGCACACCAGCAAACACACACTCTGACCTGTAGGATTATGGTTTGGTTGTGCCTCGGGGCATAAAGCAATCGATTGAATCTACCTGGAATTAATACGGGGTGGAGTCCAGTGGTTGAGATCTGTGCTGCAAGCAGAGCTGAAATGGTGGGGATGCAGCTGAAGGGCTAGTCTGCTTAAGGGGAGCTGCAACTTCCACAGCAGGGTGCTATTTAAACTAGTCCTGAGGCCTTCGACCCACCAAAACAACTTCCTTTGCTTTCATTTTTGCCCGTCCTGTCCCCGTCACACCTAAATCTGCCCGCTCACTCTGCAGCCCTCAGTCCTCACCTCTACAGTCTGCTCTGGGAGGGTATAGCAGTCTATTAGTCTATCTGTGTGAGTTCTGATCTTCCAAACCATTTATATTCAACAAATAAGAACCTTTTGGTTGCTTAAGAATATTGACTATTGTTGTGGATATGGTTGTTATTTTTTTTTACACATATGATTAAGTGAGAAACTCAATTCTTTACCACTTTCAGGAAGCATCATGTGAATAAGTAATGTTTTCTCACCTCCTATATATATATATATATATATATATATATATATATATATATAATATATATATATATATATATATATATATATATATATATATATATATATATATATATATATATATATATATATATATATGTGTGTGTGTGTTTTCCAAGGTCATGTCAATTACGTCAATTTTATTGCCTGCCACATGGGGGCAGTGGTTTGCCATCGCCAGCTGTTGAGTTCTCTTGATCAGGCCTTAAACATGAAGCTCCTCTCTCAAATCTCAAGGATGATTTAACGTTATAGCAGAAGTTGCCATCCATGTTTAAGCTCCGTGTGTCTTTTAATCTTCAGTAGCTCTGAACATGCTGTATAATCTGTCCCGCTCAAAAAATTGTGATAAACAAAATAACCTCACATTTTTTTCTTTTATATTTTTCTTATTCCTCGAGATTTTCAGACGTATAAAATAAGCTGATCTTTGTATTTTCCAAATTTCTCATTACAGTGGTAATAAATACATGTTAAACTGATGCCAGTTGTTGTGTTGTTTTTTTGTGCAAAACTTAGCAGCAGTTAAGAAGGTAAGAAAGCACAGTGGAAACAAAGTTAATTCCTGTTTTCTGGTTGCTTGGTTAGATAAAATTCAAGCATCAAGACTGGACATGTTCAATGTAGTGGCTTCATTGCATTCAGTTCTGTCCTATACACCCTCCTCTCACACCAACTAACTTCATGTCCTCTTTCACTCCATCTGTAAATCTTCTCTTTCTCCGGACCTCCAGCCTGGCAATTCCAACCTCAGCGTCTTTCTAACGATATACTTACTGTCCTCCCCCTGTAGTCCTATCTCCAAAACATCTCAGTCTGGCTTTGTCTCCAAAACATCTAAAATGTGTCATTTCTCTGATCTACTTCACTCCTGATCTCTCTACCCTGCTCACTCCCAGAGAAAACCTTGACATTTTAACCTCTGCCTCCTATCTTTTGCTCAGTGCCACTGTCTCTAGACCAGACTGCATCACTGGTCTCACCCCCGTTTGGACTCCTTCCCTTTTGTTGTCGCTGGCACTTTTCTTTCACGGATCACAGGTGTCACTTTCTCCACCTGTTCCAACCTGCGCGTACATGCTTCTTCTCCTCTTTTCCACCCTCTCTGTTGTTCTGGACTGTTGACCCCAAGTATTTAAATTGTCCGCTTTCTTTATACTCCATGTTCTACCTGGGTCCCTCTCATTCAAGCACAAGTATTCTGTCTTTCCAGAGGCTCATCTTCTTTCCTCTCCTCTCCATGTCGAACCGCCACCTCTCTACATTTTCCTCCACCTTTTTCCTGCTCTGACTACAGATCACAACGTCATCTGCAAACATCATTGTCCATTGAGATTCCTGTCTCAACTTATCACTGTAGCAGGGAGAAGGGACTAGCCCAGGTGTGGGCAAACTACGGCCCAGGGCCCATGTGCGACCTGTTAAGCTTTTTAATCCGTCCCATCGAACTTGAAGAAATTCTATTAATAGTAAGCAAATAAAAAGTATCTGTATTTCCTCATTTTTTTCAGTGTTGTAAGAGTCTTTTCAACAAAGAGCTGAATATGGTGGGGCTTTAAAAACAGATATTTTGTTGTAACTTTGCTTTTGTTTATTTTCAATAGACATTATGCACATTTTCTACACATCCCATAATATATTTTTTTATCTTCTATGAGGTGGGTCACCAAAACACTCCATCCATCTGCTCCTGTTCCGGCTCCTAGGTCAAATTTTAGAACCCACTGTGGCCCACCAGTTGAAAAGTTTGCCCACTCCTGGGAGGTTATAATTGATGCAGTCCCACCTCCACCACCAACTCCTCCTCCACACCTACAGACTCACCACTGTCTTATTTCTTTCATTGTTTGGGCTGTGGCTCCTCCTGCCACCTACAGTAGTGTTGGTCTCCCCCTCCCACCAATCTCTGTATGATTGCTGGGTCAGGACCAGCCGTGTGAGCAGGTGACGGGTCTGGCCCAGGTTCATTCCATCAGCAATTATCCACTGGCTACTTAAGGGGAGCAGAGGGACCAAGCTGGCACCAGATTGTAGTATTCACAGCAGGAGCTTCAGCTACACCAGGCTTGTGTCCTGTGGCTATTCGAACCACTCCAACCCTTTCTGTCCAGAGCATCAGCCTGCCTACCAGTTGTTGCCCATCCAGCCTGCCTGCTCTGATCTTGGTTTTGTTCTGACCTTCACAAGTTCAGCATTGGACTAAACCTGAACTTCCTGCCTCTCCTGTGAAGAAAGTTTTTAGAGCAGCCATTTCCATCTTTTTTCACCATCTGTCCTTCTGCGTTCCTATCCTGGATACCCAACCCATCCATCACTTGCGCTGAACTGCCCAATGCTTCCTGGCCCTCATTCCTTTCTATGTAGTCTCCTAAACACTCAACGTATCAATCGCCTTCCTCTTTGCTCAAGTCAACTGTATCTCTGGATTTTCCTGTCATTCTGAAGTCGCTACTCTCAGTCCTGAATTCTTCTCTCTGCCTTGGTTAACTCAGCCCTGGCCAATCTACCATGTAAGTTGTATTGATTCACATATTTAGCATGGCATATGTTTCACTATTGATGACCTTCCTGACATACCCCTCTGGCATTGGGACCAGAACAAGGAGAGCACTGGAGTGTTTCCCTTTGAAAGTAAAGATGGATTGAAAGGTAAAGGACAGTAATTGAAGAAAAAAAAAAGTTGCATCAATAGTAATTAATTTTTCTAAAATTAATGCTGTGTGTGTGTGTGCGCACACACATTAGCCATATGTTGCTGCCATCTCCCACATAAAATCTCTCAATGTGTCAGCAGTGTGTCATATGTTTAAGTTATGTCAGAGTTCTACACAAGACATTCAATTCTGTTGCTTCAGCGTATTTGTGTGAACTGCTTTGCTCTATAATCCACTGTTTTATCCGATGCAGCAATTATTTTAAACATTGAAAAATAAAGTTCCCCTCTCTCGGATGTTATACACTGTTTTTGTTTTCCAACATTCACCTTCCTCAAGGTCTGCTGGTGCCATCCATCCCCCATCACATCTGTTCCTCTCTGGGATTACAGCACAAATGTCCGTCTGAAACTCTCAGTGCTGAAGGGGGTGGAGGGGGGATTACAAGTGCACTTCGTCGTCTAAGAGAAGTTAGCCAATCAGGGAGCGCAGACCCAGGGATTAACCAATCACACCACGGAAGGGGAGGGCAAGGGGATTAAAATGAGTGCAGAGCGGGATTAGAGCGTTGTTGAGTGCTGAATAACTGCTTTAAAATGTCTCCCTCTTGCAGCCAGGCTCAGAGTGCAGTAGAAACGCTGTGACAATTTACATGTGAGACAGCCATCAAAAGCAAGAGCAGCATTTATTTTTATTAATTTGTATTAGAAATACTTCAGACATCTCTAGTCTGATCCTAAAAACCCCCGAAAAACAAACCAACAAAAAAACCCCAAGAGGACTAGAAATTACATTTATTGATGACAGCAGTAGGACGGCGCTAAAAAAATCAAAACAACTTTATATCTTTTTTTTCCAGAAAATTAAGATATGTTAAAGGGTGACGAGTACTGTCTTTGAAAGCTACAGAACAGAGAATCAATCCTTGTTCCACAGCACATGAACAACACAACCACGACATGTTTAGTCATTGCTACAGTGTGTGGCAGTAATCATTGCCAGCTGGCAGGTTCGGTCGGACAGTTGGGGGAGACGAGATTTATTTGCAGTGATGCGTCTGAGCTGGAAAAAAAGATTTGGTCACAAGGCCGAGGGCAGTTGTGTCAAAAATTGTATATTCAAAGATGCGTTGGTGGGGTGGAGAAACAATACGCAAAGCAAAAGGCAGGCATACCTGAGAACACAACAGGTGGAGGTAGAGAAAAAAAAAGATACTGCAGAGCGAGAGAGCAGAAAACAGCTAGAAAACACTAACGTAGACAGATAAAAGAAAGGTGAGAAAAAAAGAAGACAGAAGCAAGAAGTGGAGGAGCAGAGGGCCGAGGTGGGTGAGACGGGTGAGAGACAGAGGGGGATAGGGTAATAATCCTAACTAATTCACTTAGGGCATTGCTGAAGGGAGGCTAAGAGGATTGGAACACTCCCCGAATCAGATAAGCTAAAATAACCAAGATGGAGCAGCGAGAACCGTGCGGGCCATATGACAAACATGACAGGTCCAGAACCCGGTGACACGTGGACTCTTGTGTTCCGTCCACACCGGGTGCCGCGTCTTAACCTTAGCAGTCGAGCAGCCCGACCCCTAACAAAGCTACAAGCCCACAAACACAAACTATGATTCATGTCAAAACACAAACTCTCAGTGACTCTCAGTCAGAGCAAAAAAAAGAAAAGAAAAGAAGAGACAACTTTAATATGTTGCACAGCTAAAAAGAGAGGATCTCAATTGACCCTTTGGAACAAACTGGGGTGACGACACTCAGGGCTAACGCGCTAACACGCAACACAAACGATCGGTCAAAACCTAGATAGTTACACTGTTGTATGTAGCGTCGAGTCGTAAAATAAATAATAAAGAAATTGGAACCATGTCAGAGGAAGGAGGTGCTGACAGGAAATGGCTACGGAGCCGCTTCCTGTCCAACCTGTCAACGACAAACAGGAGACGGTGCGTTGCCGCCTGAAGTCCGGCAGTCGTGTCTCACGGAGCGACGGCTCCAACGGTGTTCATGGTTCGTCCTTCGCTGAAGGCTCTCGCTCTCTTTATTTCGCACCAACTGGGGGAGAAGGAGGCGCCGGATCAGGCCGGGCAGCCCGGCAGCTTCTTCTGCTCGGCCAGTGAAATAAAAACGCACGGCTACAACGGAGGAGGGGGGTCCTCGGAAAAAAAAAAATTCAACAACTTGCACGCAAGCAAACTGGAAAAAAAACAACAACAAAAAAAATCAAAGACGACTGTTCCTGTGGCTCGACCGCCTGCCGCGCCGCCATCTCGCTGACGCGTGACACGTTGCCGCACGTGGTTGCCCCCCCCCCATCCTCCGACGCCTCCCCCCCCGACTCTCCCCAACTCTCTAGAGGACCTGGAACTTCCAGGAGTTCTGGTCCTTGGGGTCGAGGCAGTCCATGGAGGTGAAGCCCAACTTCCAGGCCTGCTGGTCCTTGTAGTCCAGGCAGTCGACGGAGGTGAAGCCCAGCGAGGAGGCGGTGCTGTAGCCCTGCGAGGAGAGCGAGGCCGGCGACTGGCTCAGCGAGCCCCCCATGGAGGGCACGGTGATGGGGCTGAGGGCGCCCACCGTGCCCGACAGCTGGGAGTGCATGGGCGACAGGTAGGCGCTGCAGTCCAGGCCGGTGAAGTAGGAGGTGGTGCTGGCGTAGCCCTGGCCGTAGCCGGAGGGCTGGGCGTAGCTCATGGGGTAGGGGGAGGGCCGCTGCATGCAGGGGCCGGCCGAGGAGGAGGCCAGCGGGTCGGGCAGCGGCGAGATGGCCGGGCTCCAGATGGACACGGCCGTGTTGCCGGCGCCGGAGCCCAGGGCCAGGCCGGGGCCCGACTGGACCGAGGACGGGCTGTAGGAGCCCGGCGGGTTGGGGACCGGGTCGGGAGCGCTCGCCTCCTGCGCCGGGGACGCCTTCTTCTTTGGGGGGCGGGGCTTAGACTGGCCGGTGCTCTGCTGCTGCTGCTGTCGGCATTTAGCGCGGCGGTTTTTGAACCAAACCTGGACGTCGTGGGGGAGAAAAAGGACGGGGAAAGGAGGTGTTTTTAAGTGACGCGTGAGCTTGCACGTTTTGCTTGTGCACTGGTTGACTGCCTGCTTCTATTTGGGCCTCGTCTCCTCCCGTACCTGGACTCGTGACTCTGGCAGGTTGATCTTCAGGGCCACCTCCTCCCTCATGAAGATATCCGGATAGCGGGTCTTGGAGAAGAGCGCCTCCAGGATGTCCAGCTGCGTGCGGGTGAAGGTCGTGCGCTCTCGGCGCTGCTTCCGGGGAGTGGCTGCGAGGAGAGGGAGGGAGAGGATTACTGCACTGGCTGCCGCTGAGGGAGGATGATGGTGACGATGACGACGACACGACAACGACGTACGGCTCGGTGCAAAATGGAAGCCGAGGCCGCAGTCGGGTTTGAATCAACAGTTTCCACAAATACGTGCAGGGGAGAGGGTGAGAGTGGAAGGAACTGGACACAGTGAGGTTCAGTTTCCTTGAAATATTTCCCCAGGTATTACAGACTGCATCATCATCATCATCATCATCATCATCATCATCATCATCATCATCATCATCATCATCATCATCACGTAGTTTGTACACTCAGTTATTCTTCATAAACTCCTCAAGACTTTCAAGGTGTATTTCATTCTGTGAGCGGTCACAGCCACGGATTCCCTCCTGTGCGCGAGCCGGAAACATTCAAGAGAATCTGGTGAAGCCGGTTGTTATCTAACAGTGTGGCCCGAGTAAAGACGACTGACAGGGCTATAAATATATATAAAAAAAAAGTTCTGTTCGGGGAGTTGTGTAATGATTTAAATGGGGAGTTGTTGTTTTTTTTTTTTGACCAAATAAGCGCTTCTGTTCAACGTTATTCTGATTTGCCCGCATCAATTGACCGCTATATGCACGTTTTCGAGGAATAGTTAGCAAGTAATAGTTAATACTAATAGTTGTTTTTATTTATTACGATTTCTATCAATCAATGTGCGTCGTCTTATTTGTTGAACAAAAGATTTACACCGCTCTCGTTCCACAGTTTTTGCGCACGAGGCTGCGCGTCTTTGCGCGCCGACGACCAAAAATCCCCTCATAAACAACCGCAAGAAAACCGACGGCAAATAAATATATATTAAAAAAAAAAGTCATACAAATAAATGATAACAACAAAGTGGTCGATACTCACATGGATAGGCGACGGTTGTGTGCAGCACGTCCATCCCGGGCGCAGGCAAACTTAACCCGTTCATGGTGTAATGAGGCTGCTTTATGTAGGACATCATCCTGACGGCGGGCTTTTAAGTCCTGTGGCTGCTGCTGTTTGTCGGCAGGCGAGGCCCCCCGTCACAGACGAGCCGCGCAGTCGGAGCCGAGCAGTGGCGCAAAAATACAAACTAAACGAAAAGAAGGAAAAGGAGCGCGAGTTTCAGAGTCAAAGTGTCTTATTTCTCTCTCTCTCTCTCTCTCTCTCTCTCTCTCTCTCTCTCTCTCTCTCTCTCCTGTCCGCACTGTGAGGTTGCGCCGTGTGTCAGCGGAGCGCCAGGAGCATCCCGCGCGCCTCTGGAGGGGAGAGAGAGGGAAAAAAACAACAACAACAAAATAAAAACAAAAAGTGCCGCTAAGTCATCAGACAGGTGAAGTGCGCCACCCGCAAACACGGATGGAAGCCTGCGCGCCTTTACTGGAGCTGCCCGACTGAGTTTCTTCGCCGGCACGCGCTGCTAATTAGACGGAACAAGTGGCTCCGTCAAAGCCCTCCCCTCGCACGCACGCGCGAACGCACACGCGCGAACGCACACGCGCGCACCACCAACCACCACCACCACCACCAACACCAACACCGCCACACAAAAAGGACTAAAACTTGCACGAGCAAGAAGATAAAAATCACTTTCTCAATTCTTCTGATTTGATTTTCTGTTATTTATTTTTTTTTTTTACCAGACTGCAGGTTCAAAGGGAAAATACATACTTATAAACCAACAAAGTCCAAAATGACAACCAATTACATATAAAACACACTCAGTGGGGTTGGGAAGTTGATTTTCAAATATGATTTTTCAGATATTTCAAGTTTCAGACGTTTTCCAAAAATGGCACTGAAGGTTAAAACTTCTCATAATTGAATTTCCTTCATCAATGTTTCCACTATGTTCTAGTGGAGAAGCTACGTTTTCCTTCATACACATGTCAATTGACTTTACACTCCCTTTCTTTGATCCGCGGGCTGCAGCCCAAGCATTTACACACAATGTGGCAGATTACATTTATCTCTTAAACAGCTGCACCATCCTGGCCGACGCGCGCCCCTGCGTGTAAACACCCAGATGTACCGAACCGACAAAGCTCATTTGATTTATCATAATATGCTTTATCTGAAAAGTAAGTGTCTTATCTCCAGATAAAGGCGGGAAAGAGCGAGCAGCCCGGTCAGTGGCAGAGCAGGAGAGGAGAGGCAAGGTGCAACTAGAGCTGCGGCGAAAAGAAGAAGAAACCAGTGGGAGACGTGGGACCTAGACCGAGCCGAGGACTGTGAGCCATCTTTGACTGGACTGCCGCTGGGACTACAGCTCAGTAAGGTACACCTACAGTCTGCCATTCAGAGGAAAATCACATCAAATTCTGATGTGCTTTACATTTTTCTCATAAAATAGTTATGGTTTTCTGTAATACAAATCACATTTTGTTTGTTAATTTTGCTTTCCAGGGCCATGTTTTATGTGACCTAACCCTCCTAAAGTTTGAAAGGAAACCTGCCACTACTGGTGTTAATGCTATTTGACATGAAAACCAGTGTGCAGACAAGATTCTCTTTCTCTCTCTCTCTCTTTTTTTTTTTACATGAATCTGACGATGACGCCGTTGATGATGATGATGATGATGTCTGTAGCGACGCTGGCGAAGGCAGCAACCAGCTGCAGCAAATGGGGGAGTGGGGAAGAGGACTGAGCCGGTTTAATCCCCGTCCTGCTGCCCCCCTCCCCTCCCCCCGCTAATGCTGCGTTTGCATTGCGATGCAAACGTGCGCGCTCGCGTCGTGGGGCCCTGAACGAAGCGTGCGCTCTGCGCAGCCCTGGCAGACGGAAAGGAAAAGGCCCGAAAAAAAAAAAACAAGAACTCCCAGAGAGGACAGCAGCAGCAGGGCCGAGGCGCGTGGCGTGCGAGGAGAGGGGGGCTGGGGGGGGTGTTCCAGATGGGCTGGAGGATGGAGGAAACAGGTGAAGGGGCAGAGGGTGGGGGAGGCTCCGCTTCTTGTCCCCACTGACACACTGCTGCACTTAATCCAGATTAGAGTGTCTAAAACAGGTCGGCTAAATCTGCGGGCCAGCCAGCAATACAGAGGCCGCTGTCAGCCCCAATCACTCACCCTGCAGCCTTTGCACGCGCACGCCGACACACACACACACACACATGCAGACACGCGCACAGCAATAATCCCCTCTGCAAACAAGGTGCCACCAGCAGCCTGCCACCATCCTCCACCAGTCCACTTCCAGTCCAGTTGGAGGTCCATGCCCTGTTTAGCCGCCCGACCCCGCCAATACCCAGACACACGGCAGTACAAACTGTACGCATTTGACGTTTCTCTCATTATGACTGTCCTGCCTGCGACGGGTTCAACTTCAAATGACACGGATGCTTGCTGGTGGAGAAATGAAACACAACAAAACACCACAACGAGGACCCCCAAAAAAAAAAAACTGCTGACAGAACAGGCTACAGTTTTGTAAGACAACCACTCATGAAGTGGCATTTAGCATTGCACAAAAACTCATCTCATACAGACGACTCAACATCTGAGAGGAGTAAGAGAATATATCTTAAATTGAGGTGCGGAATGATTTGTTGAGTTGCATGTGAATTATAGCCGTTGTTACATAGAGAGTCAGTCAGTGTAAGAGGTTGTTTGCTAGCTAATCATTTTAAAGACAAAAAAAAAAAAATGAAAATAACTATGCAGTTTCAAAAACATACATTGTCAATTCCCTTTTCTTTTTAGTGCTGACAACACAGACACGCGTGATAAAAGTGTGCGTTTTGGGTCATTGATATTGGCAGCCACGAAATGCAAATACGTAATCTAGAATAGCTTCAGTCTAGAGCCAAACATTTGCTATAGGAGAGCAAAGTTACAGTTGGCGAACATCTACTGTGTGAAGGGCATAAGACCATTTCCAAGGTCTGTATGATTAGAAGTGCGGTAAACAAGAGATTGTAAGGAATCTACCTCTACTTGAAGGCTGGTGCAAACACCAGCAGGGTTCAATGAAGGCCAAGCAAAATCTTATAGCTGAAGCACAGATGATTATTAGGAAAGAAAACTGGACGGACCACGATGCCTCTGGGTAGATGTTCTGTGGACACGATGTGTTAACAGGTGGTAGAATTAAAGTAACAAGGAACGGAACACCCTATTAACAGCTGAGCGTAGTAGGTGAGGTCGGTCGGTTGGTTGGTAGGTCCTTAATGTGGGACTTGGCTGTATGACAGAGTATATAGAAGTCAGAGGGTTGCCGGGGAATTCTGGAGGGTAAGAAGTAACAAGAAAAATAGATTTGAGTTCAACACCATCGATTCTTCAGCAAGTTAAAGACTCAAAGCAAACAGGAGTGGTGGGGGAAAAAAGGGAAAAGGAATGATTGTTTTAAACTGGAATGAGCTGAAATGTGTCTCTGGGGGCAGGAATGTTGCACACTTAAAAGCAAGAACAAAATGCGAAAGGAAACCAGAAGAAAATAGTAGCAGAGAAGTGCAACGAACCTGTAGATCGGTGGCCAGGGCCGCAGGTTTCTGTCTGTTAGTCCACTGACGTGAATTCTTCCTCTGGGAGTTTCACAACTTTTCTATTCCTCAACTCAGCCTACAAGTTGGTTTAAATGGCGGAAAGGACATTTAAACACAATTTCTCATTTCAAAAGGACTGTTTGTGAATGGTATATTTGGAGATTGTGCTTTGATACTCAGGGCCATTTTCTTTTTGGTTGCCTGAGAGTAAGAGAAAGAGCTGCTCGACCACATGCGCCTACCACGAAGGGTCTTCAGATTCTGTGTTCTATGAAAAATAAATAATAAATGGCTGCAGTGGCCATGAGATACACTGAGCCTCTCATCAGAAATTTCTCCTTCACATCTTCTTGCTCCATGATTTGAAAAAAAAAAAACCCCCACACCTTTAGCACAAGCAACCACTTGCTTCTGTGTGCAATCTACATTATCATCATTCAAAACATTCAAAAAAGATATGTGAAGTCTGATACTGCACACTTCAGACATTGAATGTGAAAAGAAAGAAATCTGGACCCATAGTTGATTTGTTTGGCCTTCACCAACAGGAACTACAGCATGAATTTGAAATATATGTAACATATCTTGAGATATATTCATTCATTCATTCATTCATCTTCTATGCCCGCTTATTCCTATTCCGGGCCACGGGGGTCTGCTGGAGTCTATCCCAGCTGTCTTAGGGCGAAGGCAGGGTGCTACCCTGGACAAGTCGCCAGTTCATCGCAGGGCTATTTCAAGATATGTTACAAGATAAAGTGAGGTAGACACAGATATATATACTTGAACATTGGAAAGCTACCTTCCTATGTTACTACATTGGGAAAAAGATTGGTTATTATTTGAACATGGAAAGGACAATCGCCACTGAAAAAAACAAATTTACTCAATGTGAAATTATATAAGGAAAAATAATACAAGAATGTTAATTAAAAAGAAGACTTGGCCTTTTTCTGCTTTATGCTCTGTTTTTGTTTCCTTTGTATTCATCTATTTTTTTTTATTATGATACAGGCGTATATATCTTTACGATTGTATTTCACATTATATGACCAAATGTAAAGATGTGGAGGTTGTGCTCATTTGTCTGATGTGTGTTGATGGGTTGTATTATGTTAGTTTGTTGTAAATATTGTGGGTCTTTGTTTGATTTAATTTCGTGTTGAGTTGTTTCGCGGTGGAAAATGTGCGCCCTAAATAATTGAAGATGGAAATAAAATCTGATGAAAGGGAACTACAGTAAGTCACTGTTTGTCGTAGACAGATGGCAAGAATGCACCTTGTGCAGTGCATATTCCAGCACAGAGTGTTTGTGTCCAGTGTGTGCGTCTAATGAGTCAGGAGTTGTGTTGGGAGGTGAGGTGTGTCACCATGGAGGATGAGTGATTACAGTAGACAGTAATCCTGCACATGGATTAGCAGGTGGTATTAGGAGAAGTGGGGGTGTAGCACAGTGCCACCTTCCAAGTGTCACAATATGGAGCAGCAGCTTTGTCTTCCTCACCCCTGCAGCCCGCCGGACACTGTAACGTGATCAAACAAAATGGTCAGACAAGACAAATGGCCTCTGATTTGATGAATGGCTTATTATGCCCAGAGTGCTGATACGGCAAACAAACTTGGGCTATTATTGCTCGCAGGAAAACGTCCAGCGCAAGTATTATTCAGCTCAAAAATGTTCATCTTCCTTTTTTTTTCCACATCTCAAAAGCAGAAAATATTACAGTATTGTATGAAACACAGAAAATTGCCTGCTAGAAAATTCTAACAATTGTCCCTCCATTTCTGCTGCCGCACAATAAATATATAGACCAGCAACTAGCCAGTACGGCTAGCTTCCTCTACAATGAGTATATTTGTCTTCGCTTAAATTGACTTAAAAATTTGCTTTAATATAATGAATCACAAATAAATTGAGTGGTTGTCTCAAATTCACCCCAAGATTATTTTCAGGAAGAGCCAACTGTTGTCCTATTAATTGTACTTAGACAGCTGTACATTTTCTTAAACTGCTAATTTCATTGTTAAATACAGTAAAAAAGATAGGTTGGGGAAAAGGCTTATTACTGACTTATTTCAATTTTCCCTATTTTATCTGTTTTCCTCTGCCACCTTACTGATGGGAAATCAACTTTCTTCAGTTCTGCCGTTAGTTTGCATGACATACATAATGCAATTTCACAATCAGCTCTTAATTCAGTAGGAGGATGTGAGCAATGTAAGGGACAGGAGTCTGAATGAATCAACTTGGGATTTTATTTTTTTATGATTTAATGTTGACAGCTGCTGCTCTTTGTCCCTCTTTCTATAAAATGTCAGTCATGTTCCAGCAAGAGTGTCATCAGCGACCATCTCACACCACACTCAGTTCAACAAGGTATGTGAGTTTTTACTGACCTCTGCTGGACGTCACGGACAGAGGCTTTCACGTAAAGGGGGAACCACAAATTCACAACTACAAATGACGTTAAGGGGTTTTCATGAAGCGGATGGAATTCAGTTTTAGCAGTTAAATCTATTTATTCAAATCCAACCTGGTTTTCACATGAAATAAGGCATCAATTTAATCAAAACACGACACGTCATAATCAGATAAGATAAGATAAGATAAGATAAGATAAGATTAACGTGGCCAATAATATCTATTTGTCCACAACAATTTCCCCAAACCATTAAAAAAAAAAAGGTTATTATTTTATCAATACGTCTTAAATATAAAAATCATGTTGGAAGTACGCGTTGTGTATTACATTTCACCGCTAGGTGGCAGAACTCAATGCATGATGCGCCGAAACTGCCATCATTTTAGGTGAAGAGTGGAGTTGCATTTTGCCAAATAGGAAACTACACAAAGAAACACAAACGTCAGAACTCAGTGGTTTGATAATTTGTTTAAAAAGTTTTGTTTTTCCGGTAAAAGGAATAACAGCAATAGCAATAACTAGATCTATTTAACAATAGCGCATGACTTAACTTCAAACACAAGAACAGTGATGTATAACATAGAAAAGAAAAGAACAGTAATACAACGATTTCCACTTTTAATGTATGGCAAAAACGTTTTATGAAACACTTCAACAGTCATTTACTGAGTAAACTTAGTCGTGTTCGAACATAACGGAGACGCTTTTCCTCTTGATTTGAGCTCATATCAGAAGTAAGTGCATTATATCCCACAATACGTAAACACAACTCACGTCAAACCCGGATGTTTTGCCTGCACCTAAACCGTTCCGACGAGAAACAACCTAGACAGTAGGGAGACTTTAACAGGTTACTCGTCGTAGTTTGTAAATCAAACATTCAAAGTTAAAAACAAACAAACAAACAAAAAGCAATTTCACCCCGACACATCTATTTCCGAACCCACCGTCTTATTTAATGGAGCAATGGTGGTAATAACCAGGGATATGGTCTAAATGTGTGTCAATATCAGCTGAAATCAGTGGTTCCACTTCAGTGCTTCGGGATGCTTCAAGATTGTTATTCCTTCGTGGAGGATAGTTTCAGTCGCTTCCCGTCCCAAAGTAACATCTATGGCCTTTGTCAGGCTGGAGAGCAGCAGCTGTTGGCCGCCACGCTCAAAGGGAAGGTGGTGTGCTTCCGCTACCAGGAGCTGCAGCAGAAGATCCGGCCCGTGGCCAAGGAGGTCCAGTTCACCTACATCCCAGGTACACTCACACTGAGCAGCCTGAAGACTAAACCAAACAGTGCCCGCTGTAATCGTCCCCGTTGAAGCACCACATCGAATATATTATTTATTTATTTAAAAATGAGCGACTTGCGTCTCTTGAGTATTCTGTTGTTTATTGCTTTGTAATATCCCACATCCTGCACGTCTTGTTGTCATGTTTAGTCCGTTGTAGGAGAATATTGATGCTGATGTAACACCCTTAGCAGCTTCTGTAATGTGTGTATTTTATACACAAATATACACAATAGATATTAAATGTTAACACAGATGTATTTACCGGTAAAGCTTCCAATGAGTATGAGGGGACTGTAAAAATAACACAGTTTCTCACTAAAACTAACTGTTTTTTCAGAGATATCGGAAGAGCAAAGCTTGCAATGAATTTAGGTTAGAGTAGCTTTTACACTTCACTTCAACTGCAGCAGCCAGTTGCTATTAAAATTAGATGATCTGTGCCCAAAGTGTGTATTTGGTTCTTTAGTGGTATGGTTTTGCATATGAAAAAGGAGTCTAAAATCACATGTATGATGTGATTCCTGTGTAATCAAATATACCAACTAAAATGTGGTTTAGTTTGCACTTGAAGTATTCAATGTAGCATTAATGTGCAATACTTTTTGTGGCTTACTTGTTAAATAACCCAAATACTTATTCTGATCTTTTCCCCCCTAAATGCAGTTGATGCAGAAATCGTATCAATAGATGCCTTCACCAAGTCTTCACCCAAGAGAGGACTTGTGGTGGGCATTACGTTTGTAAAGGTACTAGCACCTGTAAACTCACAGCTCACAGCATTAATACTCTTTTGGACCAGATCTGCTAAGCAAACAGTAAACTTTATTCATGGCAGGACTCTGGTGACAAAGCCACGCCGTTCCTGAACATCTACTGCGACTATGAGCCCGGCTCGGAGTTCAACCTGGAGTCTATTGCACGTGAGTGAAGCAAAGTCCTCATGTGTTCTGTGATCGGCCGTCCCAGTGTGCCACCTGCTGATGTCACTGTGCTTTCCTGAACAGAGAGTTGCCTAAATCTGGAGTTGCAGTTCACACCCTTCCAGCTGTATCACACGGAGTGAGTTTGCAGCTTCGGAGATCATGCACCATGAATTAACATGACGTACAGAAAATGAGAGTGACTGGGAGTTAATAATTCCTCTTTACTCTCAAAGATAATTCAGGAATATTCACAAACAGTTTCTTTTCAGTCATAAAAGTGTTTCCAAAGTGAGAAATTATTAGAATTATTTTATAGACTCATGATATGGCTATAAAATAATGAGAGAGCTAATGATGTTTGGCTGTTTAAATTGTCTCTTTACTATTTGGACACAGTGTTGTTATGTGTGTTTCAGAAAGATGCAACAGGACAACAGTCATGATATTATTGATATACCTCAGTGCATTTAAAGCGTGTGTTGCCTTCTGAATGAGGCTCTTTGAAATGTAACGTCAGCATCAGCATCTTTCTCTCTGTTGTGCAGAGTGCAGTGTGACGACGGAGGCAGAGAAACAGTTTTTCTGCTCAGCGGTCACGACCAGAGGATCCACCTGTACAAGGAGGTCAGAAAGGAATTATACATAATGATAATGATAATAATGATATCACATATTTCAGCACAATGTAACCTTTAACATCCTCCTAATTTTCCCCTGAAAAAAGAAACTTATAAATCAAACTATTTTTATCAATACAATCATGGTGTTTGATTTCTTTGGCAGGAGCCTCTGGAAATCTGACATAACGACAGCCCTATAACGATCAGAACAAACACTTTTAGATCAGGTTAATGTATCCCGATTAAAAATAGTGCGGCCTTTCTCCAGCATGTATGGGCTGAGGAGAGCGGGGTTAAAAAAATCCCGTCAGCAGTAAAACACAGAGACCTTTTAACTTTGCTTCATTGGGCGTCACTGCATCTCTCCAACAGAACGCGTCGCTCCATCAGTTCGAGGAGCAGCCAGTGGAGAAGCTCTTTCCTGAGCTACAGCAGCTGCCCAGCAAGTCAGTCTGTGTGTGCCTGCTGCTCATTTGTGTTGTCACTCCAATGACAATGGCAAACATTTTCGTTTTTTTGTTTTTTACTGATAAGCATCATACCAAAGCGTGAACTCTGTGATTGCTGAGGCAATTGATAAAGCAAAGCTACAATTAAGAACCTCTCAAGTCAGCCACAGTTTCGTTACAGTGGTACAAAATGAAGGCACGAGGCAGGACGGCTGATTTGTCGCTGTCCCCCTCCTCTCGGCAGCGTGCTGTGGCTGGATGTGCTTCCTGTCGCAGGGGGCCGACGACTCTCGGCGTTTGGCTGCCAGAACGGCTGCGTCGGATTGGCTCTGGTCAACCAGACTGGCTCAGGTGAGGTCACATGACCCTCTTTCACAGGAGCATGCATTTTATTTGAGGTGGGGCTGTGCGCAGCCTAACTAGTACTTCTGGTCTTTTAACTGCATTATTTACAACAGTTTCACTGTACAGGTCTTTAATGTGTTGCATTCAAATCAACAGTGCACGCTACGGACACTGCGGGACTCTATTGCCCTTTTAGTAACCGTTTTAATCAACAAGATTTATTTTTTTTACCGATGACTTTTCTCTGGCATTCTCTGGAATGATAACTAGGACGCCTTGGCGGTGTTCCTGGTTTGGTTTAAAGTGAACTTTGTTCAACTTGCAGAGGTTTTGAAGAGCTGGCGCTTCCAGTTTGACAGCCCGATCTCCAGCATTCTGCTGTTCCCGCTGAGCTGCCAGACGGAGCCCAGCGGACAGAAAGGTTTGTCCAGTAAGAGTCTACGTCTGAAGGACCCTTCGTACATCTAAAAACAAAAATTTCAATTCTTACTCCACATGTGAATGTCAGGTACAAAATACAAAACAGAGCAATATGTTAAAATACACATGCACAACAAGTGGAGATATCATCAAATTGGGTGTATATAAAGTTGGGCTGTACAGCAAAGTAGTGCAAATGATGATTTTGCCAGCTGAAAGGTCAGACTGCTAGCCCTGATGTCTTTCGCCGACTTTTTTTTCGTTTCAGGTGAGGAAATAGAATCTTACAACCTCCTGGTGACCAGCACCATCGAGATGGCCGTCGTCTACAGGTCCGAGTCCAGTCGCTCTCGAGGGACGTCAGCGGAGTCATTTGTTGTTAGTTTGCAGAGTCAAGAACAGCGTGCGTGTGTGTGTGTGTGTGTTCTCAGAGACGTGCAGGAAGTGGGCCTGTCTCAGCCTGTGTGCCTCTTGGAGAGCGACCAGTGGGACGCAGTGCTCTGTGCTCTGGTCATCGACCTGGACTTTGACGGCCAGAAGGAGGTGCTGTTGGGGACATATGGACAAGTGAGTATTTTTATTTATTTATTTTTTTTAACATTTTACTACTCAGTCTTGTTCTACAGGAAACATGTCGAAGTGAAGCATTTATTGGAGAGGGTTTGAAAGCTTATTGCTACTCAGAAGGTATCTAATGCATGTTTTGTAAACATGGACTAATAATTTGCCCTGACTGCATCTTGGTGGCAGAGAGGAATACGTTTTTCCATCTGACCTTCTTGTTTCTTTTCTGTGTGTAAGTTGCTCCTCCGCTAAACTTGTGTGATTCCATGGCACCGCTTGATGTACAGTAGCACGCTCAACCCTCCCCCCAAAAAAGAACAAACACTGGAAGGATATAGTGACACCATGACGATGACGCCTGCGTCTTTGCCTCGCAGGAGCTCCTTTGTTACAAGTTCCAGCCAGCGGCGAGCGGACAAGACGCACAGTTCCAGCTGCAGTGGAGACGCAGCTTCAAGAGTCCCCTGCTGTCCATCATCTATTTAGACCTGACCGGGGACGGCTTGAGAGAGATGGCTGTCCTCACACTGAAAGGACTGCACATCCTGCAGGTCTGTAACCATCTGCTGCATCGCGCTTACTCTGATGACTTTGCTGGAATATTTGGAACGCTGAAGTGAGATCAAACCATGAAATGTGTTGTTTAGACATATTACAGTAATGAAATCAGTTTAAAAAAAGCATTAAAAATACTATTTTGGTAACCAGCTATGAACTGTGTCACATAATAGACACAGTAGCATTTCAAATAAGTTCATTATTTTTGAGTTTTCACGACTTTGTCTCTGAAGTCTTCCGAGATGTGGATTAGGTCGACTTTGTGAGAATCGCCCAGTGGGGCTACAGTGGCTCAGTTGCTAAAAGGTTGGTGGTTCGAGTCCCGCCTCCAACCGTTCACGTGTCAAAGTGTCCTTGGGCAAGCACCTTACATCGCGCCCATGAGGCCTGGCAGCTGCCTGCATGGCAACAGCTGCCCAGTGTGTGTGTGTGTGTGTGTGGTGTGTGCAGAGCACTCGGGCCACCGTGAAAGAAAAGCACCTCCTCTAGGTGCGCTCCATTTACCATCACAGTCATTTGTTGTCCAAATTGCTCATTTCTGTCGCTGGTGTCCCTCCGCACGTCAACATAATGGAAGCTGTCACACTGGGATGCAAAGGTGTCGTCGCAGTGGCGAGTGCGGCTTGACCTCACTGCAAGTATAGTCGTATTAGCAGTATGTCTTGGAATTCCAGTGTCCAATCCAGTTCAAGGTCATGAATCGTTATTTTTAAATACTGCAATAAATATCACACCGTGGGAATGTTACTCAGGTGTCGTGGCACCTTGGGTTTTTGATACAGTTGCATGCCTGCTGTCAAATTTCCACACTTTCTCCTGCGTGTATGAAGTCTACTGGCTCTATATCTTATTCTTTTTTTTTAAATCACAAGAATAATTATTAAAAATCATCACATCAGACTAAGTTGATAAACATGTCATGTGATTTATTTTGTATTTGTTCCATTGTCTTTTCAGCATACCCTCACCAGCACTGCTGATTTGATCCTCCAACGACTCGCCCAGAGGGTAGAGGCACTGACGGTTGGCTCTGATCTGGAGTCAGTTAACGCACAAAGTGCTGAGGAGATGAACTGTCCGGCCAAGAAAGAAGATCGTGACACTCCGACTCCGTCACACTGAGAAAAATACACATTGTGCTGTTTTGTTTGCACAAGGACATTCTAGTAGTTCTGACTGAAATATTGACTTGTGTTGAGCATGTGGAAACGTACATTTTAAAATAAAAAGATAATATTATTACATTAATAATGAATAATTCTGTTAATGGTATTCAAAAATGTCAATTGTTTTTATTTGTGAGGTAATGACAAGTGTTGTTGTTTTTTTGTTGTTTCTGTCAAGTTGAAATTTGATCACAATTCAGTTCTAAATGTTTTTCCTTGTGACACATGAGATCGGCCCATAATTTTCAGACACTTGGCCATGAAATGAGTGAATTTGTTTTGGCCAATGGAATGTAACAGCAATTCTTGTAACGTCAACATTTGAGCTTTCAACTGATCATTTCAAAAATGTTGAAATGCTGCGTTTTGGTCATGAAACGTGCAGAATGATTTAAAGGACTTTTCATGAATGCATCTTTTAAAGTCGCGTTGAGATGAAAAACATGAAGTTTTGGCTAATTATTAACTCTTTGATTTCAGTGTCCTGCCTGTGTGTTGATTGGCTGTGGCTGACCACAATGAATCTGTTTAGCACACAAGTTTACAAAGTAAGAGGATCTTGTTAAATTTTTTTAGAATTTGTAAATATTTCGTTTTTATCAGAAAAGGGAATGTTAAGAGAATCTATACTTCAAGGTTACACATTCCCAACACAACTGCGACAGGGAGGTAAAACTGTGAAATAAGTGTTTGAAATGAGTCAGTTCCAGATGGAAACCCCAAGGTTTTGATTATAACAATAATATAAAAAAAAAAATCCGCCATGCAGTCGTAGTTGCGGTGGCCTTATTTTTGGCCGACCAGTGGCACTGTAGTCCTCCTCTCCAACTAGTCTCAGCTCCCTCTCGCACTACAAAGGCAACAATAACAACAGCTGCACTTGTCTCGATGGGACTCGAGGGGGGAAGATGACTTCACGGAGAGCCGTCTCTCCAGGCTCCCTGCCTCCGACCACCTCCTCCACCACCACCGCCGCCTCTTCCCCTCTATTCCTCACCGCCGTCCGGCTGCGGGACTGTTGCGCCGCTTTCTCTCCGCGCCTTGCGCTCCCCGACAACCGGGAGCCCGCTGGCCGAGCGCCGCTGAGCGCCTTCCGCTCCACGGACCGCTGCTGCTGCTGCTGCTGCTGCTGCTCCTTCTTCTTCTTCTACTTCTTCTTCTTCTTCTCGGACTGGGCTCAGTGAGAGAGAGAGAGAGAGAGAGAGAGAGAGAGAGAGAGAGAGAGAGAGAGTGTGTGTGTGAGAGAGAGGGGTGAGATTATAGCGCCAAACTGATCTTGTGGGTGGCAGAGGAAGATGATGATGATGATGGCCGGTGGTGGAGGAGCAGCAGCAGTAGCAGCAGTAGTCGTGGACCATAACGGGATGTTATACTCGGGTCCGAGTCTCCAGAGCCTGCAGCAGCCCCTCATGGAGGCGGAGAGCGCCGACTCTCGCAAGCGGCCGCTGGAAAGTTCTGCCGTGGAGGAGGAGGAGGAGGCCGGCTGCACGAAGCGCACCAACGTCGGAGGTAGGAGGAGATGCACGCACACGCGCGCGCGCGCACACACGCACGCTCGGTCGAGTCTGTGGGGACAAGCGAGTGTGAAAGAGCTGCGCAAAAACTTAGGCGGGCCGCTCAGAATGTTCTGGTATGGAAAATGGAGAAACACGCAAGCAGGTCTGGAGCAGGTGACCTGACAGAGGGGTCCCGGTTCAGCCCAGGAAGCCTCCTCGTCCATCACATCTGATGCAGTGATGCTTGGTGCTTTCGACACGGATTCCCTGGTGGTTTGTAATGCAGGGCAAAAAAAAAAAAAAAAAAGAAAGAAAGAAAGATGAAGGAGCAGTGATGTGAGGTGGCTCCTCATAGAACACGATGCCATTTCATGTTCTGTATAGTGCATATCTTTAGTCATCTAA
Source organism: Thamnaconus septentrionalis (assembly GCA_009823395.1). Taxonomy (NCBI): domain Eukaryota; kingdom Metazoa; phylum Chordata; class Actinopteri; order Tetraodontiformes; family Monacanthidae; genus Thamnaconus; species Thamnaconus septentrionalis. The sequence continues at coordinate 10,937,963 of CM020504.1, forward strand.
TTGTGATACTCGGATCCTAAAGTTTTGGAGGCGTAACCTCTCAGCTGGTAGCCGATGGCCTTGCTGCGGAGGCTCCAGGGTTTGTTCTCTCAAGATCCAGAGACGACGGTGATATTGTTCAGATGGAAGGGTCTTTCTGCAGAGCCTAGGTGTAAAGTAGTTTTTCCAAAAGTAAAGTGCTAGTTTTTGCCCTTTGGCCTAGTCAAGTCTACTGGACAACATATTATTAGTGTTAGCCTCATTAGTGAAGGATACATGATAATGTCTGTATGGTGTACAGAGGTCTCAAGCATCTCCTACTGTAGCCTAGATTCTCCTGCCAAAGTCAGGTCGTCAATGTTTTGGTGCAAGCAGAATCTCTGCTTACATGCCTGTTTATGTGGCGCAGTGTTTTTTTATTTGAATTTTGAAGATACTAAAATACAAAGTATAGTGCATTTGTAAAATGGAAACATAGGCTGGGTAGGGTAGGGTTTTTTTTTTGACAAAAGAATGTTTAATAGGACCTATTCTTTTGTTAGGACAGCAGAATAGGTTCTGGGTTGTCCTTGCCTCAATGCCACTGTAATTTATTAAAACTAACTTGCAGTTGTATTCATTTTGTTTGTTTGTTTTTTTCGTTAGCGAGGTGGTGGCTGTCTAACTAATGCAAAAAATATACCTGGAGGTGTGTATTACACATCATACCTAAGATCATATAGTTTATCGTCAGTTGTTGTATGCAGCAAGCAGCAAAAGGAGCACTGTGGCACCAGACAGTAAATAGTTGTGATTGAGTTGAAAATACCCTAATTAACACCCGTTTTCCCTGTTCCTGGGTGCTGTCATCATACTGCTACAATATAGTCCTGACACTCAGTCAGAGTGGCAGAGCGTTTATTCTGTCTGTCATTTCCACGACAGTATCATGAGCTACTGTTCGACATTAACTAGATTTAACAGGCTCTTCTTTTTGCACTTATGTGACAAAATGTGCTATCAAAGCCAGAACACTGCTCCCGTTTTAGTGCTATAACATGTATGAGGCTTCCAGTTTGAACAAGGTACTAAGGTGTTAAAAGAAGGTCCTTCACATATAATGTTAAAGGTTTTTTTGCCATCTGTGTATTGGCCAAAAAACGATGCACACTTTAGTCAAAGAAAAAAAAAAGTTTTTAATCTCATGATTATACAGACATCACAAGATGAATATAAGTAACCTGTTGAAGGACCACTAAGGTTTCAAGGATCAAGAAGGTATTTGTTCATAGGATTGATGCTAAGCTAAGTTATTTTAGACAAGAGTTTATTTACATTAAGGACTTTTGATTTTATGCTCCTGCTTTTTCAAAGCCAAACAATGAACATTTCTAAAATTACCTTTTCAAGGTTTTTAAAATCTCAGTGATATGCATAGCAGCTATATGTTATAAAAAGAAGCCTCAGCTTTGGCTGTAAAAACCATTTCAATCAGTGAATGCTCTCCAAAATGACTGCAATGGATAATTTATAAAATATATTATTCACCGTATTTAGGTCTTGTATAACCTTTCGTGTATTTTTGGAGAAGTGGTGGGGCGAGGGGTGGCGGTGAGGGTGGCTTAGTAATTCATCAAGAGTCAGAACCTGCAATATTTCCTCTCAAAAGTGCGCTGTTGAAATGGCAGCAGCCTATCTGCTGCCATTTTACTAGGGGTCTAATTTAGAGTCGTGCACTTCCATAGAATAAAGCTCCCTCTGTTCATACTCAATATATTTACGAGAATAGTTAATACAATGAACATACTCCTACATTATTTCCCAAATAATTGATTTAGCTTTTAACGTGTATAATACGTTAAATGTTATAGCAGCGTTCCTATTTCATTTTATCCACAAACGAAAAAATTGCAAATTGACTGGAGCAACCGCGACCCCTTCCGACGAGCCCCGGCCGTCCCTGCTCTCATCAACCCCTCGACTGCGTCTGATATTGATCACCGCGTTCCTACTGAACTCATCATTAACGTGACTGGCAGTCGCAATAAAGGGAAGAAAGGCGGTGCTCTTTCAAAGCGGGGGGAGAGTGGGGGGGTTTGTGGGGTGGATCCTTGCTGTGCTTTAGGATCTGTGGACAATGATTGAGAGGAATCGCCCTTTTATCGCACCACCCCCTCCACCCCCTTCAAAACCAACGTCTTTCATCTACGGCTCCTAATTATCCACACCCTCTGCCCGTGTAAGGTGGCGAGCGTGTGCCTTCCGAAAGGTTGCGGGGCGGCCGAGGGATTAGGTATGATCTCGCAATGTTGCTAATGGAAAGGCTGGCACAGGAATGTCAGCTCCGTTTTTTCTCTCTCTCTCTCTCTCTCTCTCTCTCAATTTTATTTTTGGTGGGGAAGGACACAGGTGCCCTTGCAGAGCGATGTGACGTGAGCGGACTATGAATTTGCCAGGTGGCAGTGAAAGAGAGAACTAGAGAAAGAGAGAGAGAGAGAGAGACTGAGGGAGAGAGAGAGAGAGCGCAGTAGAAATGAAGACGGAGCAAAGCGGAGAGAAGAGGAGAGGAGAGAGGAGGCACGATGGATAGACTGTGTGAGAGGGAGTTAAAGTCTGGAGGGAGGGGGAGGTGGAGGTCCGTGAGGCTAGCGGAGCATCTCTCACTGAATGGTAGAATTTTCCGGCTGGCAATTGTTCCAAGGGAGAGACAATGGGCCACAGTGCGAGGGGCTTGATAGGCGGATGAAAGTAGTCAGAAGAAGAGAAAAAACCATTTCAGAGGTTCCCCCGGTCGCCAGCGTCACATGCAGCTCAATCCTGAAACACACGGAGGGTTTAGCACACATGCTCGGGGGGGTGGTGGGTTCTGGTGCTGGTGGTGCTGGTGGTGCTGGGGCAGTTCTTTTTCTCTTTTTTACACACACACGCACACAGACGCGTGCGCACGGCGCATTCGGTCACTGAAGATACCTTCTCGCGCGCGCAAGATTTATGGGCGTAGTGATTGGCTCCATCGGCCCCCCTCCACCATTCTGCGGCACTGCCATTTGCAGCGGTTGATGAGCCCCTCCGCCCTCTCAAACATGGCCGTCTCAGGGATTGGGGGTGTGGGGGGGTTACGGTTGGGGGAAGGAGAAAAGAGGGATGGAGGGAGGGAGGGAGGTTGGCGTAAGTCACGCCGTCTCAGATCACTCCTCCTCCACCTCCTCCGTCGCCCGCTTATGTTATCCATACTCCTCTTCAGCCACAGTTTGAAGGTCACTCGCTACGTCCCCCCCACCAACATCGGCGGCTCGGCTACCCCCCGACCCACTCCCTGTCCACGCCGCCGCCACTTCACCTTTGTCACTTTCCGCCGGGGAAAAAAATAAATTAAAAAGTGAGTGAGTGAGTGAATGGACTGCCATACTTTATAGTGCTGCGTCAAAAGAGGCGGGGTAGGTAGGGAGGGAAGAAAATTCAATTTTTTTTTTTTTATTTATTTTTTTTGGAGGGGGCGGAGGAAGGTGCGACTGGCGTTAGGGGGTGGGCGGGGACGTGACGTGCCGGGGGAGGAGGAAGGAAGCCATTGGCCGGCCGAGGTGTCAGTCCGGCGCTCTGCTGCAGACGGACAGGCCACTCGATGAATATGGATGAGAGCAGTGAAAAGGGTGATGCGGCAGGGAAGACCCCCCCCATCACCCATCCCCCTCGCACCACCACCACCACCACCCTTCAAACCGATGCAGGGCTCGAACAATGCGTGCCGTCTTTCACTGAAAACACTGAGAGCCCGCATTAGCATTTTCTCAGACAATTGAGGCTCCGGCCAGCTGCAGCCATGGCTCGGATGCTGCTGCTTCTGCGGTGAAATCCTTCTTTTTTTCCTCTTTCTCTCTCTCTCTCTCTCTCTCTCTCTCTCTCTCTCCCTCTCTCTCTCTCTTTCTCCCTGCACCCACTGGTGAATAAGACCTCGTCAACGGGTTGACTGGCCGCATTCCTCAACACCGCCGTTGCACCTATGCCGAGGCTAATGTTTAGATCCCGTTTAGAGATTGCGCCCCGGCATTGATGGCGATTTGACGGAGGACTTGTGCAGCCGCAGATCTCAGAATGGGTGAGCTTTCAACTCTCTCTTTTATTCGTCTGACTTGTTGAATTTGTCCGTCGTGCCGTACCCCGAGTGCACGGACCTTCATTTCGTTTTTGTCGTTACTGCCCTTTTTTTTCGGGTTTTTTTGTTCCATCGTCCTCGCCGCCTTCGAACAGCAGGTTCACCCGTTAAAACGCGAGAACGGATACTTGTAAGCGTAGTGAGAAGGAGGGAGGACGGCCACAAGGCATCTCCTCCTGACCCACCCCCCTTCCAGCGAGCGACTTTACTTGACACGTTTGGTATTGCGTCTTTCCTCCAGACCTTCCTTCCAGTGCTGAACCAGGGGTTTTGAACTGACACCCCACTGGCTTAGCTTCCTTGTGCGCACCACTAGTCCTCCTCCCTGGCGAATTGCAGCAACAGATTGCCATGTTTACTCTACCACATGACGCCATTTAAACCTGTTACTGTGATCCGTGACACTAGGACATAATTAATTATTGACTAACGACAGGAACGTGGCTGTGCGGGAGATGGAAGGGATCTCAACGGGTCCCTTGCTTTTGGTGGGCTTACTTTGGTCGAAGATGAGCAGAAAGTTACGCATTGGGTTTTGGCTCGTCCATCAACAACAGGTCTTTGGACATTTGAAATTGGCATCTTGCAATTGAAATTCTTTGTGTGGTGGCAATGCAAGGTTTTGCGTGGCACCAGTGAGAGGTGGAAAGCTTTACTGTGACACGCATGGATGTTCTTTCTTTTTCCCACCAAGGTCATCTTATAATTGTTCCATGTGAGCAGATCCATACAAATCTCTTCTTATCCGTAATAACATATTCCAGCCTTCGATGACGGTTTAGGTTTTTTGTATATTCTATGTACCTTCAGTGCGTTGTGGGTAGATTAGCCTCCGAAATGTCATTTTGTGCAAAAATCATCTCATATAAAAGCCTATCAAAGGTGAACATAAATGTCATTGCTTGTCGGAGACACTGGTTGTGGGTGATGTGCATGACTACAAGCCTGTGTCTGAATGGAACATGAGTGGCATATTAATGCAATAAGGAGAGGACCTGACATGCAGGCTGTGAAATTCCTTCGTGTCAAAGTGCCATGTCCATTTACTCGTAAATCTAATGAGTGCATTACAGAGGCAACAGGTTGGTCTCAGTGCAGGGTGGTCCACCTTCATCTGTCTGTCTGTCGTTCTCCTCCATGCCGGTCAAGTCCCCACGTTAGACACCCTCTGCAAAACAGAGGATGCGCTGACATTGTACCGGAACATGTGGGTCTGCCATGGGAGATGGTGAAAATCTGTATCATAGTACGCTGGATTGGACATTTCGCTCCGCAAAGGTGGACAGTGCATTTTCACATCCCTGCCCGCTCAAGTGACGTCACCTGTGAGGCATTTCTGAAGAATCAAACATGACGTCATTGCATCGAAAATCAGCATTCAGAGGGGATTATTTGTATCTGGACTTGGAATACTAAATGTGCCAAGTAAATACTATGATGTCATCGATAGAATAGCTGGAATGCAGCATGGAACCTTAGCCCCTCTGGTCGATTCCTGTAATGCCGTTGGTGTGTTGTTGGCATATGCTTTAATTGTATTCAGGTCCATACTCGATGGATGTGCTTTGTTGCTTTTTACGAGATTAGCACATTTCCAGTGATGGTAGATGATTGAATGATGCTAATGAATCATGTGTTGCTCAGTTTTTGTCACAATGAAATTATGAACGGCATTGTGTTAGAAGCAATCTCCCCATTTGAAATGGGAAACATATTTGTGGCAACAATTTCTTTTCCCAACCGATTCGTTGTCAATCACCGACTGCCACAAGCCACTTTAAGCCGTGGAAGCCCCTTCCAAAATGGAGGAGATTTAGACCATATTGGCCGTGTAGCCTTTGAACAAATCTGTGGGATTGCTTTCCGTATGTTCTCCTTGCATTCGCTAATTAAGAAGTATCACTCTGTCGAGACATTCATCAGCCACACGGATGTTGACTTTATGTGTTTGCACTTTAGCCATCTGCGTGCAAGGCTCTTCCTCAGATAATACTGGCTATACTGCTAATTAAACAACCACTGAATTTATATGCGCCGTTCGACCGGCAGCACTGGCCATGGTTTTGCCGTTACTCAGAGGTTGCTTATACTCCTTGAAAACAGATAAAATTAGACCTCTGCAAACGGGAAAGGAGGTCATCATTTTCTCCACTAGAAATCTGGGACAGGACACAGAATATGTCACCAATGTCTGAGAAAATGTGAATGCACAAGAGTCATTAAGAAGCGTAAAGGAAAAAAGTTGTTTTACAAATGTAACAAAAATGTAGAGCAACTAGCAACTGTGTCATGGCCTTCCCATTTTTCTTAGATAATGCGAAGGAGGCTGTTCACCAATAAGGTGCGCATGATGATGTGTCGAGCTAATGTACCAGATATGACCCTTTCCCACTTTGTATGTCTATCCCCCAGAGGAGGGTGAGTACTTCCTGAAGGTGCTGATCCCCAGCTATGCAGCCGGCTCTATAATTGGCAAGGGCGGTCAGACCATCGTACAACTACAGAAAGAGACTGGTGCCACCATTAAACTGTCCAAATCCAAAGACTTCTACCCAGGTAAGAATGGACTTTTGCAAACTAAAATGTTTTTGTATATATTTGAAAAGTTGTACACTGCTGAAGGGACCAACCTCTTATGCAAAAAGAGACAAAGGGATATTTCACTTTTTCTTTTTTTTTGTCTTTTTTGTCTACTTTGGCTCTAATGAACACCGAAGTTTTCAAATTATTTTCACTTGAAAAATAAAGGGCCTTTCCATCCCCACAGGCAGCCATTCAACTTTAAACTTAACATTAGACTCCTATGCATCTCATGATAGGTAAAGGCCTTCTAATGCCTGACATTTTAAGAATCTTTTGATCGAATATTTCATTTGCTGAATTTCCTTCAGGATTAATAAAGTATTAATCAATCAATCAATCAATCATTTCTTTACATTCCAAACAAAGAGCTACTTCTTGCGGCCCAAGTAAAGTTGCAATATGGTTTCCGGGTTTTAGCAATGCTAAAGTCAAAGCTAAAATCATCGATAGCCGACATGTTTTAAGACTGAAGACTGCCCGGAACTACTTACTCAAACACAACCAAATATCGTAATATACTAACCAAATGAAAACAACGTATTGAAAAATGACTTACCCCTCAGGCCATTGAAGGACTTAATCCATCAAGTGATGGATGGACTTGATTTAAAAAATTGAGTCTAATGTGACGTTTGAATGGTTACAGGCATGGGAGGGAACATTTTTTTTTTTAAATATCAGCACGCAACTGCTTGCTGTGTTCACATGAGCGAAAGTAGACATGAAAACTAGTTTGACAGTGAAATATCTCTTAAAGCGATGTCTATGAAGGAGTGGCACTTCTATAACACAACATATGGGTTCAGTCCACAATAAAAATATTTGTTGTTTTAGGGGTTAGTATTCAGAGGTTGCATTTTTTACATGCCATAGTCAAGACGAAAAACAATACAGGGTTCAAATAAGGTAATGGATTTTTGTCACTTGTGTCAAGAAATGCTGGTTGAATTCAAGTATCCTGTCACATACCTTTGGTGAGAGGAAAATTAGAGAAAATTCAGTGACGGTGAGGGCAGATTGTCCTGGAGGGTGTCACAAAATATGACAAGAAGAGAAGGGCACTCACGCTGCTTGCTGACCCCTTATCACACACAGGTCAAAGCTAAGCCTTCCTCAAAACACAGATTCCTAAGTCGGAGAGGAGTCTGGGTGTTTGTCCTTCATGCCTCAGTGGAGGCTTCGACCTGCTGAAAAATAACAGATGCTGACATGGTGCCGCTGATTAACTCCAGATGTTATCTGTTATAACTGATGCCAATAATGCTAATGTAGGCATCCCCCCCCCCAGCACTGTACATTTAAAATGATCTCTTTATGTGGTAAATGAATCAAAGAGCACATGAACTATGAAACTTGATGTTGCGTCCCCATTGTGGCGTTTGGAAATGGGGTAGTTTCAAGGAAAAGAAAAGAAAACTAATTCTTTACTAAATAGAGAATTTCATTGACAGCGAGGTAGAGAGCAAACAGAAATACTTATTAACAAAAGACATATTTCACGAATTTGGAGACCATCTATCAGTCTGTGACACAAAACAACACAAAACAGCTGAAAACACAAGGTGCCTGAAGAGAATCACACTGATCACAAAGAGAGCTCTCCTAAGGAACACAAAACACTCACAGTGGTTTTGGCCCACTGACTTCTCCACCACTGTAACCCCAGATCAGGTGATTGTGAATGACCTCAGCTGTGAAGGTCACACCCACACAAGCTATTGACGTAACACATGACCAAATGTAAATTTTGGACTTATGTTCTGTAAATTATGGATTCATACCAAAGTATGAACATTTGATTGCCTAAAGTGAAATTGGATTGTATATTAGGTTTGCGGAGGTATCTTTTGATTGGATTTATTAAACCAAGGTAAATCATCCTGCAGCACTGGGATATAGGAGACGCTAGTAATTATTTTTATTCCAGTGCGTTAGCTCCGATTTAAAGGAACAGGCTTGGAGAATGCTGCCACACTCTGACAACTTTGTGTCAAGAAATACACGATGACAACTGCATTGGAATAGAAGCTACTGTAAAGAGTGAAATTTGTCTTTCAATCTCTATGTTTAGGTTGCGTATGTGTGCTCAGGCCACCACCTGCTCTGCCCATCCCCCCACTCATTATAGTGATGAGTGAGAAGAGGAGTTCAGGGAGAGGGTGTTGGCAAGAATTTGATTGGGTGGTTGCGCTGGCCCACACAAGTAAAATAAAGGGACTGCTACTGTATGCACAATAGCGGCGCAACTTTCTAAAGAATCAGTAAGAAGTATCGCTGCAGGGAGAGCGGTTGCGCTGCACAATGGTGGCTGCGCTAAGTGTGCTGAAAAAACAAAAAAGGCACAAGAGAGGAAAAAAAGCTGTTGTGGTTTGGAATTTTTCAAACTGATCAGCTGCGTTTAGTTTACTTTGTTGTCATTTTCAAAAGAGCTGCAGTTTGGTCCAGTGTTGTAGGCTAATGCCGTTATGCCCCGTTCGTGCCCTCACCCCACCCTGCCTCAGCCCGAGATTACTCCAAGCACAGCGCAAGCACACGCCAGAGAAATGAGGGTGACAACAACCGCTGCAGCCATTTTCTTCCCGGTGGTGAGACTCCCACCCAGCTCACTGCTGCCATTCGTCAGCAAAGGACATGAGACCATGAATTTCATAAGCCTTGACGGAAACTATAGGAGTGAGCCCTGCTGTGGTGGACTCAGATAGATGAGCGGCGATAGTGAAGGGTGCGGATGATACATGATTGTATGAGAGTGAGGGAAGGGGGTGGTGGGGGGGGGGGGGCAGGGGTTGCAGGGGGGCAGCCCCAAAAATAGCCTGTTTCAATCTCTCTCTGTGGACATGACCCCTCTTCCAGCTGTAGTTAAACTGCTACAACACACGCCAAGTTTTCTCTTTTCTCCTCCCCACGCACTCATCCTCCCAGATTTAGTTTGGAAAGTTCAGGCTGGATTAGATAAATTCGTACTTTTGTTCAAACTTTGTTTGCCCGCTTTGCCTCAAGACACACTGGCACTCACACTTTTTGGCTTCATCGTTTGCTTTAGCCCTTTTGAACTGTTACATTGCTGGATTACTCGATCCTCCTTAACACGGCACGCTATGCATTCACCCACTCAAACCGGGGATTCGGCACATACACCCACACCTACTTTCACACATCCGCATATTTAAACAGCTGCAGAGAGAGGTGGTGGGAGTTCATGAATTGAACATAAACTTAGAAATAAAACCTTTAAAGTTTGCAAATGGCCTCCATCCAAATGCATGTATTGAGTTACAGTGTGCAGCACAAACACGAGACCGCTGTGATTTCAAGCCCATACAAGGCGCATACTCCTGTGCACAAATGCACCATACACACACACACACACACACACACACACACAATTATTTGGTGTGGTTGTAAGATAAAGAATCAGCATTGCTTCATGCAATGGGCCACAAGTCCAAATGACCTTTCACAGATATGAGGTGGGAAGCTTTTGCATCAGTATGTTCATCATCTTGGGTAATCAGATATTCCAAAAGAGTTGCATTTCCACACAGAAATGTGATCAAGCTATACCTGACGATGTAATATTCACTAGGCTCTTTGGGTTCATCTCACATGCTCATCTGGAATTGATCCCATTAAAAAATGTATGGAAACTTTGAAGATGACTGGATTAGCCACCTAGCTAAAGCTTCGTACTGATGTGAGGGCTCACTCTTAATACAAATCATCTGTTCATGTTAATGGTTAGAGTTAGGAGAGAGTGACCGTGTAAATATGAAGCCTGTTTTCCACTGACCTAACTCTTTTGGCACTTCTTTGTTCTTCTTGTGACAATGCAATGAGGCCGGGCATCGTTAATCTCTTTAGCGACAACCATTGTTTGCAAATTGTTGTAGCTACATCGTCCTAGTCTTCCTCAGTAGTTTTCCTGAGTAACTTCGAGCAGTCGTGCCTTGCTTTTCTCAGAACCACACCTCTTGTATACCTCCTGCAAGTTTATCTGTAACTGTGACTGATAGTCAGATGGTCCAATGCACTCTAAGAATGGCTAAAAATGCTTTTAATAAGATGGATGAGCAAGGTTCAAAGTAGAAAGTCGTGCAATCCAGCAGCTGTTGAAGATGGTAATTTATGATGGCACATTGCCGCAGAACTTAGACATTGAGAACAACAAAACGCAGTTTCTCTAAATAGGTTGATTATGTTCTTTAAGCAGTGTTGCTCCAAGCATAGCATTAGACTCCTTTTACCTCTGTTTAATATGTGCTGTTTTCTACTGTGACTTGCAATATTTATATTTTTTCCACAGTCAAACACCAGATTTTACAAAATGGTTATATTTTGTTAGTACTTCAACTGAAAATGAGTTTTTTGAATCAAGCAGTAAATATATATGGATTACATGAGTCCTTTGAGTCACATGAGCAAATACTACCTGGATATATAAGTTGTGCAGGATATGAGTCTACTGCAGACTGTACTGTTGAATGAAGAATAGTGGTATTTTGCATGGCCATGAAGTGATTTTGATTTTAAAGAATTGTGCAGTTATCTTCCCTGTCTAATACTGCTCATGATTATAATGCTTGCTATGGTACTAGGCAGGCTAGAGGTTATACAGGGATCTCCATGTACTATGTTGTTTGCGGATGACATTGTCATCTATAGTGAGAGCAGGTTGAGGAAAATCCAGAGAAATATGTCCTGGGAAGGAGTAGAATAAAGGTTAGCCGCAGCAAGGCCACATACCGCTTTTGTGAAAGAGAGGGAATCAAGTGGAATGGTTAAAGGGAAAGGAGATAAAGAAGGTGTAGGATTTCAAGTACTCAACAGTCCACAGCACTGAGCAATGGAGGAGCCAAACAGGTTGGGATGGGTGGAGAGAAGTGTCAGCTGTGATGTGTGATAGAAAACTGTCAACATCAAGGAAAGGAAATGAGTACAACACAGTGGCGAGACAAGCGATGCTGTCTGGTTTAGAGACCGTTCACTGAGGAAAAGGCAGCGAGCAGAGCTGGAAGTAGAGGGGGTTAAAATGTTGAGGTTCTCTCTGGGAACAAGTGACTTGGATGGAGGGATCCGAAATGGAAACATTTTAGGAGTGGGGTAGCTTATTTTAGAAGTTTTGGAGACAAAGCCAAACTGAGCCATACTTAAACCACTACTTAATCTATCCAACTGAGGACTAACAATTTTTGAGGGGCACACTGTATTAACAGGGGGCGCTGCACTATTCCAGCACCTATTCCAGCATTTATTACACAGTTTTGAATTAGTTGCTCACAAATACTCCCAAGTAAAAACTAGTCACTGTGCCTGACTACATTATGTTACTATATACTGATTAACCTACTGAATGACAGATTGACACACTGATTTGCGTTTCATAAAGCTAGCTAGCAGTACTTGTACATTAAATATAGGAGAAACAGACATAAGTTGAGAGGATGAGGGGAAATTGGGAGAACAGGTAATTAGGGTTTACATCTTCAAGAGTACTTAGAATTTTTTTTAATTAATGACAATAAAAAGTGGTGTCTCTAGGCACAAGATGTACAATTTTTTTTTTCAAGATTGTTGGTTATGTTAAATGAAAATGACATGCAACACAAAGATATTTAGCACCTGGATTCCCAACAAAAGGACTCCAAAATCTGCAAATGTAAGAACAGAAATTCTGGTGTACATATGTGTGATGTGTCATAGTCAACATTTGAAGCAGAAGTTGACGAGCCAAATGCAGATGCAGATCCTTGTCCGGGGCTGCTTTTGCAGTATTACAGTATTCCATATTCTTGCTTGCAAATGAGGACAGATGACCAGACAACCGCTGCTCTCCAGGGAAAGCTGAAGTCAGTCGTCTGCTCTCCGAAGTCTTGGCACATTACTGTCCAACACCACTAACAAGCATGAGAGAACAGCCTAACTGCAACTTTTCGGTTTTCATAACAGGTTAAAAAAAAATTAGTTTAATGTCCGTTATGGTGTCACATCCTAGCTGAGTTTAAAATGTCATGCAGTATACTCTTTTATTATACTAATCTAAAACCTGTCTAAGCAGAGACACAATAGGTTGCTTAATACTCATTTTATTTCAACTCTATTATTCACATCTGACATAATTTGGTTGCATGCAATCATGCCACTGGAATTCTGTGTTTTCAGAGAGATGCTGTCAAAGAGCCTTTGTGTAAAGATCATAGCATAAATGAATTATTGCTGCTGATGTTTGACGCCAAAGACTAGCCTTTTATTTTAAAAGTCCATCCTGGTCTATGCTTGATACACGCACTTTACAGTTGAAATCATGATTTTGTCTGTCAACACTGTAGAAAATTGTGCCTCGTCTTCAACAGTAAATTTCTCAAATGGCGTCAGAATGTTTAGCAGGTCAAGTGTCTGCTGTTTACGGATCTCAGTCTGTCACTTTGTCACTTCAGTAATGACAGGCAGGTGCACAGGAAAACACCAAGCGGCGTCAGCTGGGCTTCTGTTCCAAGTTCCACTCCATGTTGCGAGTTGCCTACTTACACTTACACAGCCCAGTAAGGCAAGGGTTTCTGTTGATTTAGTCAGTTTATTGAACTGCATGCAGACAACACAAGGAAAACAGTAAAAATTAGGTACTTAATCTGTTATCATTTGTGTTGATACACACACACACACACACACACACACATCATTATTTTCTGCAGCAAAGTTACTCTTATCTCAAACAAATAATCAATGATTTGTGAATTAGTTTTCCATCTTTATAATTAACAAACAAGAATTCATTAAGTATGAGTATATTAGGCAATTACCAGGAAAGCCACCGCCATTACACAGGTTCCCACCCACCCCATGCACCAATATCTCTAGGGTTTACGGGTTTCTGTCATGTCGCAAGTCCCAGTTGCCCGGAAGAACTATACAAATAAACTTTCATTCCCACTGCCATCACCACCATGAACAGATTAAAATAACAATCCCACCCAGATACACTGCTGTACAAGGTATATGGTAAGTATACCTTGTACAATGTTTCATTGGGTTTTATCTATTTTATTTTTGTACTTGGCAAAGATACATTTCTGCTACTTGCTATCTATCTAGCTATCTCTATCTATCTATCTATCTATCTATCTATCTATCACAGAAAATCATGCTACAACTCATGCTACTAGACATACAAAGGTGCATAGGGTAGAGCATAGGGCACTGAGGGTCACTGGGGTCAATCCTCCTGGGGTGAAAGCAGGGTACACTGTGAACAAGTCGGCAGTTCATCATAGGGCCACATAAATACAAACAACCTTTCACACTGACATTCACACCTACAGCCAGTTTAGAGTTGCTGAACAGCTTCATGTGCATACCTCTGGACTGTGGGAGGAAGACACATGGAGAACATGTGAACTCCACACAGAAAGGCCCCAGGCCCACGAATTGAATCCATAACTGCCTCTTGCTGTGGTTACGCAGCCATGTTAATCACGGCACCACACCATTTTCTGATTGAACTAAACTCTGTTTCATTTTTCATCTAATTTTTTTTTTCTTTGGATGGTTATTACTTGTGTTACAAGTTGGGAATGGAAATAGGTGCAGTTCCAGGTCAGGTATATTTCCATACATCTTTATTGCTTGAGTATCTTACTATTTTCTTCCTATGTTCTAGATATAAACTGTTTCAACCTGTTTGAATTAGTTTGTGGATGTGTTGCTTAAGGGCAGGTGGTTTTATGTTTCAAACCATTTCCTTGAATTAATTTTAGTATTTTACGAGTGCTGATGAATGAGGAGGAGGACAGATGTAGCTATCGCTGTCAACCAATCTTGTAATTTGAGATTCAGTTGATGTAGCTATGTAGATGACAAGAATATGTAAAGTGACGCTTCGCAGACACAAATTTTACTTCGTCACGGAGAAAAATGGGACATCGTCATCTTATTAAAATATTCACCTCATTCAGATTAAGGTCCTCAGTCATTCCAAAAAGAAAAAAAAAAAAGATGTGGGGAGATCCCTGGTATTATTACACCAAAGGGAAGTCAAATTTGCATTAGCCAGTCAGAAAGAGGAAGACAAAGGGGAGAGTGTTTCAAAAAAAATCGTGCAAACAAGTATAAAAGACTCACTGTTGCATCACCTGTTTCCACCGCTCGTCCCCTTTGCCATGGCAACAGAATACTGGTAGGGTCCTCAGTGTGGGTGTAGAAAGAAGCCTGGAGGAAGAACACAAGTTTGTGTTTAGTCTATTGGAGCTGCAAGGCAGGGATACACTTACTGCTGCAGCAGTGAAGGAGTTACATCACTGAGGAGGAATCCTTCTCCCCCCTGTGGCTCACTAAACAAGCATGTTTTTTTTCCAGCTCCTTCCCTGTTGATTGTATAAAAGGAGAAAAGAGCTCCGTAATTGGGACATTGTGACATGTCAAGGAACATTTTCACAGTCAAGACATCACAATGCAAATGTAGATGACTGTAAAACCAGTGACAATTCTTGTCTAATCGTTACTCCGAGGACTCACTTCTGAACACACTATGGTCACTGATATCTCTGTGTCCGTCGCCTGTCCCCTCTCTCACAGGAACAACAGAGCGTGTCTGCCTGATACAGGGTACGGTCGAGGCCCTCAATGGTGTCCACAACTTCATTGCGGAGAAAGTCCGCGAAATGCCCCAGAGTGCCCAGAAACCCGAACCAGTCAGCATACTGCAGCCACAGACCACCGTCAATCCTGACCGTGTTAAACAGGTGAGATGTGTACAGTTGATATCACTCCCAGCACACCTTGTTCAGTAGTGGTCTGCCTCGCTTGTTCTCTAGACCGTGACCCACAGTCTGGTGGGGTCAGGAAAATGTGAGGGTATGTGGTTATTTTTACCCACGGTCTTTCATTGCTAGACAGAGCCATGTGGCAGCTGCAGCCTGAACCCGTGGGATTAACAAATCGCTGAGTAAAGCGGGGGGTTGGTGGAGAGCTGTAACTTGTAGTGGGACGTTCCTCTGCCGCTTGGAGCGTCGAGTCCTTCGCTCTTTACTCTTTAAATCTCTCTCTCTCTCTGCAGGCCAAATTGATTGTGCCCAATAGCACTGCTGGGCTGATCATTGGCAAAGGTGGAGCCACAGTCAAGGCAGTGATGGAGCAGTCAGGGGCTTGGGTGCAGCTCTCGCAGAAGCCAGAGGGCATCAACCTGCAGGAGCGAGTGGTCACCATAAGTGGGGAACCCGAACAGAACCGCAAGGCTGTGGAGATCATAGTGCAGAAGATTCAGGAAGACCCCCAGAGCAGCAGCTGCCTCAACATCAGCTATTCCAACGTCTCTGGCCCAGTGGCCAACTCCAACCCGACAGGTTCGCCCTACGCAAACACGGCCGAGGTGTTGCCCAATGCTGCGGCAGCGGCTGCCACGGCCTCCAGCCTCCTGGGCCAAGCTGGCTTGACAGGAATGGGAGCCTTCCCCGCTACCATGTCTAGTTTCTCTGGCAATGACCTGCTGGCCATCACCTCAGCCCTCAACACATTGGCCAGCTACGGCTACAACACCAACACCCTGGGCCTGGGCCTCAACCCTGCGGCTGCTTCCGGGGTCCTTGCAGCAGTAGCAGCTAGCGCTAACCCCGCTGCCGCTGCCGCAGCCAACCTGTTGGCCTCCTACGCCAACGATGTATCCGGCAGCGCTGGCCACCCTGCAGCAGGTCTCGGGGGGTTCTCCTTGGGTTCTCTAGCAGCTGCTACAGGGGCTTCCAACGGTTACCTAAATGCATCGTCCCCACTGATGGCCTCATCCTTACTGGCGACAGAGAAGTTGGCCGACGGGGCTAAGGACGTGGTTGAGATTGCAGTGCCCGAGAATCTGGTCGGTGCCATCTTGGGGAAAGGAGGGAAAACGCTGGTAGAGTATCAGGAGCTAACGGGAGCCCGCATCCAGATCTCTAAAAAGGGAGAGTTCATTCCTGGTACGCGGAACCGTAAAGTCACCATAACAGGGTCACCAGCCGCCACACAAGCAGCGCAGTATCTGATCAGCCAGCGGATCACTTACGAGCAAGGCGTGCGCGCTACCAACCCACAGAAGGTGGGCTAAAAGGAAAAAAAAAGAGGAGAGGATGAAAGGAGGAAGACAGAGATAGAAGGAAATTGAGAGGGTCACAATGAATAGAAAAAGAAATGTCCAAATATCTGTTCAATATATCAGTATCAAATGAGAGAATCAACAAAGGAGGAGGTGGGGGAGACAACCAAGATAAGTGTGTGTGATTTGTGAATGTGTTTTTTGGACTGAAGTCCTGATGTTTTTTAAAAGTTTGTGTCGAGTCTTTTTGATGATGGTGATCAGAGCATGGTGAACTGGTCCACTGCCAAGCTGCAGATTCAAGGGTGAGGCTGCAGGCTGTCACCCTCCTCCAAAACCTCATAGCTCTTTGGTTTTATTTTCTTTGTTTTTTTTTGTTGTTTTTTTTGGTTGTTGTTTTTTTTTTTTTTTTTTTTTTTACATTCAAATTTAGTTTCAGTTGCTAAGGCTCGTCTCCCGGTGAGTTGAGTGCTTCAGTTGAAGTTCCATCCAGCTGATACAGCTGCTTTACAAAGCTCGCTCTTTGCATGCAGTGCTGAAAGCATTGTCAGCAGGAGATAGGTTTTTTGACAAGCACCTAAGGTGAATTCATTCAGTGAGGAAGCAATCGGAATATCATTTCTTTGGGGAAAAAAAAAATCACATCCTTTTTGCCATTTGTTGAATTCTTCATAATTGAGGTTTCTAAATTTAGGTATTTTATATTTCCTTTATTTATTGACATGGTCTCATTCAAACACAGATAGAATATTTAAACCTGTGAATACAGGTTTATCTGAATGTAAAAACAATTTTAGTCTAATGCTATTTTATTTACAGGGATCAAATATTGTGTTGCAGTGAAAGAAATGTATAACTCAAACCTAGTCTGAACACAGTTGCTGTCTGCAAGTATAGTTCAGGGGTGAATTAATCAATGTGAGAGAACAGAGGAGACACACAGGAATGTATAAATATATTTTTCATAAACTCACATAGATGATGCTCCCACAAACACACCAGTCACAGCTACAAAACACACAGAAGTATGTTGTTCTTCAAAATCGTTCTTGGTGCTATAGGATTAGGGTTCCGTCTCCTTTACCATCAAATCCAATTCTCTGACAACTTCTTTCTTTACTTGATAAAACAAAGCTGACGTGTCATCCAGCCATTAGTAGCCTTCTGGATCCGACTGACCTTCTCACCAAATGAAAAAGGGTTGACTTCAGCCTTCCACAATTTAAAGCAATCCAGTCTCAATGCGCTCAATGACTCCTGCTTTCCTTTAATTTTTCTTCATAATAATTGGCCATGGACTTCACCTGACAGCATTTTACAGTATTTTATGCCTTATTTGTAACTCCCAAGGACAAACTTAAAGCTCACACTACCTTGGGGCAGTGTCTAACCAGTTTATTTCAGACAAGAAAGCACTACTAAAAAAGCATTTTGATAGGAAAAGCTGTACAAACCAATATCTGTGAACAAAGAAACGTATTGCCTTTCCATTAAGGGTACCAAATAGTCTAGAGACATACACGTATAAAAGGGAAAAAAGAACGACACTTGAATAGAAGGTTCGGACTCACGCCTCCTGTGAGCAAATCCTTCCCTAATTTGCATCAAGGCAAAAATAAAGAAGAGAAATTCTGCAGTTCATCCAGGCAGTCTGTTATAGTTCCTGCGACACATAAATGCTCTTTAACTTTGGTCGGAGCGTGTGGTGAGACATCCGGAAGTGTTTTGGCATGGTTGTCTTCTGAAGGAAATCGTTTCGTCAAATGCAGGGAGGCTAAATGTCTGGAGCACTCAAAGATTATCTTGGCTTCCTTCTGTGCTGCTATCCATAGTGTTCATCATGAGTACACTGAGTCTCTGAAGACTGCACTGTGAGACATTAAGAATACAATGTAATGCGCGTCTGTCCCTGCTGGGGTGTTGAGTATGTACTAATTGTGCAATCTATGTCACATATGCCAGGCCTACCTATTCAGACAGAGGGGTTTAATCTCCACAAAAAAGCATTTATATTGAAGCGTCTCGTGATGTTTTTTTTTTTTTGTTTCTTTTTACCGCCAGTTCCAATACTCTGCCACTCAAATTAGCAGACATTTTCACATCCGTAAGCCGCAAATCAACCTCACCAAATTTTTCTATATGTTCTAGTTTTACTAAGACAACCTGTGACTGTTTGGAGCGCTATGATCATCCTTCTGAAGGTGTGGCCACGAGGGTCGGCGGTGACAGTGTCAAAGAAGACCACAGACATATTTTCTTTTATGCAGAGATTTAACGAATTGCCTTGTCATTTTTCACAAATTCCACTTCAAAGTGAATGAGTTTAAATACACCGGCTTGTGTCTAAACATCACAGGTGGCTGTCGTAACAGTGAGCCTTCTCCCACCCAACACAGCCCCCTTTCACCACTATCTGGAAGACGTCACAGTCAGTCACTGCAATCTGGCGACCAAGAGAATGGCGACACGAGAAAACCTTTTACTGCCCAAGATTTTAGCATATGATATGATACAAGCACAAAACTAAGGGATATTTTATCAATGCAACTGGACTGCTTGACCGCAGAGAGCGCTCCTTAGTTCTCTGTCGTATACGTTGTGCCAAATGCCGTATCTCTCTGCCCCGCATTAACTTTCCTCTTTCTCTCAACATTTTACTCGCCTGCATTTTGCAGTGTATCACCCCTCTGAGATTCCTCTCGTGTCCTAACCCCTCCTAACCTCCAAACCCCCCATCCCCACAACCCATCCGTGCTTCTTCCTTCACTGTGCTCTCCCCCTCTTTCTCCTTCCTCCTGTCTCGTCTTCTCATGGGCAGCGGTGTCTTGGGCATGCTGCTGGCAGGAGTTATGCACTATAGGTCATGAGGGTATGAAAATATGTTCCCAGGCCGCAGAGTTCACAAGGCTACAATGCACAGAAAACACCTGCCTCCAAAACTGTGACGCCCGAAAGACCAACCAGCACCATTAGCTCAAAGTATCAAATTCCCTCTTAAAAAGATAAAAAGTTGGATAAAAAAAAAACAAAAAAAAAACAGTTATGACTGTGAACTATGACCTTATAAGAGAGGAGGAATTATGTTTTTTTTTTCTTCCAAAAAAAAAAGGCAAATCATGTTGACATGAATATTCATACGTTGGCTGAACAAACAGCTCAAGTCAGCCTCAAAAAAAGTGTAGTACGGACAGAGTGCATAAGACAGTGAGAGTAAAGGTGGGAACTCGTTTGTGACCTCAAGACGAAAAAAAAAATGACATCCTTTATGCATATCCTCTTATCTGAAAATAACTAGAATTCATTTCTGTGGAATACAATATGTCATGTCATATGATCTATATGTACTTTATTGTAGCTATTCTAGTTTGTAGTCCAAATGCAGTCCAGCGTTGTCAAAACAATGTGAACTATGTTATATTTGTGTGGATGATGAGAGTGCCAACTAAGCCTGATTAAGATTAGCTTCGCGATTTGTTTGTGCATTTTGATGACTCATCATCAATCGGTGGTGTCCATATTTCTGTCATTGATGATTTAGTTTGACAGTAAGAAAATGTAAAGAATATTGGAAGCAATATAGTAGCATGTTGTCCTGTTTTGTGTTTTATGTCTGTTGTATGAACCTTTGAAATTAATAAGATTTTGAATGAATAGGTTTACATGTACTTTTTGTAAGTTATGAAAATGCTGCTATTTGATAAGTAAACTATACAAAATATTTTAGTTGAAAAGATGTCTGGTCTGTTGATTAGAGACATGCTCTTAAAGGCTGGAGCATAAAACGAGGTGTATAGAATACTATACAGTATTGGTAAGATAGTAAAAGTAATAATAGACTCCATAGTACAACCTGTGCCAAACTAGACCTCTGCAGCTTCTGAAATTGTAGATGTGCGATCAAATGTTAGATATCAATAACTTGTTTAGAAGTGCTGATCAAGTGCCAATCAAACACTGTCTTTTAAGTTCAGAAAAGATAATCAAATACACTGCTCAAGAAAACAAAGGACAGAGATGTTTTTGTGCATCATTTCATCTCATAGGTACATAGAGTAAAAGAGTAAAAGATTGTGATTTTTATGGCATTATGTTGTTTTGCACTTCATGCATCCCTTGTGTGTTTGTTTGACCTGTGGCTTCAGTACTGCTGTCTCACAAAATGTCTCTATAGGCCAGCATGGACTAAGCATAACATGTTATAAGCATTCATAACATACCATTAACAATCAAAAATGTGTTTGTGGAGTTAGGTGTTATCTTTTTGCACGTCTTCTATTGCATGGTATCAAGTAAATTATGAAGGAAAAAAAAAGCTACAAAAATTTCTGCGAGGCTGTCTCGCAAACATTCAAAGACATAACACTGCATGCAGTCAAAATGTAAAGCACTTGAGTTTACTCGCCTCATGTTTGTTTTTTATTTCCTTTGTTTTTTTCATTTCTTTAGTGTCGTGAGTTGGGAGGGAGCTCATTATTGTCATGTTGGCCCAAAAAAAAAAAAAAAAGATAAACACATGCATTCAATTACCACAAAGTTTTCAAGTTTTTCTCTGCATTTCATCAGAGACTATATTTTGACTTTTACAGTGGGGAGTATTAAAATGTGAAACAAGCAAACGTGAAAATGTTATCTAGTGCATTGGCTCCTTGTGTCTCGCGTTTGTTTGTTTTTTTTGTCTACCAGGCATGCGTCTCTTTTAAACTAACAGGTTAAACCTCATGTAACCTGTCCCATGTTTTCTCTTTTTGTGTGTCAGCTTAAAGCCCAGATCTAATCTATGAATGTACACATTGTTTTCATTTTGTTTTATGTCGAATGTCTTTAACGTAACTTCAGGGCAGGAATGTCAATTACATGTAGAGTTAATATCTATGTCAATAACAGATTTCACCTATAGTCAGGTAGGCCTCACACGGCCACGGTCATGATCCAGACACGTTTTAACACAACTTCCGATTTGCTGTCAACATCATCTTGTTTGTTTGTTTGTCTGGTGTTGCATAAATGCACTTTACGGATCAGTGGGTCATACTGGGTCTAAAACAAAGCAAAGTATTTGGTTTTTTTTCTGTCAGTTTGTGTTTTGTTTTGTTTTTTCATTGTTTGCAGTTGCTCTGACGTTACTTTTCTCAAATTTATTCCCTGATCCTGTCGGCTGTTTTGATTGATGGATATGGCGGGGGTGTCAGACAAAAGAGTGCCACCTGTTTCTGTTTCGTCCCCATCGAGGCTTTCCCTTCACATTCCCTTTCACATGAGGTGTGTGTCAGTCAATGAGTGTTTGCGGTTTGTTTTGACAAAAATATGAAACCAGCTGTGCACATTTTGTCTCTTTGTGTCATCATTTTTATTATCAAATTTCAAATTAATCTTTACCTCTTTCGGAAAACGGGATGGGATCCTTGAGCTAACACTACTGAGGAACGGCTGCTTCTTCAGTCAGTCAGTTAATTAGGAAACACAATTGGCACCAGCAAAGTGAAGATTACCTCTGCCATCTTAATATAAATTTTCAGAGGAAACGTACGAGACTTGAGTGGCCTGTGATGTTTTTCCCTTGTCAGTCTGTGTCACAAATTCCTGCTTCATTTACCGACGCACACGATGATGCCAAATGGTTTCATTCCAAAAGTTTCACTGTTTCTTTTTTCGTTTTCACTCCGCACTTGTCCCGTCGGTTCATCCGCCAGCCACGGAGTCCTTTCACGACAAGACTGGGACTGGTTTTTTTAGTGCCACAAGCTGGCAAAGGCTCACATGCTCCTCTCTTGCAACCTCTTCCTCCAGAGAAGTCACTCGCTGTCCACATGCTATCGTGTTTAAGGTTCCGCCGCGCTGAGTTCCTGCTGCCGTGTTCACCCTTTAAACGGATTAAAGCAGTCCAAGCCCTTTCCTCTCCGAAAATACAAGAATCCTTGTCAACCAGATAAGAGGCCATTTTGTGTTTGACCCTCTGAACCCTACATGAACTTAGTCGTGCTTCTCCATCCCCCAAGAACTCTTTTTTTTTCTTTTCTTTTTTTTTCCGCATTTGATATTTTTTTATATGTTTTTGTCAAACTCTGCAAGAATGTTCTTTTGGTTTCTGGTTTTCTGGATACCTCTGCAGGGTTGAGCACTTGCTTAAGTGTCAAACTGAAGGAAGCATGTCAGTACCTTGCGTTCATTTTCATGTGTGTGGTTTTGCTTTGTTAAACGTCTCTTCTTTCCATCTCAGAAAAGAAATGGACTGACAGCATAAGATCAAATATTAAGAAAAAAAAAAGCAATGTTGTTAATTCGGCGCATCTCTCCTTAATACCACTAATAGTCTTTTGTTTGTGACATGGAAAATCAGTAAAGGTCCACACTAGAAGAAGGGCTTTGTAGGGCAGGATTCCTATGTCTTATAAAAAATAAAAAAAAAAAAAGCCCTTTAAAACATTTTGGGAAATGAAAGGGAAATGATTCTTGTGCCATTTTGGAAAAAGTGTGAACGTTTTCTTCATTACAAATATTGTCAGCAAGAGTGCCAAATAAATCAGTATACTGAGCCAAAAGGCAGCAAGCCTACATATCTAAATGTTAGATCACTCGTATGATCATGTCCCATTTCCACTCCCCCTGAAAAGCATAACCCTAATTGTAAGACATTCAAGCTCGTGTAACCATTATTGTTATGCTGCCAGTCTGTTTTCTGCTTTTGTCAGAGAAACATCACAGAAGCAGTATATTTTCTAAATAATAACCTGTTGAAGAGGCGACAACAGCTATTATGGTGAGGGAATGAGAGCATTTAAAAAATGTCATTGTTTTTATTCTGAATTTTATTTGAACATTATTCATTGATAGATTTAACGGTAATGACTATTTAATGTAACTGTAGTACTGTGTTTGTAAAAGAAATTCAGTGAGTTGTGTTTTATGACTCGTGGACTACCAGTGAAGTCAGCATTTCAGTGTTAATAATTGAATTGTTTTTTAAAGATTATTTTTGCGACGGCAACAAAGAGTCATTATAAATGTTCATTTTAACATCACTTGTCTTCTGCTCCTTTTATTCTACAACTTGTCCCTTTTGTCTGTCGTGCTCTGGCCAAAGGCTGAGGGTTTGTGTAATCGCAACCAACGAGTTCTATTAATAGATCAGTCTCTGGAATCTAAATAATGATTTTGGTGGTCTTTCTACATCACAAGTGGAGCTAATTTTTATTTTTTAATGAGGCATCACTGCATGAGAGTTAGTGGCCATCTTCTGGCTGGCCAATCACAAGTGAGCTGTTAACCCTAAGCCTAGTGAGAGAAACACTTGTACCTGTACAGTTCAAACTAAGAATTTTGGACAAAACAAACCTTGTTTATTGTGGGAAGTAGACTACCAATATTCATTTATTAAACCTGTAAATGGTCATTTTGGGGTCCCTTTAACTATTATCCAAAATACTCAATGCTGAGATTTTCTTTTTCCAAATTGACATTTACAAAAAGCTTCAGTTGTGGTGGGCTTCTGGTTTAAAAATACACCACGGGTTGAATGTGTGTTGCTTTAGAGTCGATAGATGATATATTAAATGGTGGGTTTTATTTGAGAATTCTGAAATGTACAGTTTTTGCAACCTCAGCAGGAGCTCATTGGTAAGGGATTGCTGCTGTGTACATTATGTGCAGTAGTGAAGCTACACTACACATTCTTTTTTTTAAAATATGCATTAATCTCACAACCAAATTTCTATATTTGGAAAAACATTTTTAGAACCAAAATCCATCTGAGGAAGCAAGAACCCAACCCAACCCTCTGATTCCCGTCGTCTATTATATATCTGAACACTTATTACCCAGAAAATTCAACAATATAATTTCCTTTCAGTGCAAAGCAGTCCCCTGTCTACACCTTAAATTGCTGTGTTGCAGTGTACATTTAAGGCACATCTAATTCCTTCTGTGAGAGAAGGTGGCAATGGGCTTGAATGATAAAACTGCGTTGTCAAGGTAACAGGTTATTCTGAAGGCTGCAAACATGTCGTATTGGGGATGCTCCTATACAGCGTTTCAACTTGCAGCCTCTGCACAGGCTCTGCGTTTCGCTCCCTCAGAGTCAGGCAGGTAGCTGCAGATGTGAGTTGCATCCATAATTTATACGGATATTTATTGGCCAGTCTATTTTCACCAATGTTAATCAAAGTGTTCACGGCAAATCTTTTTCTGCGAAAACCAAATCGGAGCTGTCAGAAATCTTGAGGTGGTACAGAGAGGTCTTCGAAATGATGAATGAGGGAAAAGGTGGGGACGCCAAATGAATAGACTCACACAGAAGCTCCTGATGTAACCATGGAGACCTCTATTTCATGGATAGAGTAATTTTAGCTGGAGTGGGATCTGAAGGGCAGATATCATCGTGTCTGCACTGCACATATAATCTCTTCTTAAATATCTGAAACGTCGATTAAAGGAGCCTTGCAATCGTGTATCATGTAAATCATGTGAAATATATCCCATAATACAATGAAGGAAATCCAGCAACAGTATACCGACGCAAGTTAGAGTCATTTCTATTCACCCTAATGGAAAACAGTGACAAAAAAAATACAACATAATAGTGTATAACTGCTGTTGCAACATCATAACTCAGTATCATTACAACATTGCAATATCATGACGTGCCAACACCGGCGTTGTCGGCATGTGTTTATGTGTGCATGTGTTTATAAAACACGTCCGTTTGTTGTGGTGTGTTGAGAGTGCAGGGTGGGTGGAAGAGCCGAGACAGGACAGGAAAGCAAAGTGTCTGCACTGTCAAGGCAACCCTGACAGTGCTAGTCCCCGAGGGATTACAAGGAGATGTAGCTATGATAAAAACAAAGCGGCGCTGAGGCAAACTACGATACAGCCATTACAGTCAAGACACCAGACGCAGAACAGTGGCAGATACAGAACGCTGCCGCTGGTCGGACCTGGGATTATCAGATTAAATCCAAGATTGCAGCTTTCAAGGACCAATCAATATGTTGAATTGATTGTGTTTTTTAATCTATTAATCCAGATCATAGAAATTACATAGCAGTCGTCCAGATTGCAATGATTGTTGAGGATAAAGTTTTCCAAATTGATTCTTGATTGTTAACTAATATATCAACAAGATCTGAACATCTTCAATTTTATTCAGAATCTTGTCAAACATATATTTTGCTTCAAAACATTGAGAGAAAATAATAGAACCTTACAGATGACAATGAATCAATTAAAATTGTAAGTATTATCTTTTGTCCATCCTCTTTTTTCTCAGTTAATCTTTTGAGTTTCCCCTCAGCAAGTCCCTCAGTCAACATGCCCCCCTTAAACTGTACATTGGTAAGAAAATTTGTGTAGTCATGGGTGATTTATTTTTTTAACATACAGTGGAGTGTCAGGCTCAGACAAATGCTCTCTACCTCCATCTGCAGTTCATAATCAGCACCTACAACCACCGACACATGACCCTTTAAAATCAACATGTCTAAAGACTGACATCAACTGTTGTTTTTGAAAGTGTCTGTGTTCAGCTGCTCTTTAAATCCTCTGCAGTGCTGATTCATACTTGGGATATGTTGTTCTGTGACCTGTGAAACAACCTATGTATAGAGCTGTGACTGAAACCTGCAGTAGACTAGTAGTATTAGTAAAAAGTTTTTGATACCATTTTGCCAGGAATTTTATTACAATTTTTATTTTGTAGGGGCTTTTATTCCTGCAATGTCAGGGAAATTACAGATCAGAAGATTTTAAAGGATGTCCAATAAAATGTTTTCATGCAGTTGCTCATTTAACTTTGTGACTAATTCCAGCTCATCTACAGAACATTTTATCCTGAAATTTTAGCGTGGTGACAGCTATTTACAAAAAGGTTCCAGAGCTCCAAGAACACAGAAGCAGCAGCAACAGCAAGAGGTGAGTTTTAGGTTTATAACTCATACAACTATTGCTGTTTTTCTCTCACTTATATTATGATACATAATTGCTGCTTTGATTTCCAACTTAATTTCTTCTTCGCAAAAATTAGTCAGCAAGTATCGACAGGTCCAAACACAGGGCCCATTAATTCTGCATGAGTTGTTAAAGCCAATCATGCTGCGGCTTCAAGACCGGAAGTACCACATATGGCACTCTACGGACTCAAAATGTCTGACAAATAACTTACAGTCATTTTCTTTTTATTTCCCAATGGCTCATGGGAGAGGGGTGTCCCTACAATCTTGAGAGCAAAACTACGCCCTTGATTACATCCTCAAATGTTGTTACGCTACATAAGTGCTAACGTTTAGGCCTTTGTCTTGAGAGCTGAGCAATATTTGAGTTTTTAAGTTGTGGTTAAAGCTGCTCTAGGTAACTTGGACTCATTACTACTCCCTGCTGGTTGAGAACCGCTAATACTCTCTGCTGGTGTGGTAAAGAGGAAAAACACCAGTCCTTCACGTGGGTTTGTTGGCACAGCCGGCATACTGGAGAATCGCTTGGAAATATGTCCACCGACAAGGTAAAGTAACATGCGTTACATGTTTGTTTGTTTGTTTGTTTTAAATATTGTTATATTGTTCTTTTGAACGTGACAGACAACTACAATTACACAAACAAGGATAGTGTATTGCTTAGACAGACGGCAGTGTTTTGCGCTTGGTTCGCATCATTCTCGTCGATGAAAATTGCTTGGAAATGATGTGGTGTATAATGGTTATAATATTACAACAGTTTATAAACTCGTGTAGCTGTAATGCCTACAACAACTGTTCAGACGACGCAATGTCCCATTGATTCGGTGAAAATGGCGGTAATGAAGTAAACACGCTGCAGCGCTAGTTTATTGATGTGGGAAAACACAAATAGTCGCCTAGCTGGAGCGCTCGTATGTGTTCAGGAAAAACACCAATATGAAATGCAAAACAGACATTGACAATAACGTCGTAGCAAACATTCAACACTTTTATTACTTCGTCTTTCATCAAGGTTACTTATTGGGTTCCAATCCGTCATTTTACAATCTTATGTATTTGTAATAGTAATATGTAAGACCGCTTCTAAATAAACGTGTGACGTTGGTGTAAAGTGATTCGTCCAGCGTGTCGGGTCGCGCTTGAAAGTTACACAGTGCAGTTACAGCCGGCACAACCCCCCTCTCGCTGCCAAGGCGGCACCATTGATCCTATTAGTCGTTTATCTACTGCTTTACTGAGTTTGGAATCATAATTTTATGGTCGAAAACTTACCTAGAGCTGCTTTAAGTCAAAGAAACTGGACGCATCTACTGGTTTGCAAATACCCACTTGCAGGCCTATGGAAATTGGTTTCATGATGCCATCTTGAGTTTCAGGTTAGTTTTTAAACTGGAAGATTTCATATTTGATGTGTGCGTTACCGGAGGTGAGTGATGATCAGACTGCAGCGTCCGACCCAATGCCCAATCACAACTTCATAGCCATTTTACTTGAAATTTGGAAAAAAATGAACATAATGGCTTGCTTATTTACTTCTTTTAGCTAACGACTCAGACCAAGCAAAATTATTTTCTTACCAGAGTGTGAAGGAGTGAATTCTCTGCTCTTTTCTGGATTGACAGTCAGTTTTTTTATATATATATATAGGTCTGTTTGCAACCACTTTTGACGGTCCCTGCTGGCTAAATGATAGAATGCAGTGTTTTAGCACTTCCGCGTTGGCCTCCTTTTTTTTTTTTTTTTTTTTTAAACCGGAAGCTCCGTTTATCTTTTTCATGGATCTTTTGATACAGTCAACGGTCACGTCCAGTCTTTTTAGCGCCCCTAGTGGTAGTGACAATTTGTCCTTCCCAGACCACTGAATCAGTTAAAACTTCTGCTAAAATCCATTCTATTGCCATCATGTCGTATTGAGGCATAGCCCCGAAAAACGAGCACTGCGTGCATATTACATTTTCACAATAGTTTATACTGAACAAACAAACAAAAAATTACAACAAAAAAAAAATACAGGTATTAATCACGAGATGGTTATCAAAAAGTATTTTGTTGTTATTATTATTGTTATCCTTGTTATTGCGAAAGAAAAAAATGACGAGTGTTTTATTTCAAGGCTTGCGCTTTGAGCCCGGAAACAAGAGGCCAGTCTTATTTTGCATACCCATGAAGTTTGGGCGTGTTTCATTTCCTATGTTGCTGAGTTACTTTCTGTACGCAGCCGACCAGCACAGTGTTACACTGTGAACTTCATCCAAGTGCTGTTTCTTAAGGTAAATAAAACATTCGAACTTGTCGATCACAGTAATCCAAAGGTTTGGACATTTTTACCGGATAATTGTGGATTTGGCGAAGCCCATCGCAGCTGTCATTAGTCTTTCCGAGCTTTGCTAGCGTTACTGCTATAGTAGCTGTTCGTGGCCGTCGTTAGCTCCTTTGAGTTTAGATCGGTGTTGTCAGTCGGATGCAGAGCTTTTACCAAAATAGCAATATGTGTCTGCGAGTAATTTCGTTCCAACGTTATAATGCCTGTCATTCTTCGTGTGTAACCGGAACCTTCGTGCGAATACAGCTGCGTCCTAGCATGTGTGCACGGTTACCAGCCCATCAAGTTGTTCACGGAATGCAAATGCCGTCCGTCGTGTTTTAGCCCATGTACTTTTGAATTTGCGCGTCACAACGCTATTTGAACCGTACGATACTGTGTGAACGCGCTTTGTTTTGTGTCCCTGTTTTTGTATTTTCCTTTAACGGTAGAAGTGGGTGTGACGGCGTCTTCGAAGACGGGCCTTAAAGTAATGATACGCGTTGGAAAACTGCGTTGTAATAGCAGAGTTTCATAATGTGACAACATTTCCAACGCCGCCTTGAACGCGAATAGAAGCCATATTTATCATAAGATGAAATATAACGCAAAGTGGGTTATAGAATACTCGAAGAATACTAAGTTTTCCGGCGATGACTGCCCATGTATGTGTGCCTGTTGGTCTATTTAGAGGAAAACAAAGTTATTTTAAAATGAGCTTGAAACACTTACACTTATTCTAATAGTCACAAGAGCGGATGATAGGGATTTCACTCGTTGTCCATAAATAAAAAAATTAATCAAAAGCCACGCCCCCCCCGCCCCCATATTGCTCCATTCACAGTGAAAAGAAAATGTTGAAGGGACTGCTCGGAGGCCTCATCAAGGCTGTTGGGTAAGAATGTGTAAAACAAAACAAAACAAAACCATTTCATCAGCCAAGATGGTGGTATATGTTGTGATTTCTTTGGCCTTTAAAATTGTTCTCTCTCTCTCTCTCTCTCTCTCTGCAGCCAAATCGACCCATCCCAGTTTTTGCCCACTGATCCTGTGAGCGTCGCTTCCTGTAATCGCCAACTGTCTGACCATGACTGTCCTGCTAACTCTGGCTTTATTGTGCCGTCTTGTAGCCCCCGCCACGCAGACCGGCTGTGTACGCGGAGCAGCATGAGAGTGACGAGGAGAGACAGTTCCGCCAAGTCTTCAAACAGCTTGCTGGGGACGTAGGTGTCACCGCTACTGTCGCTCCCTCACCCATGTTCCCCATGTTCCATTCATCACGCACTTAGTCCGTCTCTCCGGCTCGGTCATGTTTCTGCTTTTGTCGTACAGGACATGGAAGTGAGCCCAACGGAGCTGATGAACATCCTGAACAGAATCATTGGAAAGCGTAAGACGCGTTTGTTTGAGTCACATTTCACAGTTGAAACGCAGTCGTTTCTTTAATCGTTTCGTGGAGCTTACAGGACTTTGGGGGGTGTCCTTGTGTTCCAGACGGTGACCTGAAAACAGATGGTTTCAGCATTGAGTCGTGCAGAAGCATGGTGGCGGTCATGGATGTATCCTTTGTTCTGTTGGGTGCGTTGGGTGGTAGTGACAGGCCTCCACGAACAGCAAAAACAAGCGCATTAAAGGTCAAAGGAATGTGTTGCAAGCAGGCTCCTCCCACACCCAGCACCACACCCACCAAAACTTGTTATACCAACTTGCATTAACTGTCTCGTTTGTGCTAGTCCAGGCAGGAAGAACACTTTTTTTTTTCAGTCAGTCCCAACCTTTGAAAATACATGGTAACATTGTAAACTTAAAAATGGAGCTAAAATTGAGTTATTTTATGAGAAAGAAAAATCCAAAATCCAGAAAGGTTAATGCAACAAAAGAAGAAGCTCTACTGAAAACTCCTTGGCTAAACACGACATGCTTGCGGTTGAGTGCTACTGTTTGTCAAAACTTGAGTCACAGTGTCCACAGTCCTCAACGTTGTTTCAGAGTGACAGCACCGGGAAGCTCGGCTTTCATGAGTTCAAACACCTTTGGAACAACATAAAGAAATGGCAGGCAAGTACATCAGACCTGCAGCCTCTTGAGGCCTGCATTCTCCATTCCTTTCTGTTACAACTTACTTTGGCTGAAAGTTGTTTTCAACAAAAAAGTAACAGGCACTTTTAAATTGCTTCGGTTAAGCAACATAATTTGAAATTAACATCAGAATGTTTTTTTCCTGGAAGAGCACGGCCATACAAGAAAAACACCAGTACCCAGTGTTACTCCCAACATTGCGATATTATTATTTTTTTTGTCGGTTTCTCATGCATTTGCTGTTGTAGTTTGGCCATTTGTTTGATATTTACTTGACTCTTGCCAGCCTGCCATCAGTTGGCCTGAAATGTTGTTACTGTTGTTTTTCAGGGTGTCTACAAAAGCTATGACTCAGATGGATCAGGTGTCATTAGTGCTGATGAGTTGCCCAATGCTTTTAGAGCTGCTGGTGAGTTTTTAGCCTTTTGCCCTTCAGTGGGTTTCCCTTTCAAAGTGTGCACAACTCCCGATGAGGAACATGAGCCTTTAATTTAAAAAAAACACCAAAAAAAACTGAAAAACTGAATGAAGTGATTATTTATTTCATTTTAGAATCTTGAAGGCTCCTCGTGAAGTCATATAGGTTCTGTTTTGTTGGCGTTCAGTCAGTTATTATCATATTAATGATATATGTTGTGTTGATCAGCCTTCCTCATGTCTCCCTGTTGTGTACTGAATTCCTTCAGGCTTCCCCCTCAATGATCAGCTGTTCAGCATGATCATTCGCAGATACAGTGATGAGGAGGGCAACATGGACTTCGACAACTACGTTGGCTGCCTTGTGAGGCTGGACGCCATGTGTCGTAAGTTTAAGCAATCAGCCCAATTTTTGATTGCATCACACTGAATTAGTTTCACATGGCTGCTTCATGTGCAGTGTTTGATGTAGGAAGACACGACTTCAATGCTAAAAAAAAAAAATAAAAAAAAAAAAGTCACACAAACTAGTGTGAACAGCAACTTTGTGTACAATTTCATCAACTGCAGTCCATGAATAATTGTCCTGGCATCCAGTGGTGGCTAAAGTTATTTGAACATTTGCAATACAAGGTCTCAGTTTCTGCTGAATTCTCCACAAACACTGGAATCGGGCCATCCCAGTGTCATTTTCTTCGCAATAAAAACAAGCCAGGTCTATTTCACTGTCTGTGTTCCACAATCATGTTGCTTCACAGAAGAAACCAAATGACTTGCGTAATCATTGTCTGGTGTGGTTGAGGTTTTTGGTGGTGATGAAAGAGTGTTTGGTGTCAGGACAAAGCTTTGATTCTATATATTTATGGTCACATATATAATTATATAACACATTAAAGTTAAGTGGATAAAAACAGTCGCTTCTACTACAAAGCTCCAACTAAATCTCCTTATTTTGACTCTCTTCTACTGTTCAGACCAGATTAATGTCTTCATCAAAACTGTATTACTTTTATTTGGATTTTAATTGCCAATTTAAAGGGGCAACACGCAATTGTCATCATTGTCATTTGACATTGTCATGTGGATCTCCGCCTCCTCCCGCTCATCAGAACAGCTGCACCACCACCCTTAAAAATAATGAGAAGCAACTGCTCGCTTTTTGCAAACGAGATGGCAGGAAACGGAACGAAACGTTGCAACGAAGGCGACCCTCTGGTTTACCCTGTAGGGAGCTCAAGAAATTATTCCACACAATTTTTGCTAACGTTGTATGTCCAGCGTGTTAACCCCACATTTACACTTAAAATCGTCACTCGACATTTTCCTTTCTCGTCGGCGAGCGTTTGATGCATTGCATGCGAGACCAGGCAGGGGGCAGAGTGATGGGGATGAGAGGAGGTGGGGCTCCGAAGCCTCTTGCTTTTGTGCTCAGCTGTGCATTCTGGTGGTGAAAAAAAAAAATCTCTTATAGCCACTTCAATTCTATGCTGTTGTGCTGTTTTATACCAAACCAATCCAAGCCTTATGTGGCAACCTACAGAAGTAGGTTACCATTTAGTGAGCATGTTGTGGATGCGTGTGGCATGTGGGCAACTCAGACTTTATGCTGCGTCCGTGGCCCTTTGCGCCCCTGTTTCAGATAAAACTTTACGCGTCAATTCTTTGTCTAATCCAGGTGCCTTCAAAACTCTGGACAAGGACAACAATGGGACCATCAAAGTCAACGTTCAGGAGGTAATTTAATCTCATTGATTGTAAATAGTGACGTTACATTTAGACAAAAATAATATTATTCTGGTCATGGTGACAGTCTGTTTTCAGTGAGAAAGCCATTGTTCTTTCTTTCTGTGTCTTTTCAGTGGCTGCAGTTGACCATGTACTCTTGAGCATCACAAGTCGCTGTCCTGCTCATCACGCCAAAACCACTTCTGACTTCCGTCTACATGTTAAAAAAAACAACAAAAGAATCCCTTCAGTTACTCAGCAGTCCTATTGTGTGTGCATATTTAGAAATCATGATTGCATTACAGGAGTTTTTTTTTAATGGAGTTTTCACTGCTCCACTAAATGTACAAGACTGAGTCACCAAAGCAGATATCTGCACCGGCAAATGCACCGTTGGAAGCACTTCAAATGTGTATTGCCAGCTGTGTATAGCAAGCACTGTCGCTTGGCTTAGTTGCCCCTACTCTTGCTCACTACCTTGTGTTAAAACATCACTCAAAAAAAAAATTGTTTGGAAACAAGACATAGGTTAGAGATATATGTGATTCATTTTTGCTGTTCTGTTGCTTTACAAAGACTGGACATGGGTTTCAAAAAAAAAGATTGTTGCTGCTGCTCACAGAATTAGTGGTTGACATAGCCAGGCTGACATTTCTGACTTTGTTTTCCAGATTTTACCACAGTTGGTGAATATGATCCAATGTAAATGGCCATTTATGCGTCCAAAATTATTGTTTGCAGGTCTAGAATGAATATGTCTCAATCTCATTTTTTTAACCCTTAAAATAATCATGAAACAGATTTTGAAAGAGTTTATTAATAGATAGATATTTCAAAGAAGTACAAGGATTCTTCCTTGTAATGAAGCAGGGAAAAATACAATGAGCAAGTTACTGATAGATTATATTTACTGAAACATTTTTTTTTTAACAAATAGACGGGTTGCTCACAACACCTTTTTTTTCCCCCCACATCTGACTCAAGAAGTGCACATATTAAGAGTTTTCAGAGTTGATGCAGCAAAAGAAAAATCATTCTTTAAAACAGATGAATTGCCATGGTCACTTTTCTTCTAGCTGCGGTACACCTGAGTTGCAAAAAAACCCCAAAACACTACTGTACCTATGGTTGTATAACTGCACTTGAGCAAATTTCCCCTTGGCGACTTTATTACCATCACCTTTGCATTATATCCCACTTAAAACACAGGTAAGCATTGTTTAATTTGGCACTTTCTTTTTTTAAAATCTGCAAGGCTAAACATACATTTAACTTTTTACTGTCCTCAGAAATGTGCGGATGTGATTGTCTGCTTGATTGAAGTTGCAGACGCTGCTTTTGTACTTGTGTGGGCAGTGAACGCCTTCGGTGTGCACGTTGGCACATACACTGCAAGGATTAGAAAAGTTAAACCTGAGGTCTAACCTGTCTCTCAGTTTATTAGGCCACTTCCAAATTAGAAAATTGAAAGTCTCGGCATTATGGTACAGTTTTGTAGCAGCATGCAAACAATGATTTAAGGATTAGTAAACCCCATTCGTAATCAGGTAACCCATGTTAAATGCTCAATGTTCCACTTGACGTTAGCATTATTTACAGTTTATGATGGCTGTTTCTTATCCTTGGTCTTCCATATACCTCTTTCGGAAAATGCACAATATACAAATCATGTAAAACATGTATGATGCCACTAATGCATGTAGCCACAAGCAATGTTGTCATTATGGGAATTTATCCATGTAGTTAATGCCTTGGCCATTAATTGTTGCAGAACAAGCTTGTTGAAATAAACACCTGTGCCATATTTGGAATAAATAAGGATGACAATAATAATAACAATCAACGCGTGTGTCTTTTAATTTATGCAATCAATGTTGTTTGTCTTGGAACTAAGATCCTTATGATTTTATATCCCTGGCTGTTTATTCACGGACGCCTACTCCTTTACTAACAGATTAGGACCTCACTTTCCCGCGAGTGTTGTTAAAATAAACGCATTACGAGAAAATGTGTGCTCTTCAAAATAAGAGTGAATTAATGATATCGGAAATTATACTGTGAATTATTTTAAATCCAAACATGATAACTAATCAGGTCGGGGGAGACAATGTCGTATGCAATATGATGTTCTCAGGGTAATATTCTGGTGTCGGACAAGAGAAATGAATGAGTTTTCAGAAGTCAGCAGCGAGATAACCAGCTGTACCGGATGTTGTCTGTGACGCTGATTTGGCAAAAGCTAGCTTGATGATTGCTATCTTAGCCATAAGGTAGTTTATCATTTTGTTTCTGGATAGAATCCTAACTTCGCCGAGTACACGGTAAGTTCACCAAATCAGTAGTTTTCAATGTAGTTGAACAGTTTTCTTGGATGGACGTAAACAAGCTATTTGCGCTAACGGCGTTTTAGCAAACGTCTTGCAGCATAAAGCTAACGCAGTGTTTCTTGCGTTGCATTCGACTGTAACGAGCAATGAATATATAACTTGGAACACAAACAAGAAGAGGTAGCTTGGCCGAACATTCTAATGCAGTTGCATGTGGCGGCATTCACCACACTTTAGCTGGAGTCTGTCGATATAGCTAGCTAACTGCCGCGTGTTTAGGTTAACTAATGTAAAGCCACCGTCCATTGTTCACTCTGCACTGGTGTTGTTAAGATCGTGTTAAAGTGCCTTGCTCAAAAACGTGAGAGGGCTCTTTTTAAAAAATAAATAAATAAATAAATAAAATACCTACATTTTCGTCACAAGTTAAAGGTGTTGATCATACTAGTCAACTCAATTATTTGATGAGCTAATCAACCGACTACACTCGCACATAATACTCGTGTGTACGGGGAGAGTCTCCTGAAGCGCTTCATAAAACCTATTTTTGTACCCCATCTCCCAAAAATGTTACATCATTTTAATAACAACCTTAAGCTTTTGACCAAATATTGGTAATCGTGACTGTCCTTTTAACTTGTCTCTTGGCATAACTTGGCAGGCGCATCCGGTGGAGCCCAGACACCAAACTAAGTTCCAAAGCTGCAGGAAACGAACCAAAACTTGCGTGGAGGATGTCTTCGCCAATGTACTACAACCACGAGGGCTCGACCCGCTTCAAGAAGAGGAAAGCCCGATTCTCGTACAGTGAAGTTCACAGATTGTTGGATGAAGTGAGGAAGCATCGCAGGATTGTTGTGGGTACGTGTCCAAGTCTCCCCCCTGTTTATTCCGCGTCTCATCCTCCGAATGAGACACACATTTAGTCATTCAGATTTTTTTTTCTTTTATAATAATGATTTAAAAAAAAAAAAGAAGATATGATTTTTTTTTTTATTTTTACTTTTTTTTTTTTTTTTTTACTTATTTTGAAATATTTCATCCGTAGAATTATTGTCTCAAAACAATTGCTCTCTAAACAAGTGCTTCAATTTCATTGAGTGTGTGACTTAATGGAACTGACCTTTTTCTTGAAATTAGACATTGACAAAAAGTGTTTTGAATCCAGAACAAAAAAATAATAATCTTTTTTTTCCCCCTCCCATTTCTGGTCCCCCCCCCAGGCAAGTTTAATCGTGGCGTACCAACAGACAGGAAGAAGCGCACGTGGGCAGAGATTACGGCCCGTGTCAATGATATTGGGGAGTGCCAGCGTGAAGTCATCGAGGTCATCAAGAAATGGTCGGACCTGAAATGTGACACCAAGAGAAAAGTGGCGGCCATGAGGTCGGGGTCGGTGCCCAACAGAGGTCTCAACTCGCGTCTTGCAAAAGACCTCAATCCAACCGAGAAAGTAGTGCTCACAATTCTGGAGATGGGTAATACAGACAGTAGCACCACCAGTGACTTTGGCCCAATTGAAAATGACGACGATGTACCCGAGGAGGAGGAGGAGGAGGAGGAGGAGGAAGAAATGGAAGAGGACGACATGATTGGACTGCAGAATTCGCCGAACGGCACTTTCGACTCGACGTCCATCAGTAAGTCCTTCAGGATTAGTTAGTCCTCAGAAAACTGACTAGTGACCTTCCCAGTCCCCTGCTTGAATTCACCTCACAAATGCAAAAGGCCAAACTAACAAAGACACAACTTTATGTTTGTGTACAGTGCCAGTGTACCATTAACTTTTAGAGCGTTGATTTGATTGGTTTAGTCAGATTGTAACGACATTGACTATATTGGTAGAATATCAAATATTATTTGCAAAGCACTAAATCACATATTTTATTTTATTTTATTTATTTATTTATTTCAAACATGTAAGAAAGGAAAGAAAATAAAAGGGATACAAAACCAAAACACACAAAAGAAAATTTTAAAAATAGAATAAGTAAGCAAACACCAGTGAAATATACAAGAGAATAATATTATTCATGTTCGAAAAGGGGTAGGAGGAAGCATAAACTTATATATACCAACCCCTAAACTCATATAGAGATGTCTCAAAGTACTTTGCACAGTCAAAAGAAAAAACAGCTTATATCTCCGAAGCAAGTGTGAGGCTCCACACCGCTAACACCTCAACAGCTCCACCACCTGGCAGGGAAAGACACAGCAACTGCAGCAGATATTGTCAGTGCAGCACTGAGTGAATAAATGGACAAAATAAGGAGTTCATGTAGTGACTAAGAACAGAAGGAAATTGAGAGATGCTCCAGTTGCACTATTTAAAATACAAAAAAAATCTCTGATGAAAAAAGCCTTAAACTCCACCCCTTATTGATAAACACGAAGCAGTTTTCAGATTCAGCTCGGCCAGTCCCCAAAATATTATTTTATTTATCTAATCACATTACTGAGGCGTGTTTGTTGGGGTTACTTTTATACAGTACCTAAGAAACAAACGCTTAATCATGAAATCAAAGAAATTTTCAGCCTTCAATAAATCTTCAAGTTTTAGGAGGAAGTTTTGGTTTGCCTCACTCAGTTCCTCACTCAGACATTGACATCGTACTTGCACCTGCTTGGTTGTTGGTCCATTTTTGAAAAACAAAAACCCTAATGAACTTCCACTTTTCTGTTTGTCGCAAGATGCCGACACTGCGTTTGGAGACTCCGACGAGGATCAAAAGGACGACTTGCCTCCTTCCGCTCCGTCGTCCAAACCGACTGAAGACAGAAAAGAAAGCCGGCGCCAGGAGCGACCGCACACCTCCTCCGGTGCCTCGCCGCTGTGCTCCCTGCCGGGAGGTCAAGGTTCACGCGGCGCCAGAGATAGCATCCTGCAGAGTGCGTCGCTGAGCGTTCAGGAGCAGCACACCACCAACATGCTGCTGGAGACGGTGTCGCGCTCGCTGGAGCTGCTGTCCGAGTCGGTGCAGCAGCTGGCCGAGACGCAGCAGGAGTTTGTGCGCGAGTCGCTGCAGCTTCAGCGGGACATGGTGCAGGTTCTCAGAGACTTCACGGGGGGCGCTATCGCGCTCATGCATGACAAGCTGAACGGGCGGCCGTCGTTATAGCGCCGAGGCTGAGTTGTATCACCGACAGTGCACACGGCCTTCAGGTGCAGGGAGCGTAAAAGCTTCCCGGCGTTCCATCCCTCTCACTGCTCTACTTTTTGATAGGACTGCGAAGAGTTTCTGTGGTTATATTTTAAAATTGTATTTAAAATGTTATAACGGAAGGTTTGTATGTCTCGCGTTACATGAAAATGGAAGAGGAAAAATATTACTCATAACTAAAGAACATGGAGATTTTGTTTGCTACTGAAAATGAGGCTAGTACTACTAATGACTTTAGCAAAAAGTGGTTTTGCTTTCACGTCCTTTTAATGTTGACAAAAACAAAGTTAGTCGGGCAAATCCATGTGTGATTTTCTACAAGTTATAGTTGCATCAACAAGAACTGTACTGGCAAATGGATTTACGCTCTTGACCATCATATGGTCCA
Organism: Thamnaconus septentrionalis; assembly: GCA_009823395.1. Classification (NCBI taxonomy): domain Eukaryota; kingdom Metazoa; phylum Chordata; class Actinopteri; order Tetraodontiformes; family Monacanthidae; genus Thamnaconus; species Thamnaconus septentrionalis. The sequence continues at coordinate 10,977,057 of CM020504.1, forward strand.
CGTGTGCAAAGTAGGTTTTTGAAAATTACTGTACCAGAAAAATTTGTAATGAGCCTGGATTTACAAGTAGTTGGTTTTTTTACACTGCAAACATTATCTGTTGAGGATGTAAATTTGTTTTCTTTGAAATAAAATCCATATTCATAAGATTTTTGGTTTGTTACTGTATTACCTGCTAAAAGCTCAAATCGTCCCTTATTGATTAGAACGTGTTATTGTAATGACTAAACCATAGTGTGGCCTTTTCTGTGGACTTCGTTTTATATTTAAATATATATATTTATACTGTATGTATATAAATACAAATATATATACTGTATATATATATATACAGGTATTACCTGAAAAATTAGAATATCTAGTAAAAGTTGTTTTATTTTGGCAATTTAACAGAAAAGATGAAACCAACAAATTTTATTGAGCCATTACTCGCAAATTGACTTTGCTGATTAAGATTTTCAGCTTATTAAAACCACAAACCCACAAACTAATTTTCCGAGTTTTTGAATTTGAGTTTTTTCTTTAAGATGCAAGACCCGATCAGCAAAATCCAAAGAAATAAAAACTTGAAATATATTGATTTGCATATTATTTGTTAATATAATATGTCAAATTCACCTTTTAAGTTGAATTGCAGAAATACAACAACTGTTTCAGGATATTCAAATTTTCTGGGTAGTACCTGTATTTTTTGTTCACAAGTCAAAGTCAAAATGTGGATATTGTGACAATTTAAAAAAGTAAAGATACAATATTTTCTTAATTCATTAGAAAATGTTTCAAGCAGTTTATGAAAAATACAAAAATGAAAAACATGTTTTGAAAAAAAATGTTTATTTTCAGAAGAAAAAGTGTAGTAGTTCTCACAGTCCTGGAAAGAGCTGTTAGGACGGAATGCCACGATTCTCATTTTTATCAATTTTACCTTGACTAAGCAGCAAAGGAAAGCAAAGTCTTATTTCTTTAATATGACCTTTGATGCATCTTCCTAGGTTTTTGTTGCTATTTTGTGCCACATTTTTTGTCTTTTTTTTTAAAGGAAGCCTCTAAAATCTACTAGACTTTGCGCCTCAGAAGATATCTACAGCATTCTACTTTCAAATGAGCGCTACAAGCATATTTGTGGCTGCAGGTGACTTCCAGGAAGCATTTACAGTATAATTCCAAAATTATAAATGAGAAAATATACAAGCTAGGTTTTTGCAGGAACGTAAAAATGACAGTAGGGGGCTCTGCTGTGTAAATTGAGGACGGAGCTCGGGATATCAGTTAGTACATATGGTGCTATCTAAACAATGTTTCCCCATTAAATGCTCATAAGTATTTAATAGACGTAAACCTGAGGATTGTTGTCAATTGAACGAGGCTAGGAGCCTTTTTTTTTCGTTTCCCAGTGAACCAGTTTTGACTGCGCTCTCATTTCTCAGTTCCTCAATTTCAAAATTGTCAATCCTATTTGAAACTTTGTAGATTAAAATTGAAAACGCTCATTTAGCATAAAAATGATGCATATGTCAGTATTTTCTGTCTCTTTTTTGTTGTTGCATGATCTCAACTGGATTGATTGCCGCATCCATGACTCTATTCTTCACCACACACACACACACACACACACACACACACACACACACACACTGAAAGAGTGGGCTGAGTTAAATCAAGTTGCATTGTTACCGTGAAGCCCCTTCTGCCTCGGTCAGCCAGACAGCTGCCGGGGCGGCCTGGCGTGCCGCAGCAGGGAGACGGGGGGGTGTCGGGGCAGGAGGAGGAGGAGGAGGAGGAGGAGGGGTGGGGCGGTGGGCTCCAGCAGTGGTAGCTCAGCAGTCTGCTCGAGTTTCCGTCTTTACACGAAGGCAGTGGGAGGCATCGGGGGCCCTGCTTTTTTTCCGGCAGAGTCCTGAATAGACAGCTGTATTCACATTGTTATCCCGCCTTTCACCTTCAGTTCTTCACGGGGCCTTAAACCTGAGATTTAAGTCCCTCTCAAACAGCCACCATTCAAACAGAGGCCCGTAAAACAGCATTCTACTGCATTCTGAGCCCCCGACTCCACTTTTAGACTGCAGAACCCTCCCTGTTTACCTCTGGAATGGAATAATTACCATACTCACCGATCTGAATGTGTTCCCCACCATTCATCTATTCTTATTTTAATTTTCAAAATAGATTTTTGTTGTGTAAATGAAACATACGCATGGGTTCAATTTTAGGCTTTAACATACATTTTGTATTTCTACGTTAAGTCCATAGGTTGACATCTGGCAGTTTAAAATGCACACACGCACACACACACACACACTGACATTTCAGAGGGGGCGAAAAATCTATCTATCGATCGGTCGCTCTGCATGTCTATATGTAAACCTCCGCCCCTCATTGCCCCAGTTGACCCCTGACCCCTTTCCTTTTCTTCAGTTTTCACCCCCACCTGTTCTCATTCCCCCAGTCCTCCCAGTTCCTTCTTTCATGTCCCATCTGCCAGTGAACTGAAGCTGCAGCAGGACAGAGTGTGGGGGGGCTACACGGAGGAGATACAGCTTTAAAGAAAGGAGGGGCTAAATAATTATCATACTGATTTTTGTGAACCAACAATAGAGCGATTATAAATTTGTTGCTCAGTGTGACGGTCGAGTTTTGTTCACCTCATCAGTTGTTCTGAGAGGGATTCGTAACGTGGTCAGTGACTCACTCGTTCCCTCTGTCACCTGAATTTTGTCAGGCAGTAAGTAAATATTGTGTGAGAAGACAGGCAAAAAAATATTTTTAAGGTACCACACAATTTAAAATTCTGGAGATGTGTTGAGCTCTTTCTTCAACACAGCAGGACATGCCTCTTGCGTGCCGTGAAAGAAAGAAATTCTTCACAAAAGTTTTCAATTTTTCAATGGAGGATGAAATACCGTCTGTAGAAACTGTTTTGCCTTTAAAGATTTTGTGAAAATGTTCACAAATTACACGTGTTTAAAGTCAAACCTTTGTTTCTAAGAGAAACAACGCGTTTGGGTTTGTTTGTGCTACATTTAAGGGAAATAAAGAAAGTTAAGGAAAAGGAACCATGGAGAAGATGTGCTCATTATTTCAAAACACTGACTGAACAGCATGTTTTACAGTCACAGACTATCTGAGTATCAGACCACTTATTAGCACCATCAGCACTGCAAGTCCCGACACCCTTATTCAGCCCATGCATTCATCTCATCTGTAATGCGTTGCGGCCAGTGCCTTTGTCCAACATAACAGCACACGAGCATCCTCATGAGATCTAATCGAGTCGTCCAAAGAGCATGTGTGAATTTGAGACACGCACGCAAACACACATTAGCATACACACACATCGCACACCAGAGGAGCCAGACACCCGGTCCACACCCCCCATTGTCTCCGAGTGAGACAGCAGGTCGGAGCTGCAGAAGTGTCCACAACAGCCCGGACCACTTTCTCCCCTGAGGGCCTGCCTGAGTCAGATTTGCAACACCACCACCACCACCACCTCTTTTCTTTCTCAAAGTGTCCTCAGGGAGAGGATCTCCAAGCTGTGAGGAAGCAGCGCGGGCCGTAGACGAGGCAGATGTTGGCCACTCAGACTAATGGGAGGTCTTGGGGGTGGATGACATGACTCCCTTTTTGGTTCCCATGCCCCGTGGCATGCTCGTGTCACACTCCCGCAAGGTAATACTCGCGATAGCGGTGGTTGCACTGTCCATCTGCTCGGCTGACACAAAGGCGCATAATGTTCGCCCTCTCTGGAGGCACACAGCAGGTACTAAGTGTAGTTAAACACCTACGCATACAGGCTACTCAAATTGAAGCGTGATGTATTTCTCAAAAATCAAAAAGCAATTGCATACAATTTATTCTCTGGAATTGTGTAACATTTTCTTCAAGTTTGTGGAGTTGCTAATCCAGCGTGTGTGTGTGTTTGTGTGTGTGTGTGCAATTGAGAGAGAGAAGCTTTCCGCTTCAATTAAAGACTTTTTCAGCCAGTGGAAAAGCACATTTGAGCACAGCATTTGACCAAAGCTGGATCTAGTGCAATGATAGACTAGCCAAAGCATTTGGCCTAATAAAGTGGGAAAGGGTTTTGAAGATGATGGCCAAAAGTGAGCCAAAGGACATAAGCAGTACACGTGAATGATGAGGCAGGTTCAACTTTACATTTAACAAGCAGAGGTTTGATATTTTGAAAATGAGGGCCGACTTGTATTAATGAATGGCCAGCACACGTGCAAGGGAGTGTGTTCGATTAAGAATTACGTCCAATATAATAATACAATAGACTCAATAGACTGAGACAGTCTGCTGAGCTGATCCTATATACAAATATATATATATATATATATATATATATATATATATATATATATATATATATATATATATATATATATATATATATATATATATATATATATATATATATATATATATATATAAATACATGTCACAGTATACTGTATAACAGTGTTTGTTTGTCATACAACAATGAGATTTTGCCTATGAAACCTACACCGTAGACGACCTGTTAAGGCTATTCAAAAACTGCCCTCAGGTGCCGTTGGCAAGTTCAATACACTGTGTTCATTTATTCATTCACTGATTTCATTATCTCTGTTGTTTGTAGAAATTTACGGGTCAAGAGTGCTGCTTGTTTGTTTGATGATAAATACCAGAGTTGTGGTCAAACAAATAAAACCCCAACAAACACTCCTCAAAATACCAGGGGTGTCCCAGGTGTTGCTGAGTGACAAACCCCACCACAAGGTACCACTAAACTATTTGCATGCATTTATATTGAAAAATATCAAGCTTTCAGAATGACTCTGACAATATGCTACCTTTTGAAGACAAACTTAAGAAATATTGGAGATTTGAAAACACAAAAAGTTTTATTCATTTATTTATTTATTTTTTATTTATTAAGAGGCACAACTGTTGTGGCTGTATGATGTACAATCCAGTAGTTTCTTGTGAGTACACCGACAAGGGGCTTCTGACAATCAGAGCCACCATGTCCGGAGTGGGACTGATCTTCATGTTTGGCATCAAGCTTTGTCAGGTGTTGTGTGATGCTGAACGACAGACAGCAGAGCAGGCACATGTCACTTTAGAACAGCGCGTGTCCTCCGTTGTTTGTTCTGCAGGGTGAAGGTATACACACGGGGGGCACTTCAGGCACGCGTCTTTTGCTCTCAGCTCATTAGAATATGAATAAGAACCCCACCCCCTTCCAACCAGCACAACACAGGACTTGGCATTAAATATGCAGGATTTTCTTATATGCAGCAGATGAACCTTAAACTCGATATTTGTTTATGTACTGGTAATTACGTCCGTAGATTTCGATATTACACCTCGGTGATTATATATCACCATCAACATCGATGTCAGTGTTTGCCAAAGGCGACTAATCATTCCTTTAGGCAAACTAGTCCCAAACAAATTATTTGTATTACTTTTTTTTTTCTTTCCCCTTTTAGTGGAAATTTTGAATAACAGTTGCGACTCCTCAAATCATCACGCAAGAAAGACTGTGATGGAAACGGTTAAGGTGTGTTTACGCGCATCGACAGGTGCGGTCCTTCTCAAGGGGTGGCGGTTCCTGTGTGTGTGTGTGTGTGTGTGTGTGTGTGTGTGTGTGTGTGTGCCGGGATGGGGGTGGGTGGCGGTGAGACGCTCCCGGAGCACAATAGCGGTGTTTGGAGGCCCACACTGCCGACCATGTGCCGTTGATTATCATACAGCTGTTCGCATGAGGTCCAGACAAAAGCAACATGATAGCCCAACACTCCCCGACTCGACACTCCCCCCCTCCCCATGCGCACGACCCCCTCCTCAACCCAAGCGCAGGGAGGCCTGGCTGTCCGCTGGGCGCACAATGGGCCCTGATCCGGGACCTGCCCACTCTTTTTGTCACCCCACACGCGTCAGAGCAATTATACTGTCGGTTGTAAAGAAAGACGGGCCACGCGCTATTCTTCCCCGCTTCCTACTGATCTTTATGCATTATTGGACAACGCAAAAAACAACTGTGACATAACTTGATGTATGGTCGTAAAATGGTTTAAATGCACGTTTGATCCTTTGTAGAAAAAAAACAACAACAACCCCTGAGAAATGACATGAAATTTTAAAACCCCAAAATCTGACATTTAAATACACATTTTGACTGCGATGACGACTGATTCATAGACAAAAAAAAAACAAAACAAAATCTACATTATATACCAACATTGAATGTTGTATTTTGTGCTGTTTTTGGAGATGATTCACTTCGTCTCATGTTTGAGTCGATTCAGCCTCCACCAAAAATAATTTCCACATTTCTTGGTAAAAGAAAAATCGATTCACTCGCACCACATCCTAACACCAGCTTCATACGCACGCGCTGAACCCTCGACCAGGTGCACTGTGGGTTTCCCAAATCCCCAAACGGGCTGCTGCTCCCCTGAGGTCTGTTCAGACTCCACCTCTTCGCCTGTGACGCGCTGCATCAGTGGGTATAAAAGCGCTCCGCGTCTTTACGCACCAGAATCAAAACAAGGGGAGTCAAGGACCAAACCAGGGACGTACGGGAGCCTCGCGCGGAACAAGAAGACGGATTTAACAGCCACCAACAGATGGTGAAGTTGGTATTACTTTCTTAACTTTTCCAAGTAGCCTTTTCGATCCCGGATTATTTTACGCACGACGAATGCGGACACTAATTTAGAGCTGTGGGGGGAAAAAACAGTGAAGAAATGGCACATCTGGTCACGAGATACCTCCTGGCGTTGGCCTTGGTTAATGTGGTAAGTTGGCTTTTAGTTGTTTTTTTTCCTTTTGGATTGAACCCCGCCCCCCATAATTTACTTGAACGCAACGCGTCTGATAAACACGGTTCTTGTGTGATGTTTCAGGTTCTCTCGTCCGGCGTGTTTGAGCTGAAAATCCACTCGTACCACACGGCTCAGCGCATCTGCAGGAGACACCGAGACTGTCACATATTCTTCAGAATCTGCCTCAAGCACCCGGAAGACGTGATCTCAGCGGAGCCGCCTTGCACCTTCGGCACGGGGCAGACCAACGTCATCAGGGCCGATCACACCTCCATCTCCAGCAGCGCGCCCATCAGAGTGCCCTTTCACTTCAAGTGGCCGGTGAGTCAACGCCACACAAAACCACGCGCGTCAGAATTTGGTGGGATTACAACACCAGCTCACACGTTTCGTGAATAATTGTCCTTTCGCTCTTTCTTAAAGTGAGAAGTCAATAAACGGAATGAGATGCTGACCTTGTTTGCTTCTCTTCTCGCAGGGAACCTTCTCGCTGATAATCGAAGCCTGGAACGCGGAGTCTCCAACGGAATACACTGGTAGGTTTCTGCCTGTCTTCCCCATCTCGTATGCGGAGGCTCGGATTCGCTCTTGAATGACTCGAGTTCTTTTCTCAACAGACAACCAAAACAACCTGGTGAGTCGCCTGGCCACGAGGAGAAGGCTGGCCATCGGCGAGGACTGGTCCCAGGACGTGCACTACGGCGAGCAGAGCGAGCTGCGCTACTCCTACCACGTCTTCTGCGACGAGTATTACTTCGGTGACGGCTGCGCTGAGTACTGCCGGCCGAGGGACGACACGCTCGGACACTACACCTGCGATGAGGAGGGCAACCGCATTTGTCTGGAGGGCTGGAAAGGAAACTACTGCTCTGAACGTAAGGATCTATTTACACATCACTAACGTGGTCTTGAGCAAGGGTCTCAAAAGTTGGCTTGTTAAATGAAGATTGAAAAGTCATTTGAAATGGGAAAAAACGTAGTTCAAAAAAAGTCAGAACAGATTGGACAAACAATGAACACACAATTAAAAGAGCAAATACCTGAGGAAGAGTTATCGACAAGAGCCATCTTCTCATAAAATAATATTTAGCAGAGAGGTATTTGTAAGCGTCTGTGAGTAAAAAACAAATCACAGACTTCAGCATTGTAATGATAGGATTTGTGGTTTCGAGACATATATAGTGAGATATAGAATCATTCCTTTCTTGGAGTGTTACTGCAGGATGTCTGCCCTTTGTCATTAATGAGGAAAAGTGGTGGCCCCCAGTTGCACTGCAACTCATTTTTCAAGGTGAAAAATGAGTTGCATCTTTGTGTGTTTGAAGAAGTGAGATAAGAGAAGACATTTCTCCCCAGCAGCGTGCCTGCCAGCTGCCTGGCTTAATACTTAACAAACAGTGAAGTCTGGAACAGGGTTGGGGTCAGACAGGGGGCCCAATGTGTGTGTGTGTGTGTGTGTGTGTGTGTGTGTGTGTGTGGTTGAGAGAGTGTGTGAGAGGGCGTGCCCATTATAATCAAACGCCCTCCCTCTTCCTTCTGTTCTCCAGCCATCTGCTCGGCGGACTGCAGTGAGAAGCACGGCTACTGCGAGGCCCCGGGGGGCTGTACATGTCGCATGGGCTGGCAGGGCCCCTCCTGCAATGAATGCGTCCGCTACCCGGGTTGCCTCCACGGAACGTGCAGCCAGCCGTGGCAGTGCAACTGCCAGGAGGGTTGGGGGGGCCTCTTCTGCGACCAAGACCTCAACTACTGCACCAATCACAAGCCCTGCGCCAACGGGGCCACCTGCACCAACACGGGTCAGGGCAGCTACACCTGCGCGTGCAGGCCGGGCTTTGGGGGCACCAACTGTGAGCTGGAGACCAACGAATGCGACAGCAACCCCTGCAAGAACGGAGGCAGTTGCAACGTGAGTGAAAGTAACCAGATACAAACAAGGAGACAAATGCAAAAACCCCCATGGTAAATAGAATTTAGGAGAAAAAAATACAATGTATTTTTAAACCCAGCAGGTATAGAAATGTAAGGCATAACTTTCTAGTCAGGAATTAGAAAATTGTCCAACTTGGGTTTGATGGAGCTCCTTATTAATTTAAAGATGTTTGTCATCCCCTCACAGGACCTGGAGAACGACTACTCGTGCACCTGCCCGCAAGGTTTTTACGGGAAGAACTGCGAGATCATTGCCATGACGTGCGCCGACGGCCCGTGTTTCAATGGTGGCACCTGTGTGGAAACCATGACTGGAGGCTACACTTGCCGCTGCCCGCCCAGCTACACCGGCTCCAACTGCGAGAAGAAGCTGGACCGCTGCAGCAACAAGCCCTGTCTGAACGGTGAGTTGGGTCGAACGCCCTGTCTTTGGCGACACCTGGTGGCCGTGTTGCGGTTCTGCAGTTTCTTGGTTAGAATCGGAAATGATGGTCACAGTTTTAAAAGTCATGTCTTTTTTTTTTTTCGCACCTTGGCATCAAAGTACAAGTGTGAGGGTGTTAAACGCCTTAACACTCCAGTTCCCTCTGATCTCTGAAATGCTGACTGGAGTTTTGTTGCTCCGCCCTCCCCGACCTGCAGGTGGCGAGTGTCTGGACCTCGGCCAGAGTGTCTTGTGCCGCTGTCAGGCAGGGTTCACCGGTGCCAACTGCCAGATTAACATCGACGACTGCGCCTCAACGCCCTGCCAGAACGCCGGCACCTGCCAAGACGGTGTGAATGATTACACCTGCTCTTGCACCTTAGGCTACACGGGCAAGAACTGCAGCGTGCGCTCCGACGCCTGTGGCGCCCGCCCGTGTCAGAACGGCGGCACGTGTTTCACCCACTTCACAGGACCGGTGTGCCAGTGTCCCAAAGGCTTCATGGGGCCGAGCTGCGAGTTCACACTCCAGCCGAGTTTCAAGCCAGCTTTGCGCCAGACCTCCCAGCCCTCCTCCACCACTCTGACCGTCTCCTTAATTCTAGCTGTCCTGGCACTGGTTCTGGTGGCAGCCATCATTTTCTTGAGGAGGAGAAGGAGACTGCAGGGGAGGAAGCAACTGAACGACAGCGCAGTCTACAACGACTTGGAGACGGTGAACAACCTGGGAGGAAGCGAAAGGGATTCCTTCCTCGGTCCAAACAGCCTGTTCAAGATGAGCAACAGCACGGCCCGCCTCAGCCTCACCCTATGCAACGAAGGGAGACCAGGGTACAGGCAAAACCCCGTGGAGAGCAGCTTGGTCAGAGGCGAGCGCCAGGACTTTATCTGGAGGGATGAGTCCAGCCTCGGCCTGGGGTCTGGCCTGAGATGAAACTAAGAAGACACAGACTTTCATCCGGGCGCAGAAGAATTTTAGCACTTGTTGCTCCTCTCTCTTAATGCACAACTTAAAGGGGGGCAAATCCATGAGTTGAAAGCCTCTCTGCTCAGGCTGATTTATAATTTACCAATAAGAATATAGGAGGTGTTTTGATGAAAATGATTTTACAAAGATTATTGAAAAGTATATGGGGCAAAGCTCTTTCATGTCTAAGACCCAAAGAAACAGATATTGCTGTCTACTTTTCAGGACCTACAACACAAACCAAATACAGGAAGTCATACTACTCTGACCAACTTGAAATAACTCCCTCCAAAATATGACTTGTTTGGATGTTTTTTTTTTCCCTTCAAAAAGTTCACTTTGTTTAATTGTTTTTCATTTTTTTTAAACTCTCAAATTTTATTTTGCTTTTCAATCTTCCTTTTGACATTATTTCCTTATTGTGCGTACCATCATTTTTATTCTTCGTATTATTTATTTATTATAAACCCAATGGCTTCACTTAGATTGTAGCACATGGAGAGATATATTTATATGATTCTGAATGAAGACCGATTCATGATTTTCTATGTGGATGATGCGTGGTCTGGGAAGTCTGGAAAGATATCCACAACATACTAATGTGTATGAAAAAGTTTGTTTCATCACATTGTAATGAATGGTTGCTTTACTACTGATCACAACTCATCCATGTGCCATTTTGTTTTCATGCCAAAGTTTTTGTTATGTTCAATAATTTAGCTCATATTATTTATTCTTTATCATGTGATTGTGATGTGGATTAAAAGGTTTGCTTCACTCCGAGTTTGTGTTCTGAATCTATTTATAAAGACAAAGTAATAGCCAGGATACTCAGGATACTTTAAAATGTATTCCTATGCCAAAAGCATTAGAAAGCATGCGAGATTGCCATTTACTGAAGTTGCTAGTTTTGTTAAACAAATAGCAAAAACACAAAATTGTATCTATACAATCTATGAAAAAGAATATCTTCACATAGATTAAATTTAGAATTAATAAGAAATGTTTCTGACCTGTTGTTGTACTCAGGAGCCCAGAGGTGACACAAGTGTGTATGGCCCTGCATCAAGACCTTTCTCAAATTTGTAAAATCTAAATGCTAAAGTCCTAATAATTGTAAAATTCACAAAGATGTAAAATTTGACCTCTGCATTTGACCCTTCCCTGAGGGAGCAGTGAGCAGCAGCAGTGCTGTGAAGTTATTTTAACAATATTACTAGAACTTGACTTACATACAGTGAAGCCCCCCTCTAACACACAAACAAACAAACAAACAAAAAATAAATAAATCCCTTCTTCTATTTGTAGTGGCCATTTGTCAAAATATACAACAATTAACTAAACTTCAAAGAATTTAAATAAAAGAGCCACTTTGCACCGTGGGCTTAGGCAGGCAGAATAAACTAAATGTCCATTCCAAAATGTATGGGTTTTCATAGTTTATTTTTTATTCCAAAAACAAGCAAATAAAAGAATCCTGCCTCTCATGCTCTGGTAAAACAAACAAAAACAAACAGAAACAAACAACAACTACTCATAGGCCCACCCAGGCACATTCTAGTCCACCACCGACCCTTATACCCATACGCCCTCTGGTGGCCAGAGCCAATTCCAAAACAAAACAAATGAACAAAATCATAACTAGACCAACTAAACTCTAAATTTGGAAATAGTTAAACTAAACAACCCAACAAAATACTAAGAACTTTAAATAATCAAAAATAACCAAATAAAAATATTACATTGAATTAGCGAACAGATTAACAAAAATTAACAAATAGCTCCCACACTCTTGTTAGCAGTGTGCGTGTGGCACCAGACCAAGGTCAAGTTGTAACTAGGAACTCAACAATAAATCTGAATATAACTTGAACTTGTTGAGATTTGGGTAAAAGAAATTATGAATGAATTTATATCCCAAATTTAGAATAAATGTTGCTCATATATTCCAAACATAATCTTTATCTTAGAACAATGCAGCTGCCCACACGCAACCTGGGCTGCTTCTTTTTAGCGGATTGCTAACATTCTCAGGAATTTATTTGGGTAGTCGTCTTTCAAAAACAAACAGAATGCAATTTTGTTGTTGCAGCCAAACGTGAAGAAGGATGTTCCGTCAGACTATTGTCAACTTCTTAAATACCACCAGCCCCTTTTCTGAAGGAAGGCGTGATTAAAGCGCTGAGCAGCTTGTGAAGAGACACCCCGAACCCTCCTGCCCTCCTGCCCCGCACCGCACCGCACCGCACCGCGTCCCGTCGTCGCCTCCCACCACAGTTTCCTCGCTCCTCTCCTCCAGTCCGCCAGAGGAAAGCAAAGGACGCGAAACCAGTCCGACCAGTCCAGAGCAGGAATGGCAGCGGACCACACCGGCACGGCGCTGCGGGGACACCACGACGTGGATTCAGACGACTTGGCGTCGTCGTCTCCGGAACGCGGCTGTAACATCCCCAAGAGACACGCGCGAGTCACGGTGAAGTACAACCGGAAGGAGCTGCAGAGGCGGCTGGACATGGAGAAGTGGATCGAAAACGGTCTGGGCCAGCTGTACGCGGGTCAGGTGGGTGGCACCTGTGAGGAGCAGACTGAGGCTGCTCTGATTTTCCTGTTAAAAGACATGTATATCTTAGAGAAACCAAACACTACACTGTTGTTGTTGTTGTTGTTGTTGTTGTTGTTGTTGTTTTAATATACACAATCCATCTTTTGGATTGTGTATACACCTGGCGTGGTCTGGCGTCAGGGTGCCCACGATAAGGTGACTGACTGTGAAAAGTAATGAGGGAGAAAGTGGCACGTTGGAAGCGAAGGTGGGGCCGCTGCTTCTCCTTACAAGGTCAAGCATCCTGTATATGTTGGGTCCCCACACAGAACCACGTCTCTTGTGGGCCTTTTTCTGCCTTACATGGCCAGTGCGGAACTAAGGCAAGGGTGAGTAATGAGGAAGGAGAAGCGCCCTTAGATTTACAGGGGAGCACAAGTCCTGCTCCAGGCCCCTGGAGGTAAACAGTCTGCATCTGGCAGGGGCCACAAGTGGAAGTGTTGATATGTTATCAATCATTTCTGCTCCTCTTGCATTCTATTCTATTTTATTCTATTCCATTCACTATGTCAGGTTCCTCCTCTCGAAGGCATTACATGGCAAGAAGTTGAAGTCACGCCTGCTCATTAGGAGTTGATGTGACTCAGGAGTTCAGTATGATGAGGGAAATTAGCAGGTGACCTTCCTCACAAGACAGATTGTCAAGATCTTCGTACAAACATGTTTGCTTTTGCGGTATTTTGAGTGTGATGCTTAACTGTTTTCATTTTACCATTTAACCAATGACTAAATGGATTAAATGCTAGACATTAAAAGTCTATCTTGCACTGGGATAGTAACACAAAATTTCATAAACTAAACATAAAATATTTTTTCTTGTAGTTAATCATAAGATCCCCCGCAAAAAAAAAAAAAAAAAAAAAAAAAATCACTGAGCTTGTGCATGAAAAGATGAAGTCAATTGGTGGTAGATTTTGGAGTCCTAACCATGGCACGAGTCTCATTAGAGAGCTGCTACGGTGCTGTGGTGCCTCTGTCCCTTCACTCAGCGGGCACAATGGCTGGGTTGTTCAAACAGAACATCCACTGTTACAGTATTACGTGAGCGTTGTTTCAATCTCCTGCCAAACCTGAATATACATGAATGTGAGATACTGTACATGTAGGCTGAATATTCTTCTTCATGTAAACTTTAAGTTAAATTTGAAGAAATATATATGATGCACATGCACACGCTGTACACAATAATGCCTTGTGGGGTGAACACGGATCATTTGTGGCACTTGTGGCTCTTGTAAAAGAACATCCGTCTCCTTTACCATGTGGGTCCACCTGAGGTCAGTGAGGGTCAGTCAGGAGTGTTTTTGGTTTGTGATTTAAGGATTTATGCTAGAAAAGACTTGACGTGAATTTACAAAGTTGTTCAACTATAGAAAAAAATAACATTTGGTGAGAATATTTCCCGTTCTCATGAATTATTGCCATCATTGTAGGAATTGGATTCCAGAATGGGAATGGAATGCTGAGTGGTAGGAGGAGTAAAACTGTTTTCAGAGTGTGCGATGACTCTTGATGTTCCATCAAAACAGCTCAATTTTCATATGCTGTCTTGTTTATTTCAGGAAGACGATATGCCAGAGGAGGTAAACATTGATGACTTGATTGACTTGCCTAATGACGAGGAACGAGTCAGGAAGTTACAGGTAACGCAAAAAGGAATGATAGAGGCTTCACTCCACTGCATATAATTTCTTGCAACTTTCCAGTTTATTGTAATGTTCTCGATGTATACAAAACTATTGTATATACTATACTGTTGCCTAGTCATAACATAATGTTGTTGTTTTTGTACAGGAGCTTTTTCAAAAGTGCACAAACAACACAGAGGTATGTTGTTACTTTTAAATACAAAACTGCCAACGCTATGTATGTAAATTTACAGAAGTACTGCATAGAGTTTGCATACACACGAGCACTCTTTGGATCTCCTGCAGCCTCTTGGTCCACATGGCCCAACAATTGTTGTTTGTTCTCTCTTGTTGCTTCTTTCTAATTTAAGCCTGAAACAAAGAGTCCTTCCAGGCTCAGACAGTGGCCTGGTTGTGCCGTGCCCACAGAATAGGGGGTCAGGGCGCTGACAAAAGTGAAAACTGTAAAGAAGACAAAAGTTTACTGTGTCTGATGCATCTGCTTTTTGTTGTGTGTCAAGTTTTGTTAAAACATGAACCCCCTGCAACAATGCTAACCAGACAGGTTTGCAGCATCTTGCATTTGTTTATACTCGGGGTGAAAAAGTTGTATCCAATGAAAACATGATAAGTTAGTTGAGTTCTCAAAATTTTCCCCCAATAAGACTATTCAAGATATGTCAGCCTTTTGCCTATTATGGACAGAAAAAGAGAAACAACTGAGCATTGTGAAACTGGTGCTGACATGGTGATGGCTTGTGTGATTTTTGTAGAGACAACACCACACTCAAGTTAACCACAACTGATAGTTTAAAAAAATTGTAATCAGATAATTAAAAAATAAACAAATAATAATTGATAGATTATATATGTAAAACAAATAAATAAATAAAAATGTAGCCTTCTGTAAACATTCTTGGTTTTAGCTATGTGCTGAAAACAATGCTTTGAGTCGTACCTTCCACATGTTGGCAGGGGGATAAAACAACTCAGAGGATTGAAACAAGTCCTGGTTCGGGATGTTTTTATTAACTGACAGGGGTTTAACTACTCTTTCAAATGTGCATCAGGCTACACAAGCTAAAGTAATTGAACCTAGGTTAGAGAAATAAAGTTCGGCTAAATGCTAGATTTCTTTATCTGTATGCTGTCCAATTCTCCCGGGACCCAAAGCCCTTTCCTTTAAATACTTTTAAGAGGCCTTTAAAAGTTGTTGAAACACTACACTCAGGGCTCTGCATTTTACAGTCCATTGTTTTTTTGGTTGCTGCTATTTTTACTGTGCTCATAGAAGCTGTGATTTTACCTTGGCTTTGGAAAGAAATGTTGGAATTTGAACTTAGCTGTTCTTTTAATTGTTTATTTAATTTGCGCTTTTATTGAGGTGGAAAGAAACGAGACTGTCAGGATATAATGTCTTTGTTTTGTTGTGTTTCCTTTAATATGCGGAAAATATCATATCAACATATCTACTGACAAATTTAAGTGCGGGGTGGCAGTGGTGCAGTGGTTTCCAGATTTCCAATGCCAAACTAAACCTATGAATCAGCCACTTGGGGGAACGGCCAAAAGGATTTGCCTGACTGATGAATTGAAAGGCACAGCAGTTAACCTTGTTGATGGACGTGTATGTCAGTTAAACATTTTTGTGAACAAAGCTGTGAGCTACTCAAGTTAACGATGGTTAAACTGTGTGTCTGTGTGTTCTTGTTAACCTTGTTAAACCCAGTACAACGCTGCGGCTCATCTGTTGGCAGATCTGCACTATCAATAACAGAAATAAATCACTGTAGAACATTCTGGAAATATCTTGAAGTGGACACACACACAAACACACACGCGCGCGCGCTAACACACACAAACTTGAAGGATACTTGTGAAACACTTGTAAAAACCTAACAAAAACAGACATGCTGCACTTCACCTCAGGCTTTCATCAAGGAGCTGCTGGGAAGGTTGGAGGGCGTCCACAAGCAGGAGGACCTGCAGAGTGAAGGCATCGAGCACCCCATCATCTGCCACAGCCACCATCGTCACGAGCCCTACCACTTTAACAACCCGCACCATCAGCACCACCTGCATCACACCCGGGGACAAAACCAGACCCTCTGATGACCTCACAATAAAACACATTTGTTGACCCGCACTACATACACTGCATAACCAAAAGGCAAATAGCTCATGGCTTTTAGTCTTTGGCCTCTTTTTTCAGAAGTGTATTGGTTCAACTTTATCTGTTTGGTAAATGTGAAGTTGCTTGACTTTTCAACATATTCATACACTGATAACTGAAAGCCTGCAGGATTTCACAAAATTCCACAAAATCACAAATCACAACCTATCTACCTACTAAAATTATGCATTTGTGATTTTTGTATTATGTTGACAATTGGCAGTGGTAGAAAATGTATATTTCCTATGTACAAAGGGTGATTATGCAAAAAGATACCACATGACCACTTGGTGATCTGAACTCATCCATTTGCATGTGACTGAAAATATGTTAGTGCCTTGATATTACCTCTTCTGTTTCTTATGATTGGAGACAAAATATTGTGAATAACTGATGAAATTAGACGAAGGAAACAAGGGACAGACACAAAGTGTTTAAGAGGCACACAGAATCGCAACTTCTGACAAACACATGAGCATCAGTGTGTCAGAGCTTCCCAGATATAACAACAACATTCATAGCACTCATCCATTATTAATATTTGTTTAATTACAGCATTATATATTGTTGTGATTACAGGAAATGATGCAGTAAAGCAGTGCAGATATTAAATGATGGGGGGCGGAGGGGAGAGACAGCAGAGTTTTTCTGGGAGTTTTAATGTTGCCATTTTTGATCTTAAGCCATAATAACTGAGTGTTACAAACTTAAGTGGTACTAAGAGGTTTTTTTTTCAAATTAAAAAATTGAAAATCGTCTTGTTTATGTAAATACATAACTTGTAATATGCAATGGATAATTATTTGTATGTCTTTTTTTTTTTTTAAATGAACACCTCACAAATATACTTTGTCAGCAGTGGACATCAGACTGGGTTTTCATAAAAATCCAGTCGCCACATGTGAAATGTTATTCAATCCTTCTCTATTAAACACTTTATACATTGTAATTTAAGTTTTCTCTTTTGAAGTTAATCCATTGAACATAAGATGTCATAGCATAATTACATTAGTGATAACATAAAAAAAAAAAATTACCTTAATTGCTGTGCTGTGTCTTTTGCAACAACATCTCAGAGCCTGGAGAGCAGAAACAAGGCCATAGGTTTGTCATCAGTTGTCAGTAAAAGTAAAAGCCTGGTGGGGGCAATCCAGCCCGACAGATATTGTGTTTGATATTTAGAGTGAATGCTCACATCCTCAAATAAACCATGAAAGAAGAAGGTGGACGAGGCATCTTGGCTTGTGTGCGCAGGGTGAGTTTGTCTGATCAAGGCCTTGACTAAAAACAAACAGGAAGTGCTCCATTCTCTTTGAGTGCATATTCCACCCCTTAACATGCTGGTGAAACATTTCACAAACATGAGGAATGAACCTACTAGGCTCTACAGCGCCACCTACAAAAAACAAAAGCAGCCACCCAAATCTGTATGACTGTTTTCCAGCAATGCAAAGAAAAAAACAGTCATTCATTTGTCTCATCAGGGCCTTCAACTCTGACTGGCAGTCATGCCGCGGAAAGCTTATTGAGGGGTTTCGTGGCGGTGACGTCATCAGCAGGGGTCGGCAGGCTCCCCGAGACAGCTGGGGTTGGGTCCAGAAAACCCCACGATCCTCAGATCCAATATGGCCGAGAATGTTTCACAGCTAAACGTTGGATTGCTATTCACTCAGTTGGGAGCTCACTTTTTTGTCCTTCTCCATAACCTACACTAGGGGGCAGGAGGAGACCTAAGTATTGTCAGAAATGTTTGGGGCGCTTTTCAATATTCAGATCTTTTGCAGGTCAAAACCATTTATTGTTAAGTCATTGATAATTAATTGTTAATTGCACCCCCCCCCTCCCCAGCCCCACCCGACCCACCCATGATGCCCCTTCATAGTTTAATAGTGCTGCACAAACCAGCCGTGAATGACCATGACTTCATAGCGAAGGCAATTTAGAGGCAACACGAGTTCAGTTGTCATTTTCTCACCTCTCAGTCCTCGTGAAATGTTCCACAGAGGAAAGCTGAACTGGTCATTGTGTTGGAATGGAATTTGTAGCCAAGGACACTGAATCAGGACGCTGATTCTCGCTCGGAGTTTGTTTACAACACCAAATCAAGTTGGTGCGCGCACACACACACACACACACACACACACACACACACACACACACACACACACACACACTCAGGCTGCATGCAACAGACAGACAATAACAAAGGACACCATAACTGCACACAGTTAATGCCATTATTGCAGCGGTGGCAGTGTGGTGAGGTCCCTGGAGTCCGTGTGTGCGTGCGTGCTTGTGTGTGTGTGGAGGGGTTGAAGGGTGGAGGGTCTGCGGAGGAGGAGGGGGAGAAAGGACAGGACAGGCCTTTCCTCAGGAACACATATCACCTTCCACCACAATAGAGGCCGTCAGGAAACCGCAGACAGCCACATTGCTCTCTTGAGTCACCAAGTACTTTCAGACTCACACTCGTCAGTCAGACACACATGCAGACGCACTAACGGCCGGCAGTCCAGACGGACGGCACACTCCAGGATGACAGTATACTGAAACTCTGCTGTGCATCACACCAGGTAAGTGTCGTTCCTTAGCATTGGACCTGGTGAACTGGTTGGTGGTTTGTTCATACATACTGTTACCTAAGAGTAATAATCATTTAATATTTATTATTTAATAATTATGTTACTCTGAAGACTAGATTTTTGTCCTCTTTAAGATTTTGTCATGCATTTAAGAAACCTGTTTGTGTTGTTAAATGATAATGAGCCAAAAAAAAAAAAAAGTTTCAACTTGATTCTCAATACCATGTTTTGTCTTTGGATCACTTAAAACATTCAGATTTTTGTTCTGTAAGTAAGCTTTACAATTGTACACAGATCTTGCTTTCATGTCCCAAACTCTATCTATCTATCTATCTATCTATCTATCTATCTATCTATCTATCTATCTATCTATCTATCTACTGCATTTTATTTTCTCTGCGGACAAGGGTCGGCCGCTCTTAAAGTTAACAAATGGAAAAAATGTTTGGACCAACTTGTGGTTCAGCATGTTTCATTGTGAATACTTATTTCCCATTGTAAAAAAAAAAGTACATTGTGTAAGCAGCATGTGAGAGGATGTTTTTGTCTCCTGTTATATAAACGGTCTAAAGGGTTAATGTGTCATCAAAACAACAGTTTTGATGACACAATATTTCTCAGTTTGCATGACATGCCAGTTAGTATTTATATAACTTGGGCAGATTATTTTTGATTTTATAGGTCTAAATCAATGTAGCATGCTGTGAAAGCATTTTATGATAAAGTTAATTTGTTTAACAGTTTTAGGCTCTGCTTTTTAAACATTTTATTAAATGTCACATTGCTTCTTTTATGTTACAGTTTGTTCAATAACCAGCCGTAACTATGCCCATTCTAAAGAAGCTACCAGGAAGGTCCAAGAGCTGCCATGAATTTCCCAGAGTGAATGGCGAGCTCATCCTACCCAGGTTGGACCTGGACGTCAAGGACTTGAATCATCTCAATGATCTGAATGGCCTGAAGGATTGCAAGAAGAACCTAAATCCCTTTGAGGATGTGGATCTGGATGAGGATGAGAGGAACGGAGGGGATATGGGTCTTATCATGGGGGAGGTAAGAGGGAACATCCACCTTAAGTCATCCCGTGAAGATGAGGAGGAGGAGAATGAGGTGAACGCAGAGAGGCATGGGGCAGGGAACCAGAAAGGGAGGCCCCTCAGGGGGACCCTGGAGCGGATCTGCGGAGTGTCGCCGCTCAAAACTCTTGGAAAACTGGGAAAGGGCCTTCGCATATCAGGACGGAACGTATGGGGAAACAACATGGCCAACTACAGCCCCGGGGACTCAAACTCTCTGCCTACACAGAGGGACAAAAGGGGAGGATTACGGAGGAGCTCCGAAGGAATAATGACCCTGCTCCGGTGAGAAGCTTGATTGCACGATCACTTGGTTCCAGATTCAATGGAGTCAACCTTTCAATTTCAAGAATCAATTGATTCTGAGAATAGTGAAAAAAAACAAACTCTTGGCAATAATAACTGCACATTTTTAGTAAACAATACTTTTCAAATTATTTGTAAAACATTGTTCCTGTATTGACATGCACTAGAAAGTCATTTATAAACACTCCCAGACTTACTCAGTTTTTTATTACTTGATTTGTAAGCATATATAATGTTATGTAAATGTAAGCTCTGTTTATTCACACTTTATAATTGATATGACCCAAATCATTGCAGTATGAACACAAAACAAATATTCTTTTAATTTGAAGTAACAAAAATTTTTACATCTAATTACGAAAGCTTTCAACCAAAGTGAAAATGACAAAATCAGCCCAACTGTGATTGAAAAGAATCAATGTTTATGAAAAATCTGCGCTGACTCCACACTGGCCATGATTACCTTGACTGGTCTCAAACAGGAGACCATATAGTGTGCTTATATCCTGAAGAGTTATGTAATTGTCAACGCAACATGTTGATCCATGGAGGCCTCTTTTGTTTTCACTGCGAGGTTGTTTACTTGCTGTGCTCTCTGAATGGGACTATTTTTAACTGTGCCGTCACACTTACAGCAGCGCCAGTCAAGACATGTGGCATTCCATACTTGGACATATTGTACAGCATGATGGTCAGAATTGTAGCTCTGATACTGATGCTGCCTCGTCCTATTCAGGTTTACAGGTCGACGGAAGGAGGAGCGCAGGGAAAGCTTGCCCTGTGGAAACCTGAGCTCTGAGTGCGAGGTGGACGCTTCAAGGCGCTCATCTTTCCTCAGGATGGTCAGTCTGGGCAAACTGAAAAGAGAATCAATGTCAGACAAAGCATCCCAAGAGACTGAGGAAGAGCCAGAGGAGGAAGAGCTTGCGGTGAAAACCAGGGAGCCCCTCTCAGGTAACACTCAAGTAAACACAACTTTAAAAAAAAAGAAAAAAAAAAAGACACCCAGTTAATAGAACAATATGTCCTTCATGAAAGGAATTTGTTGGATTTGGGGAATATTGCTCCCCCTTGATAAATTCAAAAAATTTGCTCACAATCCTGGACAACTCTCCGATGAGTCTGAGAGTTCCCCAGACTACTGAGTCACTGGGTTCAATCACCACCAGACTGTGAAATCAGGAAATGACTGCACTTCCTGCGACTCCAGGTTCCTCCAGATAGACCTTAAACGGAGCTTCTGTTCCCAAGCTCCACGGGGTACCTCGCTAGGAATAGAAAAATGTCCAGAAAGAGCAACAAATAGCCAAGACTGGTCAACTACTCCATATGTCCCTGTCCTATTAAGCAAGCCGTCTTTTCGGACTATTGGTATACAAATAATGGTAGCGTTTGTCTCACTTCCTTGATCCCCGCAGTGCTGGAGATCTTGCAGCTGGTCAACCACCGTGACCTCCTGCTCGCCGACACGCACATCCAGGAGCTGGAGCGTGAGTGTGAGCTGCTGTCGCTCCTTCCGGCCCCGACCACCCCTGTCCACACGCCTCCGCTGTGTCCCAGCAGCCCCGCCGGCACCCTCCCCTCGTCGTCCTCGTCCGTGGACGACTTCTCCAGCTCCAACGCAACGCTGGACTCGAGCCGGCGGAAAGCCAAAGACGTGGAGCTGCTGTACGAGGCGCTGCAGACGGAGATGTGGGACGTGGTGCGCGAGTCGCTGCGCCAGCCCAGCGCCGGTCCCAACCTCGGGCTGGTGGTGCTGGTGATCCAGCAAGAGGAGCACGCCGACACCGCCTGGGCCTTGAGGGAGGAGCCCAAGCCTGAGCGAGAGGCTCCCCAGACGTGGAGCAGCCAGCGTCCCCGGCGGCTGAAGTTCAAGTGGAGGCAGGCGGTGGCAGAGGCGGCCGACTGGAGCCTGCCGCACCAGATGGACACCCAGGCGGGCCAGCTGGCTACCTACCTGGAGCGTCTGAGGGGTCGCATGGTAGATGACCTGGATGCGGCCAGGAGAAATGCCGTGTCCATCTACCCAGAGGAGTTTGCCGCCTTCCAGGTGTACGTGGAGAGTTACCATCGGGCCGTGGCCAAACGTCTCCGGACCATCACCAGTGGGCCGCTGCAGATCACGGATGTTTATTCGCTGTTGGACTGGTTCTACAACATCTACAACAGGTATGACGCCTTGGTGGGACCGTGAACAAGAATGTTTTTGTCTGAACTATTCAGGCTTCATATTAACTTTATGTCATTTCCTTTTTTTTCTTTTTTTTTTTACAGGGATGTCCTAGGAAACATTAGCGCAAGCTCTCCAATCAGCTATACAGCTCTGGAACCAATTCTACCCCAACTGACTGTGGGCAGGCTGGAGGAAGACTGCATCAACATTGTCAGGGTGAGACATTATGTGTGCATGTGTGGACCACTTAACAATTTAAAGTCATGGCAACGCCAAAAAACCCTGAAACATTTGATCAAGTTTTTTCCTCATTTCATCACTCAACATGTCTTTTAGATGTAGCTTTTGTTTATTGTGCAGTTCCCTCTCAAAAAACAAATTTCTGATTTGCATTCAGCCACCTGCTGTATGACCAGATCAATTAGTGACATTTGAGGAGAAGGAGCAACTGGCTATGATTGGGATTTAGTCGCGACAAAAACAGAAAGCCACTCCAAGCTTGTTGCGGTTGCAGTGTAGATGCAGCTACGGTTTGCCATGGTATTTTGATAATACGTGGCTGTAGTTGTGGTCTGTGAGTTCCTAGTTATTCAGGCAACTTCCTACACTGAGTAGAAAACATAGAATTTTGTGCATAATGTCCATTATTATTGGTCTCAAGCAAGAGCATTTACAGCAGATGTCAGTGCGGTATCATCACATCGCTGCATGCTTTGGTCATGTAGCAACAAGTCATCTATCCAAACTAAATGAACTCTGTTTCAGTTTTCAAACATATCTTAAACCAGCAACACTGACATGAATTCTGCCTATAGGGAAAATAGACATAAACATCAAAAATATTGCAAGTAAACATTCCCTGAATATTTCTTAAACATTGGCAAAACTGCCTCATAATTACTTATTTCATTGTAATGGATTTATTATACATCAATTTGGACTAACACACAGTTAGAACATCTAGACACAAATAAATGATTAATAATTAATGTTTTGTTGTTGTTTTCAGGAAAAAGTTACAGTAGAGCTGATTCAGCTTCTGGATGAAGAGGAAAGAAGGTGGGCACAGACTCTGCACGTAGAGGAGTATCAGTCCCATCTGGCTCGCTCAGTCATCCAGGTACGCTATTAAATCATTTTTACTTCAAAACCGTTTTACAATCATATTGTAACATCCTTGTCTAATGATGTTGATGATTGCAGAGGCTCAAAGTGGACTTGGACAGATCTACATCCGTCAACCAGTTCCTGGGGGCGAGAGTTGCTCGCTGTTGTCTGACTGGACTGGCTGATTTTCTCTACAAGTAAGTTGGTGTTTTGACTCAGACCCATCATAATATTTAAACAGATAATGTACCATGCAAAATAGTACAAGTCAAAGCTGAAATGAAGCAAATAAAAAAAAAAACCTGTGGTTTTCTTCATTTAAAAATTGTATAACTATATACTTTTCAATGCATTTGGTCCAGTGAAAGAACAATGATAGTGACATTGCATTAAAATGTCATTTTTACAGTTCTATGAAACCTCTTTGTCACTAGTTTTCAGAGGAAGGTCGAGATGTTTCACGACACTCAGGCAGAATTTGGAGACCGTGGTGACGGATATGTTTCCAGAACCATAGCGTTGGTCAACTGCTGCCCTTCTCTCAGGTATTCCAACAATTCAGCGTCATCTTCCCATTCATTATGTCAGAATGTCTGCAGTTGGCTTGGAGTTTACCTTTGTGTCATTGGCCTCTCTTGCAGATCCCTGGTGGAGCGCTGCAGGCAGTGTGACCCACAGGGCAGCGAGGAGTCGGCACAGCGGGCAAACTCCTCTCTGGACAGGATCATCAACCGCTCAGTGAGGGTCTTGACTGAGAGACTCTTTGAGCACATACGGGTAAATAACTCAACTCAAAATGCACTAAAGTCTTGCTTCTCTTCAGCAGGTTTTGAAAATACAGTGCATTGTTAAAGTTGCTTATAATAATCGTCAAGTGTTGAGTTAAAAATATTAATTCAGCAGTTAAATGTCTTTGGATGTTTTGCAAATCTGACCTGAACTTTGTTTGTTGCTGTTTCAGCCATTTTTTGACAAACTTATAAAGAGAAAATGGCTGAACTGCACAGATGCATTTGAGGCCATTGAAGCAAGCATCAAACAACACTTCAAGAAGTTCAGAAGGATGGACCCTCCACCTTATCAGGTAATTGTTGATACACATGTGGTTGTTTGGTTGATTGGCTGGTTGAAATACTTGGTACCACCCCAGATCTAATTTTACTAAAATGCTATTGTGTTGACCACTGTTACATTAAATCCAGTCATCAGTGCTGATAATAATTTAGAATGGAAGGCATCAGGATGAGGAAGAAATATATGGTAACAACAAACAAACAAACAAACAAACAAACCAAACAAAAAAGCACTGATCATCCTGCTTTATGTAAATGGTTCAGACTGCTGCTGCTGGTTGTGTTTTAGTGTCCGTTTACACCAATATGATATATGCAGACCATGTGCACCCCTTTATGAGCAAAGTGCACCAACTTCTGATGGGTGTGTCTAGCAGACAGTTGACTTGTACAAAGCTTGGATAGTTTTCAAGCGGATTTCACCGTACTGAAATGGAACAGATGCCATTCCAACTGGGCGCCTCTGAGATGTGGTCAAATGGGAGACTGACATGGACATGCAGGCAACAAATCTGCACAAAACTGTGTTGCTATGCTATTATGTCAACATAGACAAAAACAAATCAAACCGTAAGGGACACAACACAACAACACAACACTGTGAAGGAGCCATGAATGTAATGGGGTGTCCAACCAGATCAAGTGCACAGAAGCATTTTTCTTGACATTGTTAGCATAATAAATAATGGCTATAACCTGGCATCAGGTCAACTGGCTCATCTACAAAATGGCAAATGATGCCATCTCTGTTAGTAATACTGTAACTGCTTATCATTAATTCTATAACTGACCGACAGACGCTGGTGGGTGAGGTGCACAGGCGAGTCCTGGTGGAGTATGTCCGAGCCATCATGAGAGGACGGGTCATTTGCACGTCATCCAAGATGAGGAAGAGGATGGCTTTCCGTCTGCAGGATGAAGCCAAACAGCTGAAAGGGCTCTTTAAGGACCTGGTAAGTCTGCAAGAGAAATGACATGGCAACGGTGATGGGCTTACATTGAAGGAAGCTGTGATTGATTAGCATCAACTGCAAGGACCATTTATTGAATAACAATCAAAGCGGACAGAGTTGCTTGTAAGAGGTCCAGACATGTGGCTGTGGTCTGTGTGTTTTGACACCTCTCTCATGCTGTGGCTCAGCATCACACTTCTCGACACACTCAGCTGCACGTCATGAAACCATAGAATACCAGCGTTGGAGCAGCATACTTTGCTGCATAAAAATACTGTTGTTTTTATCCTTACTATTTTATATTTGAATACTGCAAAAGACCAAAGACTGCAGACACCAATATTTCTGACACTATAGTTATTTCTATAGCTAAACAACACAACAACAACAATTTATTTTGGTCCAAAAAATGTTACAAAGTTCATTTCAACAGGTTAAGAGATATGCAATTAGATAAAACCAAAATAAGCTCTCCAAAGATGTTTTAAGGAGAGATTTAAAAAAGCTCACAGAATGAGTTAACTGGATGTCCTCATGCAGATCATTGTAGTGACTCGGAAAGGGACATTATTCACTGTATTCGGTCGAGTAAGTCTTTTGTGCGTGAATTCTTCATCATTAAACTTAGAAGTGGAGAGGTTTTTTTTTTCTGGAAGCAGTTCTCACACTGGGTGTCATTAATAATTTCAGAGCACTGAGCAGGGCTGGCACTGCGAAGTCTGCTGGCTGCTAATGGGGCCTGACTCGGGAACTTCCTAGGTCAGGAATAACCGAGGCACTGTTGATACAGTGAGCTCTGAAAAATGGTTGCCGTCAGTGAGATGGAGATGGATGAACCGGGCTTACGTTAGCGCTCGCCCAGAGAGGGAAGCGGGTTTAGAACAACGGAGTCTGACGAACTGGCATTTGGCCCCTTTCTGTGAGCAAGTTCAAACAAGTGTCCGTCACCTCAGCCTGACAACAGGAAGCTTCAGTGTTCAAAAGGAACTTCCTGTTCCTGTCAGCTGGCTGGCTTTGATGTTGCTCTGGGATGCCCCTGACGCCCCTACCCCCCCGACCACCCTCCTTTTTTTTTTTTTGCCAAGGAGCAGAATTAAGTTTATGGAAACAGGGAAAAGGAGATTAATGAATGTCTAAAAAAAAAAAAGTCCATATATTTCGTGAATGCTGAGCCAAAGAATTTTCGCTCTAATTTCCTGAGTGTTTAAGTGGAGTTTTGCAATAAACCTAATATATTACCTCAATTTGGTCTTTGGCCTGCAGAGGTCTTAGTCCACGTTTCCTCTGACGGAGAACGTGTCCATATCTTATTTTAGAAGCACTGTGGGTAGATCAGCAACTACAAAAGTTGGCATATAGTTCACATTCAGTTGAACACATTTACAGAGAAAGCCTGTTTCACTGGAGAGGTCAAGTTAGTTTTATTCTGCAAACAAAGTGACACTTCAGATCAAAAGTCGCTTCATGACAAACAATAAGCCTTTAAGGTGGGGACCTTTGTTTTTGTAACAGCTCAATTTACCGATAAAGTCATTAATTATACATTTAAATAGAGACAACACATTGGTTAGAGACCACATCATTTTAAAATACCTGTTTGATTTTGATAACAAAAATATACATGTACTGTCTTTGCTCTGCTGCAGGAATCTAGTGCGTCCTGGTTGGACAGCATCATCTGCCACCTGGCTGACATCATTCTGTTGGAGGACACTCCTTCCATCCAGATGGAGGTGGCTGTCCTGGTCAAGGAGTTTCCAGATATTCGGTGAGGGGTTTAACAAATTAACACTGTCGACATGTTTCTATTGTGATCAGGAAGCATCTAAAAAAACACATTCCTTGCACTGAAACCCCAGTGGTGCTATTTAGGTTTTTTTTCTTTGCTTACTGCTACACATTTACTGTTGTTTTTGGCACCGAGCCCAAGCAAGAAAAATGTAAGCATGTGTATTGTTGATATACTGTTTTTTTTTTTTTTGGTCACAATGGATCACAACAAGGGAAAGAGGCATGGAAATGTATCAATGCTGCTTTTGCTATTTTAGGAGAAACGGAGACTCTGTTTTTGGAATGGATGTCACTGAGAGTCCTTAGGGGGAAAACTTCCAGCCGCTAAAGCTGTTTGTGGACAGATTAAGACTCTGGTGATAGCTGGTAACCTCGGGCCGCGTGTGACGCATAGGCCCTCTGCGGCGCAGACAGGAAGCTGCTGCCGAGTATTTCCTGTTCCTGCCACCCTGCAGGAGACAGACTGGTGCCACATATTTAAAAAAGCCAGTCAGGTGTGGAAGTTTTGAGCAAAACATAGTAATTCAGACCTGAAGACATGCTAACTCACTGCTTGACTCAACCCTTTTGTTTACTGTATGGCATCCCCCCGCTGGTATTTTAAGACATCAAAGGCTGGCGGCCTTCCTTAAGTTTTCGGGGCACCTTTTTTTAGCAGCAGCAGCCCATTCATACACGTGCGACGTCGCCGACCCATGGGAGGCTGACCTCCAAATGAGTCCTTACTTCCTTCTCTTGAGATTCATCCAGGGGCCAAATGTGTCTGTTTTAACACTATGAAGAACCCAACACTATGAAGATAGATAGATAGATAGATAGATAGATAGATATTGCCATTTGTACAAGTTAAAAACAGGTTAAAACAGATACATTGGAATTCTTTGTGCGTTTCCCAAAGTCAGTTTAAGAATACAGTTAAAATAATAAGTAAAAAGGCCAAAAAATAACCGGGATAAAAGGCAATAGTGGACGACGATAGCAATAGGATTTTGTCTTTCTTTTGTTCAGACAAGAGTTCTGTTTTTCCTACCCTGACATGTTTTGGCGTAAAAGGGAAATTGAATTACCGTACACTTGAATCCATTACACATGCGGCCCTCTGAGATGGTGTTTTCACAGAAATTGAAAATTTTCAGCTTTACCAGAAACAGATCCTCTGACTCAGAGAGATGTGACCGCTGCTCCGAAATGATGACAGCGCTCGGCAACGCCACAAAGACCCGGCATCCGCTAACACCTTTGTGCTCCTCTTCCTCTTTGCATCCCTTCTCCCCACAGGAAGAAGCACGTCTCCACCTTGCTGAACGTACGCGGGATGATGCGGCAGGCGGAGCGCCAGGAGATCCTCAACATCGTCAAGGACTTTGAATGTAGCAGCGTTCTCATGAGCCGGGACCACGCCCTCTTTTCCGACATCCCCATCACGTCCGAGGTGCACTGTGTCAGTCTGGGTCTCCTCCGCCTCGTCATGACCGTATCAAACTGGTTCTCAGAGCACCGCCCGAGGCGACCCGGCAGGATGAGCGTGAGGAACTCGGCTCCTCACCCACTGGAGGGCCAGACTAGGGAGGAAATGAGTAAACACCACAGGGAGGAATAGCTGCGGGTGCGAGGGGGAGCAGTCACAGGTATACTGTGAGGGTGAGATGTATGTGCACTTTGACTAGAAGTTGACTGTACCACGTTTTACCAGCCACCAGAAGAAACTTGACCTCAGGTACTCGTCGTACTGTACACGCTCACAGACGTAGTCACACAAAGTGCTTTTTTTTTTTTTTCAAGTGAAATGTGAAACCCATATTGCACCTCGTAACAGCTCAAGCCCATTTGCAGTATGTTAGTGTCCATCTGCGCAATCTACAAATGTAAACACCAGCCCTCCAGTATCTTCAAGAAATTGGAGTTTTCTTTAAATAAAAAAAAAAAAATCATATATTCTCAAACTCAACTGCCAGCAGACGCAGTGCAATATAATGTTAAGCTTGTATTTACCAAAATATGCATAGCCATCCTGTGGTATGTAGTCTATCTGAATGTGATAATGCAGTGTGTGGAAATGATGAAGTGTGAAACTGTCACTGTGAATGAAATGGATCTGTTGCTAAAAAATGAAATAAAATCTGATGACTAGGTAGAGCGAAGGCAGTTAGCTGGTTTCTACTCCCGACTGCAGCTTTCTTTTCGCCACTATTCAAATCATGATACGACTGTACGACTGTCTTTCACTCTGGCTCCTTCTAAACTTACGCTGCAGCGGCCCCTGACAACATGTGAGGGTCAGATTTGAAACAATACCTTGCCAAAAAGTTCCTGCAGGTCTGACGCACAACATTACATGTACATCAATACTTGATGCCTAGGTTGTTTACGTTAAGGGTATGTAGCTTTGTTCAGCGAACAGGGGGCTTGAAGTATGGGGCTCCACCACGACTACCATGTGACGTTCAGCTGGCCCGCAACAGGAGGGGTCGTCCACCCTGAGGCCAACAACGGGATGTTTTTCGATAAACAAAGATTTCCTGTTGTCCACCGAGGTGCCAACGGATGCTTTTATTAGAGCCAAGTTTACGTTATGCGCTAGGAGGGAACTTCCTCTCTGCTGTCCGGAGTGAAGGTGCAGCAGCCACTGAGCTTTTTTACAACAAAGCCGCTCGCCGTCATTTCCAAACAGAAAGTCAGCGAGGCTCACTGTGCAGACCAAACTCTGCAGGTCAGAGACTTTCTGTCTGACTCACAGTGATCAGGAGGCTGCTTTAAAAATGTAGGAATACTGTTGAATGAGGACTGGTTGCGCAGTTGTCAGATTGTCCTGCTTGCAGTTGCAGAGACTGGTGCATGCTCATCGTGAAATCACCGCAGAGAAGTAAATTTAGTCCTCAGGACATGATGGAGTGTCATTTTAGATTGTCTTTCAAGCAGGAAGTGGAATATATAATGTTAAAACATGATGAGACTGATTTGATTTCAGGGTTGTGGCATATTAAATAAATTATAGTTTGAATCAATTTATCACGACTGTAAGATATGCACAAGATTCTTTTAACTCTTTAGAGATGGACAAAGAATGTAAAAAAAAATACAACCCTGATAGCTGCTCAGCAGACACGTTCATCTGGGAGATGGGATATAGATAATATATATCATAGGTGTTTCCATAGTTTGATGTTAGAAAAGTTATATTGGCCGTAATTTAACCACAGTATTGTTATAATATTATTGTGATATTGTTAGTTTATTTGTACTGTTATATTGTCATATGTATATATACATATATGTGTGTATGTGTGTGTGTAAATATATATATATACATATATATATACATATATAGAAATACTTTTTACAGAACTTAAGCAGTCTACACTGTTTTCTTGTGAATACATTGTAAAACACAATGTGCTTTATATTTCTACACTATTTTCAACTTCAACATTTGTTGAGTTTCCTTTAAATCCTTCTGTTTAATTTTTTCATTACAGAAATAAAGGCAGTAAAATGATTTCCTTTCATTAGTAATTTAATTTAATACGCTTATTTTGGGGGGACTCACTAACCAGTG
Source organism: Thamnaconus septentrionalis (assembly GCA_009823395.1). Taxonomy (NCBI): domain Eukaryota; kingdom Metazoa; phylum Chordata; class Actinopteri; order Tetraodontiformes; family Monacanthidae; genus Thamnaconus; species Thamnaconus septentrionalis. The sequence continues at coordinate 11,008,215 of CM020504.1, forward strand.
AGATGTTTCTGATCAGATTTTTCTTTTTTTTTACACAAAATTGATCATGTATCCATTTAGAAGAAGATGGTGCTCTGGGTTTAAACTGAGCCAATATTTTTCAAAAAAAATGGGAGCTCAAAAAACACCATCATCGATCTAATCATCTCTGTTGTCATGTCAGATTTCTGGGAAAGTGGGATGGGAAATTTTGTATTTGGAAATGCAATTTTGTATTTGAAAATGCAGATCCACTGTAATTACTTACTTACAGCTTTGGCAGCAGTGGGTTTGCTCTTTTTATCTTTCATCTTTCCTATCTTATCCTTTACTCAAACCTGAGTTGAAAAGACTGCATGGCGATGAGGACATGTTTACATTCCAGACGGTTGTTAACCTACAGTAAACCTACAGGTCTATTCCAGCAATGGGTCTCACGTGTCTGACCTGTCTCCACCCCGCTCCCTTTATTTTTAATACCTTCCAAGAAACTGTGCAGCAGAACAGGTCATTAAGTGAAGCTGGCATCAACTAATTGTGCAGTTTGGCAGAGAGGCGTCCGAGTCGAATGTACAGTATATCTCCGGACTTTCAGACATCCTTCCATATATCTGGCTAAAAGCGGATGCGAAGCCCCTGTCTAAAATGGATCCCAGGTGGGGATTATCTTCTCTGACCAAGGCGGGCAGGTATGAATCAGTGCCAAACTCTCGGAGGTTTCCCTCAATTAAGCTGTTAAAGGTGGAACAGTCCTCAGAATCACAATGCAGTCCCTGGGAAGCACTCCCCTGCTTCCTCTCATTAACTTGGCTCTGCAATGGAAAATCCATCTGGCTGCATTCGCTGTTTGTTTTCGGAAGCAAGTCGTGCCCTGTCTTTGTTCACACTGACATGCACTTTTCATTCTACTGCTCTTTTCCGTTTGTTTGCTTTTTGTGCCGAGCCCCAAATATTTGTGTATTGAACACGCGAAACAAGTGAGAAAGTGTTTTTATCGCTCATAATAAAGCACAACAGTGAATCTGCTGAAAACGGAAGTTAAGTGGAAGCGATTTTTTAACACACGTAAGGCTGCCAAAAACTTTTACACACCACCTGAGAATTAAAATATACCTTTGTAATATTCAGGAATATCAATGTGTTTTTTACACTCTCATAATTGAGGAAACAAGAGCTGCTACTGTCAACATTTTTTAGTGTCCTTAAGCAAGAAAGTGAACTCTAAACTGCTCCTGAAGCCTCTTCTTTGAAAGTCACATTAGCTGCTGACACTGAGCATACCTGTATTCCCAGGGTCTTATGTTCCCAGTCCTAAACTTAAACAATACAAAGCAATATGAGCTTTGGGCATTAGGAACATGGCAACACGGAGCCAGTCAGGGAATCCTTGGCCAGGGTGGCTAATGGTAAAACATAGGGCCTTGATAACGTAAGGCCCTGTTAACACTGGGCTGTTGTTGGTGGTATTCTGAACTTTAGTGCCTGTCACCAGCCTTTGTATGAATGATGGTATGCTGCCGGGGCTTTAAATGGTCAAGCTGAATAAGAATAACAACGGCACTTGTGCGTGAAACAAAAAGGAAAGTTCTTTCTGAACCACAATAACAATAATCTTCCATGGTTGGGCAAACTGCAGTTAATGAAAATCAACTGTCCGTCCCACAAGGACCAAGGACTGTTTTTGTTGTTGTTGTTGTTGTTGTTGTTGTTTTTGTTTTGTTTTTTTTACCAAAAAAGTTAGGTACATCAGCCTCACCATAATTTGCCTCTGCTCAGAAATTCTTGAGACACCTCACTGTCTTCTATTATAGATCCTTAGCCAAGCGTCATCCACTCCTCTCTTCCAACCACCTCTGGATCACACAGCCGTCAGTTACAGGCATTGTAAGAGAAGAACAGTTGTTTATAGACACTTGGGGAACCCTTGCGCTCGTTTTTCATCAATCAGGCTGGTCACTGTGGACGGTTAGAATAGACTGCGAGTACAGAAATGAATCACATTTGCCAAATCACATTTAAAAAAAAAACCAAAAAAAAAACAAAACAGAAAAACAATTCTAGCATGTCTCGCTCCCGTCTAACTGGAGGTTGTGTGCGTGGGGCGGGACGTTACATAACCAAATGTATAAACGACCTGTTATGGCATGACCCATTAGAGCAAGATTCAGTGTAGAGTAAACCTCCTGTCCTCTCAGCCTCAGCATTCTCTGTCTGTCAGGATGGCTGTCCACTTGAACCAAAACAATAGTGCACTTCGTCACTCCTGATGGGATTTCCTGATTTATGTTATCTGAGTGTATCCATCGGGGAATCTTAATTTAGCCGTGAAGAGGTGCCCACTCCAACCCCGTATCCAGCCCCGCCAACGCACCAGCCTGTTTGTTTCTTTATCAGTTGTCGTGTTAAATTATGAGGTTGAGACCGCCGGTCGCAGATGGAGCTGCTTCAGGAAATTGACCTTTGTCCAACGTAAAGACCCGAATCCAAAATAAACCCCAAGAAAATCATCAGTCTTTCTGAGAATGTGTCTCAAAAACATGCAGCCCTGCCTTTAATTCTTTTAATTGCTGATAATATTTGATTTGTGTGAAAGGCTTTCCTGGGTGGTCCCGTGGATATAAATATTTTTGTTCAGATTGGCGTTGGCCTGATGCCACTAACACTGTAAACATCCCAACCTGTGGAGTTATTTGTTTTCCTTTGTTTAAACTATTTTGACATCTATATAATAGTGAGAAAAAAACAGCAGGGGCTTTGTTGGTCCAGCATGTCTGTATTTATGAGAGCACATCCCCTGGCCTCACAGACCTGGCCTCGATACAGCAGGATGCTCAGCATCAGCGCCGGTGATCGCGTGATACACAGGTGAATAAGATGGAAAAGCAAAAGTCCAGGTGTTGATCTAAATTTAATCTCGGACGAAGCACCTCTTTGACTTCCAGCTGAACCAGTGGAAAGTAGTCCACGTGGATGATTGCCTTGCCAGAGGAATTTTCGTATGTGTGCTCTGCTCAGTGGTGGGTTTCCAGTAAAAACATCTTATGACAATGAGAGCGACAAACAGAACATATGATCGCGTCAACATTTCAGTTGCACCACAGTGTCAGGGAAAAGAAAAATGGAAGTGATTTCATTCATGTTTCCATTCTGTTGAAACTCTGGTGCTCTTGGCCTCACGGGACAACAAACTACTGACGTGGAGCAGAGAAAAAAAATGGAGGAGAAATGGGATTTCGGGAAAGTGCTTCAACCGGTGGAGTTTCCTGTCTTTCTTTAGGCGTCATTGCAAGTGAAAGTAAATCTTTAAATTCATTTCATTTCAGATGGTCTTGAATAAAAAAGGGTACCAAGAAGGTACTGAAGGCCTCCAACCCTTGACCAACTCCGTGTTTGCTGCCCTAAACATGAATATGTTTCATTATCAGCCCAAGTGATTTAAATATTACTTTCAACATTATTATTAGTTATTAAACAATAATAGAATCTGGGATGCAATGACATAACCACTGCTAAGAGCTGATCTCTGGTTTGTTGGTGCCTCGGGGTTGCATCCTCTTTGCCTCCCACAATAACTTGACAAAAACAAGAGGTTAAAAATAGAAGTGAGGCAAAAGGAAAAAAAGAACAGAGGAGAGAGTGGGGATGACAGTGAGTGACCGTGCTGTCAGATCTTTTCATGGAAAACAGGGTGGACAAACGGACATCCTTAAAGCCTGGGTATTTGTGAGGGAAGTCTACAGACTGTCCTGGAGGAATTTTATTTTGTTGTTACCCACACATGTCCGTGCCCCTTCCCCTAACAGACGCTGTTGTAGGGCATGGCAAAACACAAAAACAAAAAACAGAAACAAAACATGGACAACAAACATGGTCTGCAATAAACTAAGAATGAATGTTTTCAAGAGGATCACCCTCGCAAGATTGCTTGACAATATGTTTGTTTCTTTTAGTGTTTCAGCAAATACAAAAAGACTGTGTAACTAACTTGTTTTCTCAAGTAGCGCTGCTGTTTCAGAAGAAAAAGCCTCCCTCGCACTATTCTGTCACAGCCTCTCCACTCTTAGTTGTCTGTTCCCACTGTTGACAACAAATTTATTGGCCCGGGCCTTTTGCAGGAACGGAAACTGCTTTGCATGGCAAGGAATAATTCTGAAGCAAAACAATGGTTCCTCATGTGAAATATGGCAGCAGGCACTCACCTTTGGCTCCCCCTGCCTTCTCCCCCAGCTTATTTACGTAAGCAGGTTGTGTTCTGTACCCCATCAGGAAGAGGCGTTGCAGGAAAACCAAATCTGACGGTCGATTTAGAGTAAACTGACAGCATTAGACCCCAAAAGAGTGCTTATCTCATCTCGGAGGGAGTTGAAAGAAAGGGTAAACACAAATGTGACCTGTGCACTAGAAGCTGCAGGGAGCCAAAGATACACTTCACAGGATTTCATTGGAGTTGGAGGTGTTGTTTCCTTTTTGCCAGGAGGTTGTGCTGACCTTAAGCAGAGCCTGTTTACTGTGTGGAATTTGGACACACCTGCAAGTAATTTGCTAATTTAAAAAATTTAAAGATGTTCATCATCACCTTCTACCTACTGATACATTGAATAAATAAAGAAATCTACAGAAAAAAATTCATATGGAAATATGGACTTTTTTTTTAAACATGTTATCTGTGTATTCTTTTGATTATTACTAAGTTAATGTGTACTCACTTCAAGCCTTGAAGCAAGTATTTCTTATGTCTTTAAATTTGCACAAAAAAGACAAATTCTTCACCACAGACAACCTTCACTTTTATATGAATAATTAACTTCACCCTAACTTTATACTTTGCCTCCAAACCAAATCTTTTGTACTAAAATAAAATAATTCTCAAGTGATTGCAGACCACACAATGATATAATTCACATGTGCCCACAAACACACGCACACAAGCTCCACGGTGACATTTTGAGAAAATATTTAGACTTTGGCACCGGCTTTGTTGTACTTTTCCTCACCCCAACGTCATATCCCCAGACAACAATACACAAATATTAAAATAGTTCGTCAGGGAGTTGTCTCACTGCTCTGTCGTCACCTCCATTAGTAATGGAATAGTACAGAATACGTATTTGTTGCCGCACAAGCACAGTGAAATTGGATAATATACTGCATCCATCCATTCATTTTCTATACCCGCTTCCTCCTGCACTCAGGGTTAGGGGAGAGTCTATTGAGGGGGGGGGGGGTCTGTTCAGATAGGCTGGGGCCTATCTGAACTCATCAAAGGGTGAAGGCAGGGTGACACCCTGGACAAGTCGCCAGTTCATCGCAGGGCAACATGGAAAGACAAACAAAGACAGACACCCATTCACACTCACACACACACACACACACACCAGTGGTTAATTTAGAGTTCCCTATTCGCCTCACATGCATGTTTTTGGACTGCGGTAGAAAGCTGGGGAACCTGGAGAGAACCCATGTAGACACAGTGCTTTGTGACTGTTTGTGTGTAAATCGCAAATTAGAAAAAAAAAAAATCCTTTTTTTTTTTTTTAAACAAAAATTCAAGATAATAATAAATAGCTCAATGAAAATTGAACTTCTGAATACTTGAACACTTGTTATTATTAAGCCCTAATCTATGGATGATTATATCTATGGGTGCATATTTCAAAATATTAAAACAGTATTTGTCCCATTAAACATTTCAAATTGTGCAGTAATATTCTACACTGGTTTAAAACACATTGTTTGTATTTCATAAATCATTGCTGTATGATGCATTTCTCACTGCATGTCCGAGACCCTGAGATGATTCCAAAGATTCACCACCCAAAGCTCCAGTCATCTGTGAATCAAGGACGAGGGCCTTCACTCACCCTTTTCTGAACCTGCTGCTATCTGTCATCAGCAGACAGCAGTTTGAGGCTAATGAGTCCACATCCTCTCCGCCGTCCTGCTGATGGTGCGTCGCAAATGTGCTCTCTCACACTCAACAATGGGTCCATGTGACCTCTGACACATGAATCTACTCATCTTCTTGACACCCTCTTGCATACTTGTTTGAGTAACCTGGACCGTCCGTGTTGCACATTAAGACTTTGCAGCGTTGACTTGTGCTCATGGTGAAAGCAGTGTTGGGGCACCTGTGCCACACAAACAAACCCCGACTGGAAGGAAGCTCTCTAGTGAACTCTGCAGGGTAACATGCAGAGTTCACTACACTGTGCTGTGCCTTTCTGCTGCATACCGAGCCAGTGCAGCAGCAAATACACACACATGGTCATTTTTTAAACATTCAAACGAGGTAAGGAAGAGAACATTTTCTGTAAATATATTACAAATTAGAATTAGTAATAAACATAATGCAGCCCACATGGATTAAATGCATATGTGATGATTACTCATTTTCTTTAATCATGAAAGGTAGCCAAATGAGAAAATACTGTAAGCATTTATACTTAATGGTATTGTGGGTTGAGTTTGTCCACTTCCTTTTCTTTTCCTTCGGTTGGAGGTAACAGTTATGTTGGTGCGCTCTGGTGGTCATAGTGTTACATTACACCAAACCGTAAAAAAACGACTGACGAGTTCCTCTCATACCTTATTCAAAACACGAACTATAAATATTAATCACTTCATTGAATATAATCAATGGATTTACTGTGTAAAATCAAAGTCGTTTTTGTCAAGATGTTGCTAAAACACATTCATGACATCCAGCGAGCGATGTCACCCAACAATTTATTTCTCCTCTGGTGTTCAGTCATTTCAAGAAGCATGGAGGCAGATGTTCTAAATTTTGGCAGGTCTATTTTTCTTTCAACAACTGCAATTTGCTCCCTAAAGTGAAAGCAACATGAAAAGCAAGCTAATTTGACTGGAAAGGGAAGCCCCCTACGAGGGAGTTCTGGGAGGTGATAGTCTTGATCGACCAGCTACATCATAGTTTCGGTTGCAGTCATCCCACCAGTAAATTCAAAAAGGTGTGTTTTGACTGGAGTTATGCAAAATATAGCGAGAACTGATCCTTTCAAGTCATTATTAGCCTTGGCGGCTCGTGCTGGCTACAGCAGGAAGTTAGACAGGGGAAACAAAGGACACGCTAACTTCATAATGATGCTACAAGGCAACATCAGAAGCTAATGAACTGTCATTTTATTAGCTTCTGATATAATATAGAGATAGCTTGTTGTTTCCAAGTCACCAAGAGCTTAATTTCAGCATGGCTTCCACTTGACCTGTGAGCCACAGAGATTTTTTTAATGGCCACCTTGTTGGAGGTCGACTGACAATTCTCTTACTTTCTGTGTGCTGTAAAACTCCAGAGAATTCACAGGAGGGATGCGTCATGTTTGTATTTAAGGTAAGGAATTGTGGCTTGCCCCTTGGCCTACCATTACCCTGCGTAAGCCATGTCATTAGAGCACCTGTCCTCCACCCATTTCCGAGGAGACTTAGCCTCTCATTTCCACTCTTCCCTCTGATGGCTGTGGTGTAATCTTCGTAATAGCGACTGAAATGACCAGTTATACAAGTCAGTTCCTTTTGTTACTTTTTTCTGATGCCGAACAGCAAGTCAGTGACAGAGCAGTGTTGTGATATGTTCTATCCATTTCGGGATCTAAAGCATACCAGTAGCTACTGTACATGAATCTAGATTAATCCTTAGAATTGATTTTGCTATTTTGAATACAATAGAAAATATTTATTGGCATACGTTCACCTAAAATCACAAATGTAAATCAAAGAGCAGAAAACGTTATGATGTACAATAATTACGCTATGCTAATAATAATCAGGTGGGTTGATTGAAGTGTTTCAAAAAAGTGACTCACATTTTATTTCTTTTTATTTTTTTGTCGGTTGCTGTGCAGACCACGTCAACTGCAATACAAGACATCATGTAACAACAGAGCAGTAGGAGAAAAAAAAAAATGTTAATGTACTAACTGGAGTTACAGGTTTGGGCCTGCCATCTTTACCGGGATACAATCTCATTCACGCACACTTTACACCGGGCTGATGGTTTGTGTGTTCAGAACTGTGCAGACCTGCAACCGCTTCTTGATGTGGCGCATCTCTCGGCTTTATCAAGTACAACATGTCCGGACAGATAGGACCGGAACCAAAATAATACATTTTTCAAATTAAGAGCTTGGCATTTGCCCTCACCCCTTTCATCTGTCCATGCATCTATTCATCTTGTGCAGCCACTGATTTCTCCTTGAGGGTCCAGAAGCCTCTGCAACTATAATAGGATGAAAAGACGTGGTCGCTTTTGCCGCATACATTCAGCAGTTGCATGAAAAAGTGCATTTTGATATTGTGACTACATGAAATGCATCTTGTGAGGCCAACCATACAAATTAAAAACGCTTACAAAAAGTGAAATTAATAAAGTAATCAAAATAAAAATAAAAATAAAAAAATAAGGTAAATATTAATGCAAAAATTTTCAACTTTATAATTCAAAGAAATGTCTAAACAAACTAAAGATGAAATTATGCAATGTGGAGAATATTCAGCAGCTGATTTTAGTCATAATGTCAGACCACCTGAGAAGTTTATCTTAAAATTCTAATATGGATTTGCTTCGATTGCATAGTAGTCATACAATGGCTTACACTGCAAATATGGAAATGTATGAAAAGGAAAAATAAGACTATAAATGCTCTCAGATAGTGATTAGTCTCGAGCGGCTGTGCATACATACATGGTATGACAATCTAATCGGTACCCAGTCCTGCTATATTCAAATAAACGTTCATGTTTTTCAGAAAATGCACATTGAAAGATGCTTTATGTACAGTATTCTTCGTGGGATACAATTCTATTTTTTATGATTTGATAAAAAAAATATTAAAACTAAAATTTACCTTATTCTGCACTGTATTTGCAAGAGATTGAACAGTAAAATAAATATATCCTGTACGTCAAATGATCATGATGTGTGTATATAATCTAATGCTATAATGGGGTTATATAAAGATGTATCCAAACATTACTTTATAATGATATGCGGTATTTACGTTTTTTTTTTAACTTATAAATTGGCAAAATAAAGGATGTTGTTGAATAGCTGGTAGCTTTTGATGAATGAATGGTGATGAGGAAAAACACAAAATTGAAAAAGCCAGTAAAACACATTTTTGCTTGCATCTGCTGTTCATTAGAGAATAGACGGTCAAATCTAATTGTTTTAATTGTCAAATAGAGAGATACAAAATATACTAATTTAATAATATATATATATATATATATATATATATATATATACACTTCAAAATAAACACGAATACTTTGAAAAGGCTTGTGTAGGAACATCACTCAGCAATCAGTCCAAAGACAGTCTGTTGACAAACCACCTTGTACGACAACACACCTTCATGTCTTTAATCATTTCTATTCTAATAAATGTTTGCTTCAACTCCAAACACACTCACTTTTATCTCATATTCCACGGTAGCCCTTTATAGACTTAAGACATTGGCGGACTGTTACATGAGGCTTGATACGGTCAGAGTCATGTCCATGAGTTGTTGTTCTCTCTCTCTCTCTCTCTCTCCCTCTCCCCCTCTCTCTCTCTCTCTCTGTCACCCCCTCCCTCTCGCTCTCAACACCGGAAGTCGCAGCCGCATTTCTCGTCTCCTAACTTGACGTCGGTGCGCATCCCACCGACCGGGAATACCGATTTCTGCACATTTTCGGCCTTCTAGCCTGCTGCACCGCGTCCAGTGCGTGTGTTTTTCCTCCCCCTCTCTCTCCCTCGCTCTCTCTCCTTCCTCCTGCAAGGTGCAGCGGGCCTTGCCGGCGTCGGTCGCCTCGGACAGTCCGTGCGATGCCAAACCGCGATGACACACATTCGCTCGGCGCCGTGTTTGTTTTGTATGGCGATATGAGGCAGGAGGTGGAGGAGCACCGCCGCCACAGAGACGCTGGGCTTCGGCCAAACATCGCCGCAATTTAGCGCCTCACCGCCGCTTTTTTTTATTTATTTTTTTTTTGCGGGTGGGGGGGCATCGCGTCGCTTTTGCTGCATCGTCGTGTTATTGTTTTTCCATTTTTGTTTTTTATTATTTTATTTTTTTTTGCAAAAGTGCACGCACGGTGTGTCGGAGAGGGGAAGATGCGGCTTGTTTGAGGACCACCTCCCCGTTTCCAGTGTATCCATCGCTGCCATGACAGGCGGAGGTCTCCTCTGCACCGCGGCTCGGCCGGCAGCGGAACAGGCGGATTGATTCGCGGCGGCGGCGGCGGCGCATCTTCTGCGGATGTTTATTCTCTGCGAGGAGCCTGCGAAATAATACTTATAACAATAATACAGACAAACAGCGCTCCGTGATTCTCACACTCAGGGAAGAGAAAAAAACAGGAGAACGAGGACAACATGTCTTCTCGATCTGCATTACCGTCTGGGAACGACAGGAGCACCGGAGACCATGTAAGTGACAAACCCTCCCTGCCTGCTGCTGCTGCTGCTGCTGCTGCTGCTGCTGCTTGCATGCAGGAGGTGCACCGTGCATCTCGGGGGGGAGATCTCATTGAATGCGTGGCCTTCTCGGGGTTTGTCCGTGGTCTACATTCGGTGTGTGTGTGTGTGTGTGTGTGTGTGTGTGTGTGTGTGTGTGTGTGTCTGTGTGTGTGTGTCTGTGTGTTGGAGGCAGGCAGGCAGGCAGGGGGTCGCCGTCGTCGATGGTGCATTTGCCTCCCTTCACTTCTGGAGGTGATGATGCATTTGAAGGGAGAATTTGACAGAACGGGTGCGCTAACCTTGGGCGGTTTTTTTTTTTTTTTTGCTGATGGCAAGACAAAAACATCCCAGAATGAGTCCCTCCGTCCTCCTGCCTCTCGGCTGATGTGCGCAGGAAGCCCTGGGGGGAAAAAAAGCGACCGTCACCTCCGACTATAAGACGGTGGCGAGGCAGTGATGTCACATGCTACTGGCTACCGCTGCTGCTGCTGCTGCACATTTACATATATATATTTATATACATTTACATAGTTCTAATGCGTGTATGCGCGAACGTATGCGTTCGCTACAGACGGGATGGGTGGGACGTGGGAGCGCAGAGGGCCAAAATGCACGCGCGGAGGAAGAGGAGGAGGAGGAGGAGGAGGACCTGGGTTGTTTCGGACGATGCGAGAGGGGGGATTACTGCGTAAAATGATGTGCAGTCCGTCGCTGCGCAGCCTTACAAAGCAGAGAGCGCCCATCCCCACAGCCAGTGGCTGTCAGACAGACAGTGCCATACACCCAGCACAGTGGCACACAACACGGCACAGCGGCCTGCTGCATGGAGGCAGGCAGGCAGGTCTATCTATCTATCTATCTATCTATCTATCTATCTATCTCTCTATCTATCTATCTATCTATCACAACATGAAGACACGTCTGATGCTGCCATTGACGTTCTGCCCAAATACAACCCCCACCACCACCAACACACAGGCACACACACACCATCTGTTTGTTTGTTGCGATGGACGTCGTGTGTGTGTGTGTGTTTGCCTGGTTTTGATCACGGATCCAGGTCCGCCCCTCTCCGCTGTAACGGACAGAGCTCTCCTCTCATCGTCACCCCCCTGCAATTAAGCTCTGAACACAATCGAGCGAACGAACGAACGAGCGAACGAACGCCCCGGCGGGTCTGTCGTTGCCCTTGTTGCCGTGCTGGCAGTGTAGGGGAGGCACGGCCTGCGAGCGGCTCTGCAAGCGTTGTGTGGTTGTGTTACCTTCAGAGTCCGTCCAGGTTGGCTGCCGGGACGAGACGGGACGGGAGCGTGTTTGTGAAGTGGAGAGCAGGATGACATGTTGGGCGGCTGGGGATGGAGTGAGGGGAGGGGGGGTGTAGGTGTAAGGCCTCAGGCGGTGGGACTGGCCAGGGACCACTGTGCTGGCATCTGCTCCCGTTTCCCTCCTCTCCTCCTACATATTTCTCTCTCAGATCATTGGGCTCGGCTCTGTCTGGGTCATGCCTGATTGCAGCTTCTCCTCTGTCTCTCCTCCTCCTTTCGCTCTGCTCGGACTGTCAAACACCGCCGAACTCTGCATGCACACTCGGAATACGTGTAACCGTTGAGTGAGATCCAAATGGTCCTCTCTCCTCCACGGGACTTTATGAAAAAGAGCAACCTTGTCCAGAAGCAAGGAGGTGATAAGACCACAAGTGGACACATGACTGCTGCTCATTTTTTTAAGTTCTTCTTTTTTTCTTGGGATATGGCACGCGGCCTTGTCGTGTCATGAGTTGCCCATGAGGAAATACTGTGTACTGTTGCTTTCGCAGCTGTGACAGTTGCTTACACCTGTCTGGGAAACGACGAGTAGCCCAGGAGCTTCTTTGATGATTCACCACTTACACCAAGTGCAATTTTTAAAAAGTCAACAAAAAAGAATATTTGAAGAACAGAATGATGGACAAGTCCTTTATTAGTTCCACAGCAGGACAGTTCAGTGTTCCAGTAGCAGAAAGGGACATTCAGGATAGAATAGAAATCTGGGAGACACTGTGCAGTCTCGTGCAGAAATTACAAGAACAAAATCACTGCGGGTTGCATATCTTGTGTATAAACAGTGCTATATAAATAAAGTTTATTATTATTATTAAAATGGAAATAAAATAGAATAAAAAACTTACACCAAAAATACTCATTTTTGTTAGTTGGAATATTAATGCTTTACTTTCCGAATCACATACAGACTAAAAGATGAGTAAAGTTTTTTCTATCAGCTAATTCTCAAAGCACATAAAGGCAGCCATGAGTGTTCTATGATTAAGATATTTTGATATTTCTTAAAATTTATGGCCCAAGTCATAATACATAAAATGATTTGATTGGCTTGAAACTGAGATAATCAAGAGCCACAGCAAATTCCACAAATGCAGCAGATTCTCTATATGACAGCGGACACTAAGAAAACATTTTGAGCTGTTGCCTTAAAAGCGTTCTATGATTCGCGATTGTTCCAGGAGTTGAGTTTCTGAGGGTTCCACAGATAAAGACAGAAAGGAAGAAACCCAGTTCATTTGCTTTGCCAAGATTTTTTTTTTATCAGATCAAGCAGTCGTGGAGGTCCACTGCCCATCTACCAGCCTGTAACCACCCAATCCCCTTTTCTTCCAGCATGTGTCACTGGGGGCCAGCCGCTCAGACAAGGCCACTAGCCAGTCCAGCCGTTCGCTGGGCGCCAGATGCAGGAACTCAATCGCCTCCTGCTCAGACGAGCAGCCGCACATCGGCAACTACCGCCTGCTCAAGACCATCGGCAAGGGAAACTTCGCCAAAGTCAAGCTGGCCCGCCACATCCTGACGGGCAAGGAGGTAAGACAAAGAGTGGCAAAGACTTGAAAAATATCTCCACTGGTTTAGGACTCTGTAGACATTAACGCATTTCTGTTGGTGGAAGAAGTTTGTTTGCTCACATCTGGCATTATAAGAGAAGAAAATACATCCATCATGTCAATGATGAATTGTTCTTTCATATTTAGTGTTACAGTACCGGTCCAGGTACATACATTGTTTTTGTCGGCCCAACATCTGCATGGTTTTCAAACGGGTGGTATTGTGCAATTGAAAGTCTGCTGTTTTTATCCAGACAAAAAATAAACCAAAACTAAAGTGCACTATGGACGTTTTTAATAGCAGATTAGCTTCCAGGAGTTCGTCAGGGCCTGTTTCTCAAATGAACTTGCCAGATACTTGAAAGAGAGTAGAAATTTTGACCAGGTAGTGTACCAATCACACTGTCGATCTATAAAATCTGGGCTATCTCTCCTTCTTCAAGGAGTAAAGTGCATATAATTGAACCAAATACATACGGTAAGAAACCAAACCTGTACAACTACTTTCTTTGCAGATGAGCTCACATATAGGGTGAATGGAAAGGGTAGTCCGCCATGGAACACCATGAGCTTTCATAGATAATCTCAATTGTAAATAAAAGTGAAAGTGGAACGAGGCGAATTAAGAACGTTTTACAAAGCTTCTTAAATGTTGATAATCAATTTCCCAATGTATGAATACCTTTTGTACTCCATCATGGTAGAACCGATAGGACGACCACCTCTTGGAAGACCAAAGTGGTTGAATATGGGGAAAACAGATTCCCTTTTGCTCTGATTTTACCACATATTTTCTATTGATCTCTGGCAAAGAATGACAGTACAGCAAAGCAACAATTTAGAGTTTGGTAGCGATGGACTCGTTTGAATTTAGAGAATTTTTCATCCCAAACGGATTTGTTGATTGTAGAGTTTCGTTTTGTCCAATATTCGGAAAGATATGTTATTTTTTTCATCCATGTGTACCTGCTGCCCACTCGCATTCACCAGCTGTGCACATTCTAGTCATGTGACCACACATTGCACATGCCTCACTGTCCTAACGGAGCCTGATTGGTTATTTTCACAGAATGTACAGAACGCATGCAATTTGCACACACTAAACTTGTGCTTTTAAAACCCAGCATTTCATTTCAATCGATTGGAAGTCTTGTACAGTAGATAGATAATAGAACAGCAGAACCTGACATTTTCGATTGCACCAATTTGCTAAAGGCCAGATGTGTGGGATTCAGTAGCTTGTAATGGTGATGCAGAATGCTGAATATGTTTCTGTCATTCTCTTTTATCTTCCTTCTTTTCCAAAGTTATGATATCAGGCTAAGACCCCAAAACCCCAAGATAACAGCTTTTTCTGTAAATAAAAGTGTCATCATTATTATTAGAAATCAGAAGACACTACTTTTAGTTGATAGTGACTTTTTCTAAGTAAAAAAAATACATCATTTGTCAATCCATCCTCCATCTGCATTACTGGATCATATGTTTGGCAAAATGTATAACTGCATTATGACCTCAGAGAACGATCACTGGTAAAAATGTATCTTTCACAATATGCCAAAAAACAATGTGATGAAGTAAAGTCAATGCAATCCCAGACGACTATCTGCTTCATTTGTCTAAGAAACACATTTCTGTTTTTTTCAGGTTGCAATAAAAATCATTGACAAGACTCAGTTGAATCCAACAAGCCTACAAAAGGTATGTCAGTCTGCCCAGAAGCCTTTTATTGTTTGCGGGCACCAAAGGACATAAATGGGAAGTGGGTCGGTTTGAATGTACATCAAGAAAAGTGGAGACATGTTGTTGCAGTCCAGGACCACTAGGTTCAGGCCCTCATCCTCAGAGAGGGCAGCAGCGGGAGATCACCTGGTAGAAGGATGTGATGCTGTTTGGCAGGTGCTGCAGACTGAATAGGGAACCTTTGCTCGGTGGGTCATCCTGCATCTCTTTCTGAGCTCGTCCACACCCTTAAAGAGGGCGGACTCATCTTATTACCAGTTGTTGTTTTTCTTTTAGGTTTCTCTTAATTTTTGATACTTGGACGAAATTTGCTGAACGAATACAAAGACAGGTGTTGTTTTTAGGGTTGATGTTTGGTTTGTCTTTCATAACCAGGAGGCGTCTGTCAAAAGAAGGTGGTGATTTGGCATTTTCTGTTAGCATGTTCATTGCTCAAACTGAAGTTTTGTTTTCCATCATGCAGATCTATCTGCTCTGATTCAGGGGCTGGAATAGAATACATGTGGAGCAGGAGACTCATACATGACATAAATGCAGCAGGCTCATGTCTGAAATTCATACATCACCCACCACTGGCAAATGTCCAAAAAACAAAGATGGGAAAAACTAAGCTGGAAAAAATCTGTTAATACATTTTTTTAATTTTTTTTTTTACATAAAATAGCCTAAAATAAGACAATGTAACTTCCCAAGTAACTGTCAATTACAATTCAATACTGACTGCATGCATATGCATGAAGCACTGAATATGAACAGTTATGGACATTGGGCAATGATGTAATTTAGTGACTTTTGGGACAGCCAATAACGGCTTTCCTTACTGAGGTGTTTCCGAGCAGTGGCGTCTAGCACGGCGGATTGCAAGATCGCCCGACAACCCGGGTAGTTTCGCGTGAATTTTAAGAAAACAACAGTGAAACAAAACTCTCTTGCCAGACCAAACTCTGTCTCAAGTATCGCTGTGTAATAAAAAAAAAAGATAAACCGAATTGCTGGTATCATACAAAATGCAGATACTTAAAGTATACCTGCATTATCTTCATTATAGTTTCAGATATAAAGTGAAATCTGCTTTATTGTTTGACAGCCGAACTGAACAGTGTTGAAGCCGATACGTCACGTTGACGTTTCACAGTAAAATCCGGCACATACAAAAACAAAATCCAGCGCATTGTACATTATGATGAAAATCAACCAGATCCGCCGGGTTTTCCAATCACTGACTTCCTGCCGGAATGATTCCACCTGCTGCCATTGACGTGGTTGCGATTTCTCGCTTCTGAAATGTGCCCGCGCTGCGCCGGGTGTGAACTTGCACACTGGCTTTAATTGCCGCATCACACGCAGAGGCGTCTCAACGCACTCTGTTGATTCAAAATAGCCACCAAGCATGAAGCGACAGTGGCAGGGAAACAAGTGGCCAGGGGAAAGAAACCTCGAACAGACCTGGAAAATATAAATGATCATTTTAGCTTGATGTTGCAACCTGAGAGATGCCAGAACATCTCTGTGTGGTGGAGCAGCGATAGGGGTGTTTCCCTACTTCCCTCCTTGGGAGGACGTCATACCTGGACCCAACGAGGAAGCTCAGCCTTGCTTGTAGGTAACAGCCCAGATCTTGTAGGTCTCCTCTTCCATTCTGGTCACGCCCCACACCACCTACTTCCTCTCCTCCTCCTACTCCTCCTCTTCCTCCCCCAGAGGCTGTAGACCACGGCTTGGGGGTTTGAAGAATGCACCTAACCTTCTTCTGCCTACTTGTATCCCAAGATGAACAATTTCACTGGGAGATTTAAGGTGTTGCTCCCAAAGAAGTCCACAGTGGAACAGCACCACAGGGAGCTCCAGCCACTTGTGAATGGAGTTGTTTAGCTCCAGTTAAATAGACCTCACTTAACTTTAGTGACCACATAAGCCGTTGGTAGAAGGTTGAACTGAGGGCACCAGGTTTGGAACTTCCTTAGGAGGTGGCTTTGACCTAGACCTTCAGAGAGCTGCACCATGAGTGAGTCTGAGAGGTCATCGGTGTATAAACCCTCCCAAGGTTTTTCACCGGCTGCTCTGCAAAAAGGAGGATGTTGTCGCTCCTTCCTCCTTTCCACATTAACAAGCTCCTTTCTTGCCCCAGTGAGGAGCTCCAGGAGCTCGTTGTTGCAAGCCGCAATCTGCAGGAGGGTCGAGATGCCATCCATGTCGCCTCTGACTGGCTTCTGACTCCTGTGGCCATCTGTTTCTCACCGATCAAGATGATTTCAAACGCTACTGTAAATAGAATAGATGAGATTGAACAACTCATCGCACTTCCTCTCTGGAGCTGCTGCCGTGCTGACCTGGTTCTCTTGAGCTGTTTTGCAAACGTGGAAATCGCTAAAGTAGTCGTGCACCAGGTGCCGATGCAATCCTTGTGTTGTGTTTTGACTAAATCATCTACAATAACATCATTTTTGCTGTGCGAGTCTGTTGCATATCGAGAAGTTCAAACCCTAAATTAAAATCCTAAAACGCAGAACATAATGTTAATCTATTTACCCAAACTCAGTGCGGCAAAGATTTGACACATTATTTTGCTTGTGTGCCACATGTCTGCACTTACTGAAGAAGAAGCAAGTAATAACACAACACACACACACACACACACTAAGACGAAATCAAGTCCAATATGTCAATCCTACTGCTGCCCCTCCCTCTGTTTACCTCTGAAATGTCCCTCAGCCTGTGTGAGCTCCTCTGCCTGTGAGCAAGGAATGAAGAGAGCAGAAGGATTAAATCAAGGATGAAAAAATTGTCCTCTTTATGTGTGGCGTGGTGTTTTGGTTTCAAAACAAGATGTCTTTGTATCCAGTAGTGCATATAGTGCAAGGAAAAGCTTGAGTTGGTTGGAGTTGGATTTCTTACAGATCAAATTATGACTGACCTCGTTAGATGTGTGATGTTTGCTACTGCAAATGTCTTCCTAAAAGTGTTGACTGTATTAGCAGGACAGTTATCAAGCGTGGCGTACAGAAGTTCAGTTTTCATTGTTTTCTCTTTCCTCTCACTCTTCCTGCTTTGGATAGCTGCACTTCTAACAATTGTAATATAGTTTGCCAGATTTTTGCAGATTTTATTGAAACAAAATGCATTTCTCATACTTTGCGAGTGTCCAATACCTTTGCAGGAACTGTAATCCCAACATGTGGTAGGTCCCGTCGTCCTGCTTGGCGCTTTTCTTGGACCTGACCTGTTTTTGCTGAGAGACAATGGTGAACACTGAGGGCAGGACGGAGAAAAGAGGCAGAGGATTGGCCGCTGATTGGAGAGAATACTCGACAATTGGCCAGTGATGATAGTGGGCTTCTTTACATACCCGTGGGCTGGAGAAAATCCTGAGTTCTGAAGACATGAAAGGGCCCATATTAGCATAATCTGGATGGTGATGTATGTAGGGGGGTGTGGTATTGTACAGGGATGGGTTAGAGAGGGGGAGAAAAATGGGAAGTGAAATCTTAAATAGAAAAAAAAAATCAAACCTCAGCCACCATGGAGGTGGGTCTCCTATAAGAGGAAAAAAATCAGGGTTGAATGAAGGAGTTTTCCAGGCTGCTTGATATTTTTCTGGCATATTTGAGACTTAGGATGTCAATTCATACATTTCCTACCATTTTGTCGTTGTGCTAGCTTATTACGCTAGACAGGATTGTCGCCGCCACCGCCGCCGAGCACTTCTTCCCACCACTGTCATCCTCCTCGTCGTAGAACAGCCGCTTATTTGCGGCCATTAACGGTGACGACGGTCGGTAACATGTTGCCGTGGGGATTGTTATTGTTTTGACGGATTTGACCGCTCGGCCCCGCTGTGACGAGGACGGAATTACTGGGGCACTGGCGTGATGAAAAGCCCCAGCACTACGAATCCCAAGATTCCCTCCAGCACAGCTGGAGAAGCTGAAAGAGGCCCGGGTCTTAATACCTGGGTTGCTATGGCAACAGTGACGTTGGGGGAGGGGGGTTGGAGGGTGGCACTGCTGCGAGAAGAATTGAAGGAAGGCGAGGGGAATGGAGGGAGACACAGTGAGGAAATGAGGAGAGAGGGGGAGGATTGAGGAAAGGATGGAAAAGCTTATCGCATCATCTTTTTTTTCACCCCCCTTTCCCCTCCCCCCACTCTCCCACCCTCGCCCCCTCCGGTGTCAGTTGACGTGGCAGAGGAGACTCCCTCGTCTCCAGCCTCTTCGCTTCATGTGCATTGAGAGGGAAAAAGTGGCTCAGATGTAATCCTCTGTTCTGACCAAGTGCACAAATTCATCCGCCAGTGTGGAAGAATCACGTACGCAGAAAGGTGCTCAGTGGATGCTGGGCAGAAGCTGCTGCTGCTGATTTATCTCATTTGTGTGTGGGCTTTTTTTTGAATTTTTTTTTCCCCATTTCTTTAGTTTTTTTTGTTGTCACTTAGGCCAAATCAAGTCTGATTTTGATGGACGTCAGAGTAAAGCGATTGTGGTATTTTCAGAACTAAAGTGCGATACCGGGGCGTGGTGATCCAGCTCGCTGCCCTCACGTTGGGACTTCCTCAGCCGTATCGATCCGATCGCCCATTAATATTTTACCAGAGCTAAATATGATGGGATGAAAAGGCCTGCTGCAGGTTATTTAATTTAGACGTCAACTCAACCTTTCCCAGTCAATGGGAGGGCTTTATTAAGAGTAGTTTCAAATAGGCACGCACTCCCTTGCTTTTGTTAAAAATCCATCAGTGTCAACAGCAGAGCGCCGGAGTGACCTGGATACCAGGAAACCTGGTAACGAGCAGGAAGTAATGATGACGGGGGGAGGAGGGGAGGGGTATTAAGGCCACTGATTCTTGCCGAGACTGCCTTGCACCTCTGTCGAAAAGTGAATTGTTGGCCCTTGAAAATAACATCACAGGCATGAAAATGAAAAATCTGCCTCAAATGGTCGACACTGTGGCAATGTAAAGCACCTGAAGGCAGCAACAGCAGCTCACTTACGTCCGATGTCGTCGAGAAAGCATTGAAAATGTTTGTTTTTTTCTTCTTTGCAGCTCTTTCGGGAGGTCCGAATAATGAAAGGCTTAAATCACCCCAACATAGGTAAGGCTCGTAACGTGACACGCTTCCGTCTGTCTGTCTGTCCGTCTGTCTGTCTGCGTGAGCGTGCATCCATGCATGCGGTGTGTTGATTCCACATGTGTGACCAGATAGGAACGTGACGCTCTGAATGAGCTTTTTGAGGCCGCTCGCTGGCCACGCGGCGCGGTGGGCGGGCGGGCGACGTTGCGGGCCTCGTATAGAGGTCACGAGGTTGGATTTTCTAAAGCTGAAATGCCATATGGATCAAACCCCTCCCCGACCCCCGCTACAGCATTAGCTGCGGGTCTCCTCGGTATTAAGGCAGATCGGCCGCGCTGTTATTTATAACGCGGGCCGGATGTGTCGACGTATATATGATTTTTAATCTGATTGTGTTTTTGTGGCTACAGTGCAGCTGTTTGAGGTGATTGAGACGGATAAGACCCTTTACCTAGTCATGGAGTACGCCAGTGGAGGTGAGTCTGTCTGCATATATATCTCATATGTGTCTATGCATGTATGTATATAAAACAACACAGATCTAATTGAGTTCCTCTTTCAATGCACTAATTTAACGTGTAAAGGTTTGAATCAGTATCTAAAGTCTTATTTTTTCTGCACTCCTCACTGACATTTTGGTAAACAACGCTGATGTGAAGAGCAAAGAATGAGTCATGTATGTGCGTATACGCTGTAAATTGGGGCCAATATGTAATGCTAATAGAATGTTGTTGTTTTGAGTGCGTTCTTCCTTCCTGTGGGATGATTTCCATCAGAGTAGTTTTGTTTTTAGCTGTGATGTTGCTCTCCCGCCGTCTTGTGGGGTGCGAGAGGGCTTGCAGTCATTAGCAGCTGCCACCGTTGTAACGTTTGGCAACTATTGGCAGCATGTAACACATCAAATACGTCTCAAGCAGTGCAACCCCAGCCCTACTTTTATCTACTTTTGCTTGTTTGTGAATTCAGAGAGTTGATTGTTGCTTTAATGAAATGTTGCTTCCTCCTTCCAGTTACAGATTTGTACCTGGAAGATTTTGCAACAAATTTGTGAATTTGATGAACTTTAAGGCTCTGTGTGCTGGGAGCTTGGAGCAAGATTGTCTGTTTCATCCAAGCGTTGTTGTGTTTTTATATTCTCGTTTTACTGCATTCACGCTGAGTGAAAAATTATTTTCTCGTGAAAGAAAAAAGAGCCAAAGTGTTCTATGATGGTCTATTTACATTAAAGTGGAAGTTGATGGAAGGAATTCTTCCATCAGTACCATGGCAGGAATGCCTCATTGCTCTTTTAAGCGTGTTAGTGTGTGTTTGCCTAATCCCACAGGTGAAGTGTTCGACTACCTCGTGTCTCATGGGAGGATGAAGGAGGTTGAAGCCAGAGCCAAATTTCGACAGGTATGAAAATAGATGTGCACGTTTCACTCGGGCTCACCTGTAAAACTGCTGCCGCTCTAAACTCTGCCTCGTCCTCCTCTGTCCTGACAGATTGTCTCTGCTGTCCACTACTGCCACACAAAGAACATTGTCCACAGAGACCTGAAGGTGAGAATGCTCCGGGGACGTCCGAGGGGGAGGGAGAAGGTTTCTTCAGATGAAATAGTAGATGAAGGGCTCGCCACGAGACTTTGACATTGCTTTTGAATTGAAAAGTTGCGATCCGAGACTGGTGTTTGTGGGGAAACACACCAGCCAACACAAAAGATGAGCAGAGAGGCAGATTTTCCAGTTGGAGCCAGCCCCAATTCTAATGGTTTCTTGCATCCCTAAACACACGCAGTGACATCCAGTATGAGTCATGCTCAGTAACGGCCTTGTTGGAACACACACAACCCCAAACAACGCCACTCTCTCTCCTTCTACCCCTCTTCTATGCTTTCTGTTGTGTTTTTTTTACCCCTCTTCACAAATCCTGTTGTCATTTTCTCTACCTTTTAATCTTAATCTCTCTGTGCCCATCTATTTCATTTTATTCTGTTTTTTTCCTCATTGACACCCCCCGCTTCTCCTCGCTCTGTTCCTTCAATTCGGTGTGTGTGACTCAGGCGGAGAACCTTCTGCTGGACGCCGACGCCAACATTAAGATCGCAGACTTCGGCTTCAGCAACGAGTTCACGCTGGGCAACAAGCTGGACACGTTCTGTGGCTCGCCGCCCTACGCCGCGCCCGAGCTCTTCCAGGGCAAGAAGTACGACGGGCCCGAAGTGGACGTCTGGAGCCTGGGAGTCATCCTGTACACGCTGGTCAGCGGCTCGCTGCCGTTTGATGGTCAGAACCTGAAGGCAAGTGGGTCTGTCTGCGTATATTCATTCAGCCAAATCTGAAGGCGCAATTAGGAATCCGCTTCTTTCCTAAATCCCTCAAATTTCAACTATTGATTGTTGCCATTGTCACTTTTTTGTTTTGGCAAAAGAACCACACTGTTTGCAGTGTACAAATTGAATAATTAAGTGGAAGTAGTTAGCATTAGCTGGAATGCTAGTATGTGTAGCGCTGGTGTTTGCTGCTCTGGCATCTTTGGCAAGGAGTTTAATAGCAGCAAGTTGTTTTTCTTGTTGCTTCCCGAGATTGGAATTGCTAGTTTCAGCTTTTCAGTTTTCTTTTCTTGGACAGCGATTACATCTCACATCTCAAATTCCTGTAGTTGTAACAGTGTTATTAAATTTGAAAAATGAATTGATACGTTACTAGTTTTTTCAAGTAGTGCCGTTACAGTAACAGGTTACGAAGTAGTGACTCCAAACGCAGGTGATGCCCAGCTGTGCCTTATGCTAAGCTAATCAGTTTTCAGTGGGTTGCATCTCATGTGAACTTGATGATAAAGCAAATGTGGACTTTTCTTTTCCTGTCTTCCTTCTTTTTGATGTTGCACATTGTTAGTTTTGCAATAACCTACTCAACCCTTTGGCCCTGAACTAAGTCTGTGCTTTTGAGAGCATTGATAGGTGGTGTTGTTTGTGTACTTTGATTGATTTGACATTTCATCTCAAGTGAAGGAGATGGCATGTGCTGCTTTGAGACTGGCTTTGCTGCTTTGAGGAGTCATACATGTGTCAGAATCGCTTTGACTCTTTTTCAGTTTTTTTTTTTTTTTTTAATCGTGTCTAGCACATATTCTTATCTGCGATACTACTTCTATCTATTGCTTACCTACTTTTTGAATATACAGCTATGTCTACAGTCCAACTTCACCTATTTTAATAAAAGGTATGTGGTGATATTCTGTTTACTCATGTAAACTACTTGGACGTTGGATGCTTTACGTAACATTTTAGAAGAAGGCACTATTGTTGATCCCATTCATGTAATATTACTTCAGTGAGTCTTTCATCGATTTCAGTTCCAGTTCCAATACAGATTTGAAAGAAACTTTTTATCCAAAACCCAGCAGATGGGAACAGATGCTGTCAATATCTCAACCATTTCATTCACATTTATTACATCTAATTCTGAAAGTGGGTTTCCAGTAGCTTTGCGGTGGTTGTGATGGACTGATAACTAATAATTAATTACAGATGGATTTGGTCTACAGGAGCTGAGGGAGCGCGTACTACGAGGAAAGTACCGGGTGCCCTTCTACATGTCAACAGACTGTGAGGGGATCCTTCGCCGATTCCTGGTGCTCAACCCTGCCAAACGCTGCACTTTGGAAGTGAGAACAACCGCACGGAACTCTGAAAAGTACTGCTTTGCTCATGCCGGACCCAAACTCAGCCAAACAAAAAAAAATGTTAACTTCTTCTCCTCCAGCAAATCATGAAAGACAAGTGGATAAATGCAGGGTACGAAGGCGAAGACCTGAAACCTCACATAGAGCCTGTCGAAGACTACAGTGACCCGGCTCGAATCGGTGAGTCGACCGAGTTGCACTTCTCGAAGCTGCAGCACGGCTCCAAGTCTTCTATTCAGGCGCAACACACTTTATTTTACTGTGACCCACAGAGGTGATGGTCGGGATGGGGTTTTCTCCAGAGGAAATCAAGGACTCTCTCCTCAATCAGAAGTACAATGAGGTCACCGCCACCTACCTACTGCTGGGCCGCAAAGGCGATGTAAGTCTTGTGTTCTTATCTCATCAACTATCACATGATGGCCGAGGACCGAGCGCTCGGCGGCCTCGTGGTCGAGTGTCGCCCTCAGACTGGGTGCTTGTGAGTTCCAATTGGACGATTTTTTTTCCCTCTTCAATCTGATATGCTGAAATGTTCCCATCCATCCGTTTTCTGCCACTGTTTATTCAGATATATTTGGGGGTATTGGGGAAGGCAGGGTACAGCCTCTACGATTTACATCTCCAACACAGGGCCGACACTGAGAGGCAAGAGATTTAGAGATACCAACTGTCCTCGTGTGCTTTTGTCTTTGGACTGTGGTGTATGTATGCAGGAATGCATGCAAATTAGGGAGGCAAATTATCGATTCATTCATTAATCGTTAGTTGATTGACCTTATCGATCGATTAACGATTAATTGACAGGTCAATTGCTCTTTCCTGCCACTAAACTCTTGTAATGAAATGAACTACCCATGTAAAAAAGGTTCAATTAATTGCGACTAATTTAATTTAATCAATTAAATTCTTAATCGACAATTAATCGACAATCGATTAATTGTTAACATCCCCATACAAATTTCACAAAATTGTGAAAACCCCACTGGAAAAAGGCCGGACTTAGAATAGAACCCAGAAACTTGTTGAAAAGTTTAAGTAAATAAAATCCAAGACCTATACATCTTATCGAGTCTTACTGGCCACAACGCCTTCACTGATAGGAGAGCCGTGGACACTTGCATCTCAGTCACACAACCAAAAGTAAAAAAAAAAAGGCTTTTCTCCCTTTCCAAAAGTTTATTGCAGCAGTAATGATTGTGGGAAGAACGGTGGCCGTTCTCTCGGAGTTCTCCAGATTCCTCCCACATTCTAGCGCCAGTGTTTGTAAGGTTGATCGGGAACTGCACGTTATCCATAGGTGGGAGTGTGGATGGCTGTGTGCTTCTCTATGTGGTCCTGTGATGAGGTGGCAACTTGTCCAGCTGGGATGGAATCCAACACCCTCAACACGCTGAGTGTAGGACAGGCTCTGATGGAAAATGGATGGAAGGATGTTCCACTGTGCGAGTGCATCTCAACATTCGAGGAAATGAAAGAAATGTAACGTTATTCAATATTGATTTCAACACACTGGGATTCAGCCATGAGCAGACGCCTACAATCCTTTGAATTGGCTTGAAACTCCCCAAGAATGTTGAGAAAGTACTTTGCGCTAGTTAGCTTTTTTTTTTTTTTTGAGTGGCCTATTATTTAATTCATCCATCCTTCTGCATTGCTGTCACGAGCCATTTTCACCGCCACGCGTTGTGAACTTGTCGATGCCTCCCTCTTCAATACCACTCACCAATGAAAGGAGGGCAGTGAGGCTCGCACCGCAAGTAGCCTGTCCCTGGCCAGGGTTCGACCCAGCGCCATCACCAACGGGACCAACAAGCACTCTTCCACCACCGGCTCTTCCTCCTCCTCCACCTCCTCCTCGCATAGCAAGACCCAGCGCAGTGCCTCCACCTACCACAGGCAGCGGAGACACAGCGACTTCTGTGAGTCTCTTTTCTAACCTCTTCATGCCATTGCCGATTTTCCACCAACATTTCCAGGAACTTCTGGGATTTATTCTGTGGTTTTTGGGAAAAGTCCTGTGGTGGAGAACCTTTTTTGTTATTTTTTTTTTTAATTGCCAATATTTAATTAAAGAGGTTTGGCACTGAACTATTTTTTTTTTTTTTACCGAATAGTATAGACTGGAAAGCATTATTGTATAAAATCCCCTCAAACTAACATTATATCTTGCAAAATAATATTGTTTTTCCCCTGAAAATGCACTGTGACGAGTTGCGCGTGTGGGTTATTGGTTCTTCCGTGCCACACATACAGAATATTCCTTATGTGAGTCTCTCTGTGTCTTCGCTCTGCTGTCCTCCACAACAAAGGCGGGCCCTCCATGCCTGTCATGCATCCCAAAAGGAGTCCGACCAGCACGGGCGAGCGGGAACTGCGGGAGGGGCGGATGCCTTCACGCAAGGCCAGTTGCAGCGTGATGGGGAGCCACAGCCTCCCCCCCTCCAGCCCAATGGTCAGCAGTGCCAACAATCCCAACAAGTCCGAGATACCAGATCGACGCAAAGACATGACTGCCACCACGGTGAGTGACTGAAGTCTGACTTCTAACGCCGGCCAAAAAGCCTGGGAGGTCAAGGTAATGTAGCGCTTGCCTGCTTTGAGCAGTTGAATCAACAAGTGTTTGTTTCATGTCTTTTAAGTTCTTGGTTGCGGAGATCCCAACCGTTCCTGATTGTTGTGGAAATGTGGTTTGCTCACATTTTTATTTCAATTTTCTTCTAAACCTAAAGAGGGCTAAAGGTGGTTGTCTCCATGTCTCTGAGGTTCCCCTTAGCCAACAAAGAATGTGGGTTCACATCTTAAGACACAGCATGCCTTTAATAGCCAAATTAAAGAAAAATGTATGAATTTTCCGACAATATGGTCCTCAAGAATTTGAGATATATAATGTATGATGGTTTGATCTTTAAACATTTTGGACTTTTTGACTCGTCTTACTACTTTATTACTATTGTTTATTATTGTTTCTGTCTCAAAAGGTCATTTGTTGTCCCATGTGATGTTAAACACACTGTATAGGAATGCGAATGAAGATGCTTTAGAAAGAATGAGATAACTTTCGGTCGTGACCCCATTCCTGATCTGACTCATTCCAAAGTGACTTGGCCTTATACCCTCGCTCTCCTCTGCACGTGTGTAGAACAACATCCCTGGAAGTGCCATGACACGCCGGAATACATACGTGTGCACAGACCGATCGGGCGCTGACAGACATTCTCTCTTGCAGAACGGCAAAGACAACAGGTAGGCTTTGTGTTTCTGCTCGTGACGTCGGCGTTTGCCAATGAAAGTCTTCGGATGACGAGCCAAATAGCATGCACAGTATGGATCTGTTGTAAAAGCATAAACGCCCGGGGCATTTATGCAACATTGATTTTTGGGTGCGGACGAGATGGATGTTCCAGTCATTTCGAGTGTTTGTAGCGCTGCGAAGAGGAATGGATGTGTGAACTAGCAAAGCAAAGACTCCCAGTGGAGTCGACGCCATGTGGCGACATCAAGAAAACTCAGCTAACAGACCAGCTGTTAGTGGCCTTAGAGGGCCAGCGCGGACACAGAAAGAACTTTCAAAGGGTTAGGGTTAGCTAACATGAAATTAAATCACACCTCTGACTGTATATAATTGGGCTGAGGTTTAATGTATTTTTCTTAAATAAACTTTGTGTATAAGGAAAACAGTAGAAAAAAAAATAGAAACTCCTTAGTGTCAGTCAATAGGCTGTTGTGCCAGGCAGGGATGGGTCTTCAAATCCAAAATGAGATCACTTGATGCAGACTCTTCGTAACCTGCTTGCTTACTTTTTATATATTTAATTCTACTTTACTTGTTTGTGTTTTATCTGTGTAGATTGTAACTGTGTTTTGTATTTAGCTACTTGTCCATGTCTCCCTTGAAAAAGAGGATCAAACTGAAGAACTTAATCTACCAGCTGATGCTGTTTTAAAAGTGATGTCAAGTTTGACTTCTTTAATTTGTTGATATCTAAATACTGTAGCAAGGAATTTGAAAACTGTCTGAGATGTTCACATGAGCCCAAATAGACACGGAAATGACATGAAACTTTAATCAGCAGTATTCATTTTGTCAACGTGCAGCTTAAGACTTCTACCAGTCATTTCAATATTAAGGGTCTGTGCTTGTATGGCAATAACACCGCTTGGCCGTCATCAAGTCGTCCTTCATCTCAATTCCTTGTTCCTATTTTGGTTATATAAGAATTTGAACATGTATGTAAAAAGGTCAAAATCACAGTTTCATTATTTGACTTTCAACCTGTAGATGTCCAGCGCTTACAAACTAGAGATCGTAAGACTTTTAACCCTGGCCTCTCATGAATTCTGATCCTTTCTCTCCTGGCCCGCAGCTCCCTGGGTCATCGCTTGCCTGCAGCGTCTCCATCCACACTGAGCATCTCTGGGGCTGGCGCCGCCTCATCCTCCTCCTCGGACAGATGCCGCCTGACTCGCGGCTCCACGATTCGCAGCACCTTTCACGGAGGGCAGCTGAGGGACCGCGGCCCCCCTGTGTACTCTGCTCCACCCACCTCGCCCACTCTGTCCCACCACGAAGCCAGCCCCCTGCCACACGCCCGCACCAGGGCCACCTCCAACCTCTTTACCAAGCTGACCTCAAAACTCACTCGCAGGTAAAAAGAAAAAAAAAAAGGCCTTCATCAGGGTACATTATGTTGTTTTTCTCAGTGCTGTAGCAACATTGACATGGTGATACAGATTGAATTTGTTCAACTTTTTGTGGTTAATTTTCAAAGCCTTTCCACAGTGCTAGCTGGAACAACAGCAGAATCTGGGCTCCTCGTTACCTGAATATGGATCTTTGATTAACATCACCAAACACACCAATATTACCTTAATTATTCCAAGCCAAAATGTTTGCTGTGAATAGGATCTACAGTATTCTTCATGGGGGACACATTGTGGCCATTTCCAGATTTAATAAATTCATTCAGTTTGGTGGTTGACTTCCTACACTAAACGAGGTTTGTTTGGTCAGAGAAACTCCTAGCTTGAGCTGTACAGGCCTTACAAAACAAATATGTCTCTCACTTAGCCTGAAGAGGCTGGTTTTGGCTCAATTCTCCCTCCCCTACCGGCTCCATCCATGGCTCTGCCTTGGAAACGCTCACTCCCTTGTGATTGGCCAGCACCTAACTGCTAGCCCTAGCTAGCGGGAAAAACAGCTACTTGCTCTCATGCAGTGACGCTTCACTCACTTTTCAAAAGAAGTCTGCAGAAGCGTTACTGTGACAATCAAGTCAGTTTGTGAAGCCAGCAACTCTAGAAATGTTCGAGTTATCATTTGTCATGATACAAAAAACATATTAAAGAGCTAAAGAAATTACTTTTTGCTAGCTTAGCTATTAGCTTTTATTAGTCCAAATAAGTGTGTATAAGATACATCAAAGACTGCAGGCTACCACCCATAAAATATTGTTGTCTTCTTAAAATAATGGTCCAAGTTATTTTAGTTCAGCTCTTGGTGAAGCTGGCCACCACTTTGTTTTGTCAGTCAGTTTTGTTTTGACTTTTGAATTACAGTTGGACATGTCTGCTTCATATTTGTTGCTGTCTTTCCTTTTTGCAAAACTTCAGTGTCATGACATGAATGTATATATGAAAAATCGAATAAAAAAAACAAGGTTCACACACTAAATCAATCTGAAACGGTCACGTCTTCCGATAGAAAATCACGCGGCGTCGCCGGCTGGCTCGGCCCAGCCTGGTATGGATCCACGGTTATCAGGCCAGTTTATTCACCCAGCAATTTTGGCAAGTCTCTCAGGCAGCCCTGGATTATCCTCTGCTCCCCTCTCCCTCCCAGTTGTCATAATCACACATGCCTAATCTTATCAAACCTCAGCTTTGTCCTTGCCACTCAGCTTCAGCGCTGCACTCTTCTCCACCACTGGCTTTCCTCTGATTCAATTATATTCTCTCTTATCCGCCGCCCCCTCCTGCTCTTTCCCCCTCGTTAACCCTCCTTTTTTTTCTCCATCTTTATCTTGTCGTGCCTCCTCCTCCGCCCCCACCCCCTCCCCCTACTGCCATGACATCAGGGTCAACCTTGACCCATCCAAGCGCCAGGGCTCAAACAAATCCGTCTCGGGTTGTACTCTTCCACAAGGATCAAAAACAGTTAGTAAGTTTCCATGTCTCTCGCTTCTCTCCTTTGCCTGCCTGTGCCGCCCACTCTATCTACCTGCCTGCCTGCCTGCCTGCCTGCCTGCCTGCCTGCCTGCCTGCCTGCCTGGTCGCAGTCCAACTTTGCTCGAGCCCTTGTGTGCTTGTTTGACTGTCTCGTGCACTGGTCGTCGTGCCGCTCGTCTGCATGACTGAAGTCCTCCTCGTGCTCCGGAGGTTCCACCGCACACCGTCGGTTTTCTGCATGTTTGCAGTCGAAGCAGGTTCATGCGATTATTATAAGTCTGGCTTTTATCTTGCTCACAATGATCCCTTTGCCTAAAAGAGTTGGACTCGAAATTGAAATTTCACTCGTGAGCTTCTCACCCACGTGTCAAGGCTTTGATGACGTTTTCTAATCCTTGTAGCTGTACAGACAAACAGTGTTCCACCCAGCGGTCACCTGGTTGAAATGGGCAATAGTTTGGTTTAGTTTTTATCCAATCATATGTGCACATGTAGAATCAGATACACAAATAATCACACAATGTGGAAAGAAAGAAAGACGAAAAAAGGAAAAAAATGATGGAAAAAAAAAAATTATCCCCCCAAAAAACAAACAATACTTAACAATGATCAGATGTAACCACTTGTTACCAAGCCCTGATCATGACAGAAACTTACTCTTCTTACGAAACAAGAGTAAATAAACAAGTAGATAAATAATACATAGAATATTGCGAGCTCCAAAGATGTAGGCTGGCATTCTGCCAATCAGTCAGTGCATTGAAACGCGTAATTCAATCTTGTTTGTATTTCTCAATCATAATCGGCTTTAATTCTCCACCCGCTACTCCTGCACTCGGGCTTGATGCGTCCGCTGGAGTCTCTCCCAGCTGTCTTCGGGCGGAGGCGGGGTCACACCCTGCTCAAGGCGCCAGTTCATCGCAGGGCCACATAGAAAGACAGACAAACAATCTCCACTCACACCTACCAACAACTTAGAGTTCAATCCATCATTCAACAGATGCAAGTCGTCCATCTGTGACACTGAACGCTGAAGTGCATTGAAAACTGTCACCAGAGCTCAGTGCTCACCTCGATACTGGGAAGAGCAGCAAATGAGTGACATTTCAATTTTTTGGTGAACTGCCACTTTTTTAAGTGTGGCCTTTCACGATTCGGTGTCGTCACTTTGTGTTTGTGGATGAACGGGAATGTGAGGCTTGTTTGACGTGTTGAATTGACATCAATGCAGATTCACCAAGTGACGAGTTTCCATACGCATGCTTCAAAAAAATACCGATCAGGACAAATCGCGCAATCGTGCCGGTGGCGTACTTGTACTTTGCGACGCCTGCTGAGCCTTCGTGTGTATCTGCATCCGGGCCAACGACTCTTCAGAGGTTTTTGTGGGCTGGTCGCCGGTCGTGCCATTCTTGGGTGGGCGGCTCACTTTTCCTGTTTGTCTTGCAGGGTCACAAATGAATCTGAGGGAATCAGGAGATTTGCGGTCACAAGGTCAGTGCTTCATTAACAATACTCGATAATTATTTATAGGGATGCGTTGATGCTGATTCTAATATCGGGTATCAGTGCAGATACCGGGGTTGAGTACTCTGCTCGTACTCGTAAAATACTTGCCAATACCACGACACCGACACCAGTTGTATGTGTATGTACATGACGATTGTTAAGTGAAACTTGTGCCACCTTGTTCTAGAAAAACACGCTGAGGAATGTTTATTCAAATAACAGAACATCTGTTGAAAAATGTAAAGAAAATCAAAGTAATTCTCTAATGTGTAATGGCCTTATTAAGTGCTGTTGGTATTGGTGAGTACTGAACTGCTGATGCTCTCTTCTTTCTGTAAAAAAAAAGTGGTGTCAGTGCATCCCTAATTATTTTTATGTCTGCTTCCCGATGCTCCTTGACTGAACGTGTCTCCTGGCTTCTGTCCCCGTAGTTGCCATTTACCTGGGTATCAAAAAGCGCCCGAGCCCCGGGCCGTCGGACGTGGCAGGGATCTGAGGAGCGGCGGGCGGCGGGACCCTGCGGAGGTGGTTCTGGCTCTGCGGGAGGCGGCGCTTGGTTGCGGCTGCCAGGTCCACCATGCCGGCCCCTTTCTGCTCTCCTGCACCCACGGCGTGGCGGGGGGCCGAGTGGCTTTTGAGGCCGAGGTGTGCCATCTTTCCACGGGCGCGTCGGAGACTTCGAACGGGGTGCGTTACACGCGACTCTGGGGGGCGCCGCTAGCTTTTCGGGACGTTGCCACCCAAATCTCCAAGGACCTTGAACTTTAATTGGAGGGTGCGTTTGTGCTGCGACGTTGTGCGACTGTGTGTGCCTGTGTGTGTCAGTGTGAGTGCACGTTGAAGGAAGGATGGAGGGGGGGCGGGATTACCGGAGGGGGGGGCGGGGGCTTAAAAAACATGCGGAGAATGGGCGAGGGGCTGGACCCAGAAGAAAAGACTTCTCCGTCTGTCTCTTTCATGACCACCCCCTGTCGCTCCTGTACCTCTCACACACACATATACACAAACTCACACACGCACACACACACACACCTGACCCGTGGAGTCACACAGACTGAAGCATCCCACCCAGTCCACCCTACCTATAGCTCAGCCAACTTCTTCGATGAGCGTCTGCACCTACTGGACCTGGATCTGAGTCTAGTTGAATATTTTTTAACGCTATTCTAGCCATAATGACTCTTTTGTTTTGTAATTTATTTATCTGATCATCGTTTCTTTCCCATGTTTACTTTTATCTCCACTCTCAAAACGTCACTTTTGTGTGCATCGGATGTGCCTGGCCATCCGATCTCGTCTCTCTTGAAAAAGTGTTATTTGTGTACGTACGAGTCACTCCCCCTCCACCCCCCACCCCTCACCGACGAGTATCTGCCGGCTTTTTATCAACAGCGGACAGTGACGCGCACAACCGTGGACGCCGTCCAGCTCGGTAGTCAGATTAGCGGCCTCGGAGGGTTGCATTGCTCTGAACTGTGTACGTACAGCAGCGACAACTGCGGCGGATTAAGGTCAGTGGGGGCAAGGTTGACGGGCCTTTGTGGCAGCCAATCAGAGGCTGGCTGGGTCTACAAAAAGCCAGTTGCGTCTGTCATCTCAGAAAATGGGTTGAGCCGTCAATCTAATTAGTCGTGCTGCATGGGGAGAAGCTGTAATCCTGAGCATTTCAAAAATGTCTTCAGACGCACCCCCAAGTTTATCAAAAGTGAGGAAACAAAGTACAGTATTCATAGGCTGCATTTGAGGTTCTTACACGAGGCATTTCGATTTGTTCAATACTGCAGTATGTATTTTAAATTCAGACTGTTGTGAATTGATTTTTTCTATTCTATGCTGCTGCCCCCCTTCAAACAATCAACAAAGAACCTTTTGGAAACACCCTGTGGATTCTGGTTCTATATTCTGTGTGGACTCCCGTGCGCTGTCTTAACTCTCTAGAGTACTTTATGGCTGCAATGTTTGAGTGCTAAACCTTCATCGGGTGCGGTGAAGGTTTAGCACTCAAACGTCTCGTGCTGGATAATTCACTTGGTTTCTGCCCTTCCTTCTCCTGCGCGATTCATTGTGTGCACCAGTCATGGCCAGTAACATTTTGTTCATGACCTTTGGAATGACCTATCTTCTGACCTCCTTTATCGTCTTACTTTTCCTTTAAAGGATGCATACAGTGTTGGAGACGTAGGAGCAGAAAGACACTGGTGTATACCTTAAATTCAAGGGGTGCTATAAGACTGGGATCTTTCAGTGCAATGCAATTCTTTGGGTTGTTCTTGTGCTATGTGACCCCACCTTAGCCATAATACATCGAAGGTAAAAACCTGAAAATCTACCAAGCAACAAAAAATCTCTCATTTCCACCCTCACCCCTCCCACACACACACACACAGACACAGACACACACACACACACAGACAGACAGACACACACACACACTGGATGTCCCAACCTGCTTCAGACTGGACTGTTCATCATTGATGACCTTGGGGGGGGGGAGTGTTCCAACAGTGGCGAGGCACGATAAAGGCAGTGTGTCGAGGGTTTTTCTTTTTGTTTTTTTTGTTTCGTTTTTGTTTTCCTATGTTGGTCCAGTTGCCTTTAAAGTGAACAACCCCCAGCGCCTTCATACAGTACATAGTTAATGTATTTAAAGAAAAAAGAAAAAAGAAACCTAAAAAATGAGAAAGCTTTCTATTCT
This sequence comes from Thamnaconus septentrionalis, assembly GCA_009823395.1. Lineage (NCBI taxonomy): Eukaryota > Metazoa > Chordata > Actinopteri > Tetraodontiformes > Monacanthidae > Thamnaconus > Thamnaconus septentrionalis. Next base: position 11,042,373 of record CM020504.1, read on the forward strand.
CCCTGTTTTAGTGAATAATGTACTGTGATAATTACGTAGGCTACAGAGATCATGTTGTTCGGCTGCTAATTTACTGTTAATGATATCTCTCAGTTGTGGCTTTGCTCATGGTGATCCGAAAACAGCCTCCCAACCCACCTAGATTTCCTCCCCTGTCCCCTGTTCTTTCACAGGGAAGCACTCAGACATCATCCACACTCTTACGTCGTAGACCCCTGTATGACATTGTCTTTGTCCGGCTTGGTGTGCACTGTTTCTCAGAGCGTAACAGGGGAAACTTGGTCTCTTCGCCTGTACTCATAAGATGAGAAGCAGACACCAATGTGGACACCAGGAGTCTGTCTTCTGTCCTCTCCCTGGACGTTTCTCATTGTGGTGTATATTAGCATTAGGTAATATAGACCTCAATGCACTTTGCTTTGACTTGAATCAGCTCCTTCCAGTGTACCTGTACAGGTAATACCCAGAACTAGCCACTGGAGGGTGCCAATGTCTTAAATGTGAAACACTTCAATTTGTGGATATTTGCACAGGTACTTAATTTATTTTTTAGAATAATATCATTTAAAAAAAAAAACTGAATTTATATCAGTCAGTTGATGACTGTATATAAAATATATGAATATAGTATATATCTTAGAGCTCAAGGTTTATTTATAGCTAGAGCAAGGGAAGTAAATCTAGTTTTAAGCAGATTTTGTCAATTACATCGGGAACAAAAACAACCTTCAATCCTGCATGACTTCAGAGTTTGGGTTTCAGGGGGGAAAAGATGCACACCTTAAATTGGAAGCTTTGCAAAGTGCACATTAAATTATTTTAGGGTGTGAATTCATTTAGAAAACAATGGTCTTTTTCCCCTTTTACAAAAGCAAAATGATGTGCCCTGGCAAAGAATGCAACTTCACCATAATGCGTGACGACATGTTAAGTATGGCAAAAAGGGTTTTTAAGCGTAAGTTGCATGTGATCTTGGAAATCGTGCTACGATGAAGAGTGCTAGTTCAGTTCAAGATCCAACAGGCACACGTCAATTGTGCAACTTGGTTCTTATTTGAATCTTAGTAAGTTTCTACTATACTGAAAGGACAGGTTTGCATTCATGGCAGGGAAATGTCATGCAACTCTTCTGATTGCCAATGTGAATCAGGATGTCTGGGAGCAGAAAGTTATATTGACTACAAAGCAAATAAGTAATTGTAAAACAACTCAGTGTGAGATGACTGAAATGTCTGAAGGGTTAATCTACTGTAAAAAAAAAAAAAGAACAAAAAAACAATTTTGTTGACTGTGTGGTATAAAGAGCCATGTTGAGGCTCAAAGATGGTCTAAGATGTGAATGGCACTGTATTACACCTCTGTGGGCTCAGTATTAAACATGCACTGTTATTAAAAAGAATATTTGGAAACAGTTGATATGCAAATGAAACAAGAAAAAAACATTTGACTTGTATGAGTAACTCCACACTGCTTTACTGTTTAGTTTCCTCCCCTCAAAACAAATTACAGCATAAACTGAAATTGAGTGGTTGTGGTATATAAGGAGATAATGGAGCTGAAGATTAATAAAATTCAATGATGTTGGTATTGTTGTCTTTATTTGAGTGTCCTGTTTAACGTTGGACCATTAACACATAAGTTGTGATACTTACTCCACTCGATTATTAATATTGTGAATGTTTCTTTTAACGTCGTCTTTCTGTTGTTCCATGCTGTAACAAGAAGACCAAGCGCATATGCAGTTGTTTCTTGGGGCACTTGCTTTGTTTTATTGAGAGGTATGAACAACTTAATAATCATGACCTTTTTATAGCAAAAAGTTGATGAAGCCACATTTGCCAGGCAACCCTGGCGCAGTGCAGGCTGATCCCAGGATGTTACTAACCAACACTGGAGAACAAAAAGGGCAGAGGAAAGGAATAAAAGAGGTGGAAGGAAATATAAGAGGTGAACAAAGTCAAGAGTCTGTCGGGGAATGGCTGTTGGGTCTGCACATCCCCTTCAGCTGGCTCCATTGCACGTTGAGTGGTCACAAGGATAAACAAAAGATTGTCTGTCCCCTTTTACTTCTGAGCAGGGATCATGCTGTCGATGGCCTCTCCCTTCTCCAGCTTCTTCTCCATCTCAACCATGAGCTTGACACCGTCAACCACCAGCTGGACCTGGTCCACCTCGGAGGAGCCCAGACGGTCAGCGTTGGAGATGTCAAACACACCACCCACGGAGGCAGTGTCCACACCACCTGGAATACACATGAGGAATAGTTAAGAGATTACCCCTTGTGGCTGAGTTGGCCTCAGATACGGAGTCGAGCCGAAATTCATACAGCTTCCGTTTTTATTATTTAACCTGTTAGTGACCATCAATTCTCCAGGTTCAATCAGAAACCCAACAGACCTCCTTCTTAGCCAGTCACTTGACAAACTGCTGCTCAAATACAGCTATGTCGGCGAATCACCTCCTTCACCAGGTTAACTTAAGGCACAATCGTTACCATCATCAAAGAATACTATCATGAACTTGTCATCTTGGCTCCTGATCACCACCACCAGTGTCCATGTTCTGGTAGCAACGTATCCCTTAGCTTAAAAAGAGGACTTGACACGCATCAGCCCATCAAGCCTAACTAGATTTTCGTGTACTTTTGTACACACTACGCAGTCTGTTCAGAGATCCTGAACGTACCTGTGCCACGCTTCTGCAGGCGCAGCCTGGTCAGGATCTCCTCGAACTTGGCGTGTGTGCTCAGCTTGGGCAGCTTGACGTGGACACCACCACGCAGGCCGGTTCCCAGGTTGGAGGGGCAGGTCAGGATGTAGCCGAGATGCTCGCTCCACATGAAGCCGCGGTCGTGCTTCTTGAAGATGGCCTCAATCTGGCAGACAGCAAAAGAGGGAGGGTCGTCGATGAGTCGATCTCATCCTACTCCGTCAGACTATGGGCCATGTGTCAATGTGCAGTTGATTAGTACCTTCTGCAGGCCAGTGCAGAAACGCTTGAAAACCTCCCTCATGTTTCCACCCTTCTGCATGGAGATGACACGCAGGTGATCCTCCTCATTGACCCAGACCAGGAAGGTCTTGTTGTCGTTGTGCCTGGATAAAGAGGAAGTGAGTCACCTGAATACACAGCCACACCTACAGGTGAAGCTGAAACGGCGATGTCGAGTTTTGACATGGGCCTGCTGAAAAGCACTGATGTTAGTTACCAGATTCCTCTTGCGTCGGGCCAGTCACGGGCCATGCCGGCGCAGGTCAGCAGGGGAGAGACGGGCTTGTCAAACAGGAAGTGATCATTGATCAGCTGCTCCTGCTCGGCATCGGTCATGGACTTCAGGGGGTAGTACTTTCCCTTGAACTCACCGTCCAGGCTGGTCAGAGCTGAATAGACAATAGTGAAATTAGGAGACTAAAACTCTGAATGGAGAACGTCTTTCCATTTTGAGTTTATGTCACTCAACCTTAGATCCTTGAGTGACTTTCGATGATTGTTTTTGAGAAACGGCTTACCCTCAACGGACAGCTTCTCAATGATTCTGCGCTCGCCACGGCTGTTGTGGGGGGGCAGGGTGAATCCCTTGATGCTGCGGCCAGTACGGACACGGCTGGACAGCACGTAGTTGGGGTCCAGATCATCACCACCCTACGGAGAAATATTCAATTTCAAAGTGAAACACGGACCTCAAATGTTGTACGTCATTCTATATCATACACACTATTCCCCGTGAAGTTGGAATAATCTTGTTTTCAGACAGTCTTCTGTTTATTCTAGTTTAAATGCCTCAGTAATCACTTTTGGCCAGATGCAATGATTACATTATGTGCCCCAGTTTCCCAGGTCAAATGCATTCATGCATAACGCTTCCATGAAGAAAAGCAAAAATTTTTATTCCAACTTTATAGGTCAGTACATATGAATCCTTATTGTTGGTTTTTTTAGATCTTTGAAAAGTGGAATGTTTTCATAAGCAGGGATTGATTTTTTTTTTTTCTGTGCTCGACTTGCCATCCTGTCTACTGCTCTTTGCTTCAGACTCACCTTCAGGTTCTCGAAGTTCAGGTCGGTCTTGTGCTTGTCAGTTGGCTTGTATCCACCATGACGGTCAGAGATGATGGGGTCCAGCAGATCCTTGAAGACCTCGTAGGACTCCTCATCACCAGCAACGCAGCCAACAGTCATGATGAAGGGGTGACCTAACAAAGCAAAGAGCGAGGCAGAAGTTAGAAAAAGAGAAAATACTTTGCGCGCGGCACTTATTTGCAAATCATAAGAATCTTACCGGGGTTGTCGACACCAGTCTGGATGACATCATCCAAGGTGTAGCCACTGGGGGTCTGCTTGTCCCTAAGCTTGCCATACAGCTCCTTGGTGAGGACCTTGGCCATGTGGTTGTTGTGCTTGGACAGGTCAGGGTACTCCTCCTCAACTTTGTAGTTGAGCTTGAAGTTGTTGTGGGTGTTACCGAAAGGCATGTTTGCTTTCTAACACTGCAAAGAAAGTCACAATGAGTAAAGTGAATAATCTGATTCTGTAAAAAAATAAATAATAGATTAATGCATTTTCGCTACCCTGCACAAGCTGTAAAGATCATCTGACCTTTTTAAAGATATTGCATAGCTGTTGGTTTAAATGGCTGTAGCTAAGAATTCTGGTGACAAGTGACGCTCAATTCTCAACTGTTCAGATGCCTGCATGAAATGGAGATGGCAGAGGGGGCAGGAGGCTATATTTAGCGGTAGCACATGTGACGGTGTTTCCTTTCTTTGAAATGCTCCACACATTTGCAAGTGCCAATCTAATTCTCCCCATTTTCTTGTTGACACGTATATAATGAGCTCTTTGCTGCTCATGTTTTGCTCACATATTTATCTTTCAGAACTTGTATCACAGCCCGCCACGACACATTCAACTCACAAGTTGTCAATATGTTGAGCTCGCAACAGAGGTGTGACAAGCTCCGGTCCATGTTCCAAGTAATCTATTTCTGGTGTCCCGTGGTCCCTCTTAGCTGTGTCTTGTATAACTGAATTGATTACTTAAGCTAATGTAATTATTCCTTCCTCATGTTTGCCAAACTTTTTGCACCTCTCATTTCAATTTGGATAAAACATCAGTCTTACTCAAAATTTTATTACAGTACCTAAGCATATATTACACAAAATTGAACGTAATAACCAAATGCATATTTTTTCACATCACATTTAATAATCCCACAGCACATTTTTTTTCTACATTCCCCACCACCTCCCCTGACCCCCTTTTGGTTCTTGATGAATTTCCGCACTTCACTCGCTCTGCTTGTATTTCAATCACTGACCAGAGTCCTTCATCAACCTCTGTGCTAATCAAACAGCGTTTTATTAGCAGACCACTCTGGGTATACATTACTGAAAAATGCAATGACGCACTATAGTGACGTCCCATGACAGGTGGTCTGTGGTAAGGCTGAAATGACTGCAAAAGTTCACACTCCCTACTAGAATACGACATATTAAATGCAATTATCGCCTTGTCAGTAAAGGTCAAAAGTATTTTTGCATCAATTGAATCAGTTTTTTTTTCTTTTTTTTAAAAGTTGCTGGCCTTCCAGCTGACGTTCTGTGACACCTGTCCACATAAATCACGGCCCACATGACAGAAGCATTTGCAGACAACACAAATGTATCAGGACTAAAATCTGACATAGACTGCCACACAGCATTATTTTTGAGCATATTTTTGTTAGAAGAAATACAAAACATAAAAAAACAAACAAACAAAAAAAACGCTTCAAAAACTAATTTTGACCTCTAAAAACCATTTGGCCCTTTCCACCAATTAAGCACCAATATCATGTATATAAAAATACCAAAATTATTTTAGAAATTCTGTGCATGCATCTCCATAGCTTTTAGCAGAATACTCGAACCTAAACAGCGACATGTATATGAAAATAAAAATATTTCTTGTGTTCGGCTAAGAAATCAAATTCAGACATGCCTGCAATTATCTTTCTCACTAAAATGTAATTATCTTTGTGTATTTACCTGCACACGAGACAAGAACAAAGGTAACAGTCCTTGGGATCAGATCCTGTTCACCACAGCCACAAATAGGGGTCGCCCAAGTCTGAAGGTCTTTCTCCCTCTTTATATAGTGGGCAGACAATCAGCTATTGGCTTGGCTATTTTAGTGACTGCTGCACTCTCATTGGCCAGGGTCCTGCGCCGATCGTCTGAGCAGTTTATGAAAGGGACACATGCACACCAGTCATCCAAGGCGGGCAATGGAACCGTAACCCCACACCCATGCTCCAAACTGCCCCTCCCCTCAGGCTTTGGCCCATACATAGCACCAACTGGAGGGAAGGAGTATCCCAGTGTGGATGGGGCAGAGATTGAAGAGAGAAAAAAAGCTGAGCCTAAATTATGTCAAGCATTCAGTGGCAAATAGAAGTTCTTATGCAACGCATGGGAGAGTCGGGAAGAGTAAATTCCATCCAAAGGCCAACTTCATCTGTTGAGTTGGAGTCAGAGTTTCATATCGAGACAAGATAAATACTATATAACATAATAGTGAAAAAAACTTATTTTATTATTATTAGATTGTGAAGTTGTTGTTTAATCAGCAAAATTCTCAGAATAATTAGCCCACCTTGACTGACCCCCAACTGATCTACAGTTAAAATTACCTTAATGTAACCATGAGTCTCAGAGTTAGACTGAAGGAGAATCAATAAACTTTTTCTTGAGACCTTCAGGTCTGGTTTTATTATTTAAAGCTCATTATGCTGCCCGGTCTTCAGGTTTGGTCCATATAAATATAATTTTTAAACCATACTAGAAAAAACATATTCAGCTGGCACAGATTCCATGTTAAACACAGGATAAAATGACTCTGAAGAAGGGCTGTTGTTTTACATTTTACATCAGTCTTTTCCATGGCGATCCATATGTTTGCCAAACAAGTTTGTCAGCAATTAAATTAACAATCTCTTGTTGAGTTTGATGGAGCAATAAGTGCACTGCTGAGTTAAAAATGGTGAATGTAAACAGCACTGTAGAATGGATCAATGGCAGTATGTCACTGGATTTGCTCCAATGGGTAGGCAACAGTGATTCTGGACTGGCAGCTTGACTGGCTCACACCTACTCCTGCACCACCACCTTTGTCTGTCCAAGCAAGAAGCCAAAAACACTCCTTCCCCAGAATATAACCCACGCCTGACAAACTCACTGAACAAAACTGAGACAAACTGAAGTCTGCATGGTAACCTGTCTTGATTTCATTTGTCTTTTAATGCTGCTTCTGCTAGACTTTGTCTTTCTGTGTTTTCTGCTTTTGTTTTGACAGAGGTTACAGTGTCCTTGCTCCAAGTTGACACAGCTGCTTTACACCTGGTCGTCAGCTGTCTGTTGTATGTTGCCTGTTTCTGTGAGAAGCTGCCAGATAAGTCTGTGTGTAGAGTTTTAAAGTAATTCCACACACCACTGGTTTTTCATAAAAAATGCAACCTTAGCAGCATTTCTGGAACATACATAATTGTAAGTGTTTGAGTGGTAATGAGAAATATTTTACTTTTACGAGGAGGAAAAGTGCAACTTACAAGAAACAAAAAAAAAAACAAAACAAAAAACACCAGAATGGCAAGCTGCTGTGTAAACTAAATGTTTAATGCCTGTCCAAAAGTTATGCAACAAGAAAGTGACAAGGATTTACAAAGTGTTCATGGCAGGCAAAACATTTATTTGAACTTCACAATATGTACATGAACCTGAACAAGTTCCCAGAAATAGCAATTATTGTAGCTGAGACACTTTCCTAAATACGGGTTGTTATGTGTAATATGTGGTGAGTTGCAGCCAATATACATTTCCGGAAAGAGTGTTGATCTCAAGTAATTCCTTGGGTCTTATCCCAAAGTGTGTCAAAGGAGGTGAGCATGTGTTTTGAGCCTGCACAGTGTGATCCTCTGTAACATATACAGCTTGACCCTCCGAAATAAGAATCCATGCCAACTGCACTGATGTGTCACCGAGGCCTAGTGTCATGGCTACACTTAAAATGAGGAATAGTAATAGATAAGAAGAAAAAAGTCACGTAGGTCAGGAACAGGGGAGCTCAATCTCTCTACTGGTGGTACCACAGTAAATTATTATCAAGATTTTCCTTTTCACGGATTCACGCATTTGTTTTTTCTGGTAACCAGGTGCAAACACACGGTGGGGCTCTAAAATACCAGCCATATGGCACAGCTTGTTTCCCACATTATTTTAACACCTGTCTGTTAAGGGGTGACCTGGGACAGCGTCTCCTTCATGGATAATATACGATTTGCACTTTTTAATTGTGATATGATCTGTCATTCAGCATGCACTGACCACATCCTTACAATATTTTATTTAAATACCTGTTGCTGACTTAACATTTTGCAGAAAAATCATTGATTGTTCATCTATTTTTTATTTTTTAAGTTTTGGTGGTGTGTGTCTTGCAGTTTTAAGTGCAAACGTTAAGGTGGTTGGTCTTCATCTATTAAGACTAAAGTTGAAAGGGTCTCGTGTACATAGTGTGGTCAGGGTTAGGCTATATTTAAACCCATTGGCACCCAGCTGAACGGGAGCCCCCACCCACCAAGCGTTCAAGATTCAATTTCATCGAGTCAGTTCACTGTCCATCTCAAATCTGACCAGACACCTCACAAACCCTTTTCCAGGCCTCTGGAAGAATGTGACAAGATCAAGCTGCTCAGTAAAATGTCACAAACTTGTGAAAATCTTTGCAAAGTTTTAGATTATGACCAGTTATCAGCCCCTAAAATCTACATTAAACAGACAAGATATACATTAAAAATGCTATTGCTTTAGTAGCACATTAACAGAAGGACAACAGCCCATTATATTCTCAGTATTACTTTTTATTATCTGAGATGAGAGCTGCGATTTGAGATGTCATATATGCCTCACTTCTTTATCTGGAGTGTTAATAAGTGAGTCATGCAGGTGCTGTTGCCATGCAAAGATGTAACGTCCTGTGCGAGGGGTGAACTGGAACGTACACATGACATACATTGTTCGCTCTAGTTAAGGAATGTTTGAGCATATCAACTGTGTATCAGTGCGTGTGTATAAATAAAGGTCTAGAGTACAGTATGTGACCATGGTTCACTGCACATGTGACATAACCTGATCTTGCACTGTGCAGCCTACTCTACAATATAACAGCATCTGCACTATGTCCCGACAGATGTATGTATGTCATTCACTATTTCACATTCACATTTTCACATTGAGCCCCTAATGGAAAAGGCGGATTGTTGTCTTGTGCAAGTTTGTTTACAGTATTTATTTTACATTACTGTTCAAGTATTTTAGTCTTATTATGTAGTATCAGAATAAATTAGTAAAGCATTGCATTGCCATTGTTCAAATATTTGTTGCCATTTTTTTTCCCGAAACAGTCCCCCCAAAAATATTGACAAGAATGAGGAAATCACAACCACACATTTAAGTTACAGTCAGACCACTGGACGTGTTGCAAATAAGGATGCAAAGCAAGTGATTCCAAACTATGGCAGCATCTTCACAGTGTGAAAATTTTCTTTTTAAAATTAGCTTTTTGAAAATAAGTTGTGGACAACACATCTAACCAATGTTGCCTTGCACAATTTTTTTTGATAGCCTTAAAAAGGTAGTGTGAAAAATGACTAACGTGAAATGATTTGCTTCTGTAAGAGGAGTCATAAACACAGTGAGCAATAACAGAATGACAGTTCCAATTCCCATTCCAATTACTAAGACAAAGTAAAGATCACAACAAAACAACTTTCTCCATCTATCCAATGCCTAATTTAACAGATAATTGATGATTCACATGTTGTTAATGGGAATTTGTTCTTTAATCACCAACAGGAATACCTAATGTTTCTAACATACCCTCACTTGAGTAAAACAGTTTGTTCAACTGCTGTACTGCTAAAGGGGGTTAACTTACAAGTATCAGGTAGCCAGCAAACCCACAATGCGTAGGGTCACAAGGGCAGATGACAGGTGTGACTCCAACTGGAGGCCTGGCATGACCAACTGGGGAAGTAAAAGTTTTAAGTACTGTGGCCATAAGGAAGAGGTCTGAAAGTTCATTTATTTTGGTGCCAGACTGTATACATGTTCTTTTTTTCCAAGCACTGATAAATCTCTCTGAGCCAACTGAATTCTGTGTAATGACTTGAATTGACAAATGACCAACAATTTGCAACAGTGATCATGTTACTGTCTCTTACATAAACAAGTAGAATGTGTTTCCTTCATTTCTAACACATCAGGTGAAAGATTTTAAAAAAAGTTTTACATTTTACTGGCCTGACAGATTGCAGATAGGTATTTAGTTGTTACACACCAGTGGTAAATTCTTAGAATCTGTGAAAGTTTACAGTGGCTGCTTAATTCTCTTGATTGACCATCAATATCACTGTTTAAGTATTGCACCATATAAAGTTGTGAAGTCAAAAGTGAAATCTTTAAAGCCTGAGTAAGTATTCACTGCAAATCCATTTATTACTGTTGCTTGTAAGCATACAGCTTTTATCCACAAGGGGGAGACAATTTAGTTGCTACGTATGACGGTCTCACTCTGCCATCTTTGCTTTGGTCAATGAATCATTTAAAGACAACCTTGTCTTGACTGCCGTGCATCGGTCAAATAAATTAATCAATTATTTTGCAAATAAGACCAAAGTCATTGGCCTTTAAGAGGAAATATAATGATGTGTTATATTATCAATCTATAGAAGCAACATCTATTTACATAAATTCATCCATTCATCCATTTTGTCTATGTGCTTCACCTGCATACAGGGTCACAGGTTTACTGAAATTAATGAATCCCATTTTGTTGGATTTTGTTAATTTTTGTCAGTGTAACAGAGGTGAAATGTTGAGGAAGTGATAAGGAAGTGATGAGGACGTGATGGTCAGATTTGTTATCAAGGCAGATGGTGGTAGACTTTGCCAAAAGGATTAGAATGACTGTATAAAATATTTTCTTCCACAAAAGGCAGGAACATAGGGTGTCACATCAGAGCTCACCTGCCTAGATAAGGTAATCTGAAGGTGAGAATGTAGTCAGATTACATCGGATGACGTGCAGGTTTGTGCCATTTATCAAGGTGATTTGCTCTGCAAGCTAGTGTAAAATAGACAGGTTTGTGGAAAAAGACCAAAGGAACAGACAAAGTCCAGCTGTGAAAGACACTGCCATGGCCACTACGATCAACATGCTAGTTGATAGTATTCTTATTCTAAACAAATGTAACAATTATTGAATAGTAAAGGAAAGTAAGTAAAACACACTAACTGTTGTTAAACTAAATGTTTTTTTTGTCGAAATTTGTAACCTTGTCTGTTGGATTGCAAAAGGGGTCCCTGGCCAGAAGCTGATGCTGTTTCTGAAAGAGTGAAAACGTTTGGGAACCTCTGGATTGGTAAATTGGTGGGGTTTGGACAGAGGCGTTTCTAGGCATACTACTGACTTTATGTGGTTGCGTAGGGCATCCCCTGGTGGAGGCAGCGGTAAATTCTCCTCCCCCATTTTCTTTTCTTTTATTTCTGTTATTTATGTTGTTGACGTTATTTTTGAAGGGGGTCGGTAAAATGTTAAAAACAAATCTGAATATTTGATATACGAGTCAGGCAATCAAATGAAGATACCTGTTATAAGAAGTTGCAACTGATTCAGAATATTTGGATCATTCTTGAGAGTCAGTCAGAACACCAGTCAAGAGGACGGGTGGGCTTGTTCCCAGGCCTGTGGTGCCTCCAGTTCTGTCTCTTGATTCGTGTTTGTTCTTCATTCTTGTTGTCATTGACAACCTTATGCACCACAAGCTCATCTTGTTGGACATTTTGAGGAGAGTCCCAGGAATCTTGGTGATGGTTATGCTCTAGGCTGCCACTGAAGTCAACTGTACGGGACAGGCTTACTTTGAAGTAAGTCACCAGGTGGTTTTACATTATGCGTTTAGCAGCCGCAGAGGTCAAGGAAGGAACTTGTTTTTGTATGGAATGAAGGGACCTTGGCGGTGGTCACACATACTTGTCGCTCCAGGTTTTCATTGGAATGTTCATGTTAGCTCACTCAGATATTTCTTTAATTCCTGGATTTCTCTCTTCAGTTCTGCTAATGACTGGCTCTGTCCATCTTTTCATGCTACCCTTTGCCAGTTTGCTTATCTTTTGTGATTGATGGTGGGGAAGCTCTCTGGTTGGTTGCACCAATAGGCACATAGGTGGTGCCATCCTGTGTACAGTCAGAACAATTGATGAACCAGATTGTGAGAGACTTGAAAGAAAGTTCAGTCCAATTACTGCTTCTTCAGTAGTGCAAGTAGAGCAGTCCATTACCCATCGTTGCATAGTAATGATGAATTGACTTGATTAGTGTGTTACTGCTTTAGTATTACTTTAATCTGTACTCTTTAATCTTAATTCAATGTAGCCATTATACCTTAACTCCAAGCAAAAGCTTTAATGCAATCTCTATCTAAGCAGAAGTAGAACAACAACAAAGGAAACGTCGCTGACAGCCTTTTCAACGCTAGTTGCCGTGCCCGTTGTGGACAAAGAAGTAGCAAACAGTAGTAATGGTGAAGTTAGGAAGACATTAAAGAAGATGAAGCTTGGAAAGGCAATTGGTCCTGATAACAAACCTGGAAGAATGGACATGTCTAGAGGCTTGAAAGGACAGCAAGAGGTGAGGTGAAGAAGTTTAATGGTGATGTTATAAGACTATAGAGAAGATGGATTATTTTAAAATCTAAATGGAGATGAGAGACTGTGGGACTGATGAAAATACATGAGGCACAACTGGGGCCGCAGAGGTTGAGGACATTATTGTTAGAAGTTGTGGAGACAAATGCAGAAAAGGCAGACAGATGGTTTGGACATGCACAGATGAAGGATAGGGTCTATATTGGTAGAAAGGTGCTGATTGGGAATAGCCAAACAGGACCAAAGAAGCACTTTATTAAATGAAAGAGGACATGAAGTTGGATGGTGTGAGCGATAAGGATGCAGAGGTTAGAGTGAGATGGGGATAGATTATTTGCTGTGGTGGCCCCTGAAGGAAATAGCCAAAAGGGCAAAAAGGAAGCATTTTGCAAAAATTTACAAAATTTAAGGTGGCAGTTTTTCTTTAATGACCTGTAGTGGCGTGGTAATATGGAAACAAGGGTCTGTATGACTTAGGACATTAAGTTGCTGCCACTGACTCAATAACTGTTGAAGTTTAAATGTTCTGTTGCTCAAGTAAATGTGCGTCCTAGAGCTTGTGTGATCTTTTTTTTTTTTTAAACAAATGCTATCTCGATTTATTTACCTTTATTTATGTATTTTCCACTGACCTTGTTTTATTCAGCATGCTTTGCATTTTAATGGACTCATAATTGTAATCCATGTGAATTTATGGATAGTTTCTGTGCCCTTTGCTGAAGAATTTCCTATATAATATCTATGAATCTTAATCCAAGCAGTACAAAGTTCAGGGTAGTAGTGTTTCTTTTCTTTTTCTTTTTTAAAAGATCTGTATCCATGGTGTGGTTATATAGGGGCAAGGTTCTCAGGGTGGTAAATGGAAGACTTAAAGATAGGTTGCTTCTGCAAACTCACTAACTTCTGAACTGTGAGGATTTTATTATGCAGGTATACATGTGTTCTTTTTGTTCTTTTTAAGAGTTTTTGTAACTGAGATTTTTTAAATCTACTTGTGGTTGTTTGCTTCCAGGGAAATATTGACTAAAAATAAATTAGTCATAGTTGTTTGCATATGCATTTGCATGCTTTAAATAACTATGCATCTTGAGTCAAGCAGTGCAAAGGTCACAGTGGCAATGTAATCATGCCGTGGTTATATAGGGGCGAGGTGCTCTGTGTTCTGCTGACTCACTAACTACTGAACTGTGAGGGTTCTATTGTTCAGGTAAAGCCAAGGTGCTCAGGGTGGGGATCCTAGGACCTTACAGACAAGTTGCTACTGCTGACTCACTAATCGCTAAACTGTGACAGTTCTGTTGTTGAGGTATAGGTGTGTTACTGACTTTTTTTTTTTTTTTTTTTTTTTTTTTTGAACAGACTCCTCATGGTTGTTTGCTGAAAGAGTTCATTGTCTTCAAAAGAAAAAATGTTTTTCAAATACATTTGCTATAATAATTGATGTTGTGACCTGTGGAAGTTTGCATTACATATATTTTTTTAAAAGGTTTGATTACTTTTGGTCAATAAAGGATATGTTATTATTATATAATATGTTGAAAAAGACAAACCAATTTAAAGGTTCAGTGTGTACAATTTTTAAAGAAGCCTGGTTTTTTAGGAAGCCCGCCTGACAGTGAGTTTCATTTTTAGGGCACTCCCAGGCGGGCTACCTTGAATACCGGGCTTCCGTAAAAAATGGAGGTGCAAGATGGCAGCTAACTAGGATCAAGACCCCTGCTCAATGTATATTAATAAATAAATGAAAACCGTTCTAAAGGTAGGAATACTAAATTACTATTATTGTACTGCGAGTACACACTTTGTTTTTTATGTCTCAATTGGCAGTATGTTGAGCTTTCACCAAAATCAAAATCAAAAATCAAGCCAAATTTTAGACACTGGACATTTAAGAAATGAATAAGCGTTGGGCATAAAGGTGGTTAAAAAAAAAAAAAAAAAAAAAAAAAAAGGTTGTAGGGTGGAACACCTAGTCCTATAATCTTATTTACCTTTAATTGTGTTGGACCCCGTTTTATTTGCCAGAATTTGCATTTCAGAGTCTTCTATTCACAGTTCTGTGCACTAAATGGATAGTTTCTATGCTTCAGTGGTTTCAGGACAAGAGAGAAAGTACTTCCGGGCACGGCGCCGTCCTTTGACTGAAGCTCTGTGACTTTAAGAGAGCAACGAGAGGGGTGTGGCGTTGATAACGTAAATAAAGACGTGGGAGAGAGACGTGGTTTATCCAGTACACCTTGACAGCCGTTTTCTCTGTCCCGTCATGTCTTCTGCAGAGTGGAAAGCCAAGTGCGAGGCTGAGTGGGGTCTCCAGGGAGCCCCGATGCCCGACAGCCTGAACTGGGAGTCCGTCTTCGAAGCCAAACCGTTCGGGAGGAACTTTCTGCGGAACCCATGTCCTTATGGTACCTCCTCAGTCTCTGTTGTGTGGTTCATTGCTATCAAGGGTCCAACTCTAATATAGCGTCCGAGTCCGCCAAACACTTTCGTCGAATATTGCTCCTGTTAGAGGCGGTTGAGTTTCTCTGCTCAGTAAGTTTTCCAGGACGTCAAGAGAGTCACGAGGACTTCCCGCCGCTTTTAAAACGTGATTGAGCAACCCGGTGCAATATGCTCCAGGAAGTACCTACTAAGACGTGGACTATGGATAGTAGAATGTGATTGATTGATTGATCGATTGTTGAATGGATGAATGTATAAATGAATGAATGTTGAGTGACTATGGATGCAGATTTTTTTTTTTTTTTAAGACGGGATATACAGTATCTACAGCTTGGCCCCGAGCTATGGATGTAAACTTTCAGATGTGTAATGGCAAGAAAGACAATTGTAAAAACTGAGTACCCCCCAATATACTTGAAGTGCAGAAGTGGAAATCAGAATCAAAACACAAAGGACAAGGCCGTACATATCGAATCTTTGAGAGTGTGGTTCAGAGGGCGTGGCACCGTTCACACTTGCTCCCTTGTTCCACTTTATCCAGGCTTGAGCAAAGATTCCCCACCACCAGAACCTGAGCTTCGTGACACGCCGTCACGAGGGCCTCCACCCTCCCAGCCTGAAGGTGAGGGGCAGCAGTGATCTATCTGTCTATCTATCTACAGTCATCTGTTGCCATTAACTTTGCATGTGAAATTATGATATGCTCTATATTTGGTTTATTGTTGTCTGTTTTTTAATTGAAAATATGATGTAAGCCATTATTTTAAGAAAGTGCTGAAACATTTGCAAAACTGAGATTTACTGTCACCGCTAAAAACTCTTACCTCACAGGTGACTTTAGTGACTGGACCACCAGCAATGATGTCCTCCCATATGATTCCAGTGGCATCCCCCCAGGTGCTGTGGTATGTCAGCTGCCGAGATACAGGTCAGAGTTTCTGAGAGCCATTTGTTGACTTTGCATATTTTCATACATATTTATAGATGCATATTTCCATCCACAAGATGTCAAGGAAAAAAACTGAATTTGACATAACGGGTTTGTGTTCACATGTGACTCCTGTCCTCTATTATGTCCACAGCTGGTTCTCCACAGATCAAGTTGTGGACCTGAAGGCTGAGGGTCTGTGGGAGGAGCTGCTGGATGAGTTTCAGCCCGAGATTGTCATTCAAGACTGGTGGGTGATGAAACATCCTATTTTTGCTGTGTGACATTGTTGATATCACTGTTGTCTGCTTGGATGACACACATGAACATGTAATTTAGCATAGTGTGCATTTTACAGTAAAATTGTCAGTTGCCAGTGTGGAGGTAGTATTTACCACTGCACTCCATGCAAGTACAAAGTTGGATCCTTCTTTGCTCACAGAACAGTCTTCAGCATTTGTAACAGATTCAACAATGTTCTAGAAATTTTGTACCATGTTAACATCATAGCGTAAATATTTTGGTGTGCACATCCACGGTACAAATCTCCTTTCCCATCAAATCCCAAAGAGACTGTTTTGGATTGATATTTGGAGACTGTGCAGGTCATTTGAGCACAGTGAACTAAATGTTCAAGGAACACGTTTGAAATGATTTGAATTTTGTGGTATGGTGCATTATCCTGCTAGACGTGGCCGTCAGGAGATGATACACTGTGGTCATGAAGGACCATGTCTATATGCAGTTAGCTGCTGCCATGTTATTGGCTGTTTAGATATATACGTTAAATGCAGTTAAACAGGTCTTTCCTACTGAATAGGGCAGGAAATGTACGGTAGTTTTTGTTTTTATTGAAAGGACTAAAAGGAGTAGATTATCCTTGAAAATGTGTTCAGCGTGCCATAGGCATGTTAATATTGCCACACATAATTCATAGCAGTTAATACAGTGTGATTATACATAATTAATATTTACAACTACTATAGTTGCCTCTCAACTACAGAATTAAAAAGGTACTAAAAAAACAAGTGTAGTAATAACTGCATTTGATTCTTCCTGCTTTTACCCAAAGTTATGAGGAGAGTCAGCTGCATGACTCCATTTACCAGCTGCACGTGAAACTACTGGGTTCAGACAAAAGCACAGTGATATCAGAGTATAGCATCAACCCCACAGAGGACCGCAGCAATTACTCCCACACATGGAAGGAGGTGAGTTACCCTGCACTCGGTTGTGCAACATGAACCTGCATGCATTTGTTTTTTTTAATATTTGTCTGTGCGTGTCTGTGTTGGCCTGCAGGTTTCGCATGTGTTTTCTGGCTATGGACCTGGGGTGAGATATGTCCATTTCCTGCACCGGCTGAAGAACATGTTTTTGAATGACTTTTTCAACACCATGTTTACTGGCAGCTCAGTGGTTGTCAAACCAACCAAAACAAGCCCTTAACAAGTTTGTGATCATCAAACACCTTCGTCTTAAGACTTATGCACAAAGTATGAAACATTATCAAGTGTAAAAAACAGATGTTAATTTGGTTCAAAACATAGAAAAACAAAAAGATATTACATTTAAACATGGTTTGCCAAATAAAAATAACTTAAAATTTTATAGCACATTTATTTTGTTTAGCAGTGCATCCTGTGAGTGAAAAAACAAAATCAATTATTTCCAATAAAGTGGGCATTTAAACAGTGTGTACACTATTTATGCTGCTTTGGGAAATTAGAAGGATCTGTGTAAATAATGTAATACTTAAAGTATAAAATTGGGTCAAATTTCCTACCAAAAAAAACGTCTGACTTACCTAACCGGCATAGTTTTGTTCTCATGGCTAATTGCTGGCTCTGTGCCTGATTGAAGTTCATATATATTAAAAAGATAGTTAAAAACAACACAACCAAGGTCCAATTCTAAAAGAAATATTAAAATACATTTATGTCTGACACGAAACAAAGCAAAGTTCAGATTATCATCCATCCATCCACCCATCCATCCAGATCGACAGTAAAAAGCAAAGTCACTTGCCCTCTGTCTCCTGCCTTTGAAAAAGTGCAGTGGCAACTAAAATGATGTGATAGTTTCTATGGTAATGCAATACTAAAAAAAAGCTGATGAAACAGTTATGTGTATTGTCTGTTTTATGTCTATCTGAAATCTGATCCAATTTCTGTGTCCCACATTGATTTAAAATGTATTTGACATACATACATACATACATACATACATACATACATACATACATACATATAGATAAGAAAGTACAACTGTGTGCTTTTGATAAAAACGAAGGATGACTGTCAGATCAAATTTCTTAAATCATTGAAAATAATTACCTTATCATTGAAGCTTCAATCATTAGTTGGTTGTAGAAGGCAAGACATACCTGGTAATAGCGACTCAAGTCTTATGATTTGACATTAATTTTTAGCATGCCTGTGAGTTTTTAAGGACCTTGAAATGTGTTTGTAACGCAAGTCAGTTGAGTGCCACTGCCCTACACTACATTACCACTAGATGGTGGTGTAAAACCCACCTTGTTCTCTAACTCAAAAGTATGTACGCTTTCCTTTACCATTAAACTTCCGGAAAATTGTGCATTACATTAAGTGCCCCCATTTTTAGATACCCATAGGACGAAAGCATAAATATATCACTCCTTATATTTGATCAATCAAAATATACAGATATATTAAAAACATACATACTCGAACGTCTTTTTTGATAATTAAATATTGCCATACTTATTTTTTGAGCAAACATGTACCAATGGAACGGTCTTAACGGATTACAAGTCTGTCTGGGATTCCTGTATAAATTAGTTAAGGAAATGTTTAACTTGTTCAACACTCGCGGTTGTCCATCATTCCTTAGTGATTTCCCCATTCACTGCTACTTTATCAGACAAAATGAGAAAAAAGAGGTGGGGTGGGAGATGATCATGAATATTGGATAATGCTGCTTGGCGGGGGGGAAACGCCGCTTGACGGTTACAGTGATTGCTCGTCAACGCTTACCATGCGGCGCCGACATGTCACCTTTAGTTGAACGGCGGTGGAGAGGTAACCAGGGAGGGGACAGTGAACGCAACACGTCATCGGCCGCGTGGACCCGGAGCATCAGCACCGTTAGTTAGCGGCGATGTGAAGTGGGGAAAGTTTGGAAAGTTCATTCTGTGAGTTCAGTCGTGTTGCTTAGACGGCCATAGAGTTACCGGGCGCTTGTTTCCAGACTCTAGAAGCGATGTCAGCCTTTGGTGGATCCGTGCCATAAAACAAAAGGTAAGAAACGACGGGAAGGGGAGGACAGACGAGCAGGTAGGGCGGACATAGGTTTAAAAGAGCGTTCCAGGGGGATGGCTACAACGACGTTACCCATCTAGCCTTTATAAAAAAAAAAAAAAAAACGATATTAGTTGATGCTCGCTGTACACGATAAACTTACATTGAAAAAGTAGGTTACATTTCTCTCACTGTATTACAGCGAATTGTTCACTTATATCTGATGAATGCAGTTTGTTATATAACACTTAAATGACGTGGGGGGGAGAGGTTTTTTTTGTTTGTTTGTTTTGTTTTTGTTTTTTAAGATTGTGGTTAACGTGGATTATCTTGTAGAATATTGGAAGTGTTTTCTTGAATCCACCTACAACGTGTGACACTTTTGGTGTGGGGAAAACGTACGTAAAAACGTAAAAAAAAAAAGTGTTTGCGTTACCCTCCTGCCATACCCCCAACGTATTGTCCCACAAGGATGTTTCTAAATGTTTCTGTCGTTTTTCTCCTTTCCTCTTTGTTTTGTTGTTTTGCGCGCGCATGTGTGTCCCTCACTCACGGAAGTCTTCATTGTCTTCTAAGTTTATTGGATCTCAGTGGTCACTTGGAAAAATCCTATTGATTGTATCCTGAAAGTTCACTCCATGGCATTTTATGATAAGGTCTGCACTTCAGAGCTGACATTTAACTGACATGAAAGCATCCTTCATTTATCTGATATATATATATATATATTTGATGACAAGTGTTTGTTAACAGTACCAGTCCGTTTTCAGACACCCAAAACAGTCATCTTTGTGTTGATTAAACCTTTTCACAATTATTGAACATTTTTCTTGTCGTATATTAATATTTTTCATAGATTAGCCGTTTTCAAAGATCCGTCATAGATTTTAAAAAAATATTTCTTTAAAAAAAAAATCCTTTCAGTTTCTGTTAATGTTGTCAATTTAATTTCCAATGAAGTTAACATTGCACTTGTCTCCACTGCCAATATTGAATTCTTCCTAAAAAAAACTTTTTTTCCCCACAGAAATACTGCACATAAATTAACTGCCAGTGCAGATTGAGCCAAATTGTAATCTAACATTTTTTGAAAATTGTGACAAATTGTGTGATTTATTGACATCTTTGACAGTTTTTTTTTTTTTTTTTTTTTAATGAAATATAGCTCATTGGATTAAATTATTAGTAGTTGCGCTTCTTTTTACTGCTTTTGTTAGATTGCCCTGTCCATTGCAGACAATGTGTGGGGTGGCTAGAAAGCTAAGTCCAAATAATCCAACCGTAGGGCTTGCTGATACTTATCCTGAAATGCAACCCCCCTCGTACTGGACAGCTCAGGTAAACCAATGCTTCAGCATTGTATGCAGGCAGCGATATGCGCGCCATCACAGGTGCCATGGGACAAAGAGCCATGCTACACCTCACGTTTCTCTCACATTTCCCCTGCGATCAGTCAGTGCAGCCATAGACCGATCAGACTCTTTCACTGATACCTTTTCCTTCCGTTGATTTGGGGATGACCAGACCTGTCCATTTGTCCCTTTTGTCCAGATTGAATCAGAATACTGAGGATCATTGCATTGTGCTATATTGAAATTCACAGTCAAATTCAGATTCAGGGTCAGGTGCTTTGCCAGATGCAGGTGGATCAGAGAAATAATGCTGTTTAGTTTGAGCTACAGTTCTGTTTAATGTCTTTTGAGAGCTGTGTACACTGTGTAATGGATATTACCAGGGATAGTGAGAGAGGAGTTAGTGCCTGTGGGGGTCTGTTTTGTTTTCACTGACCCTCTGGTCTATTGTGTGTTCAGGCCTGCTGGCTGCCTCTGCACATTTTGTTAACATTTTGTTGGTCTAAATGTGAATTGTTGCTCTGAACCCAAGCTAGCGGTCAGTGTGACGAATAAAAGGCACCGCAAAAATGTTTTAAGTGGAACCACTGGTTAGTGCTTTGTCGACTTTTCCTTGCTGGCGGTTTCCTGTTATTCTTTAAGTTGCTCTACTACGCGGCGTCACAAAGTAAACAAGCAATATGTTATCACGGCCAAGGTAATAAGTACAGATATTCCTGAATGAGTCACACCAGGAGTGGGTGAAAACCATTTTCATAAAATTAGTGATTGCCTTCACCATGACGCTACATTGCTGGAGTACAACATGTCACATCAGTCCTAATGAGCAGCAACGTTTTTGTGACATGTTTTTTTTTTTTTTTTTTTTATATATATATACATATAGATATTCTGACAGTATCCTGAATATTGCATAACTTTAGTGTCCCTGTGTGGTTTCAGTCTGCCGTTGAATATGCTGTTCCTTCTAAGGTGACAGTGGCTGGACAGAGTGTCACAGCCAGGTAATGGAAACCAAAGAAGCTGCTGTCTGCTGGCTGTCAGTTGCTCATCCAGCGGCTCTTTTCGGCCCCTCTCACCTCCGGGCCCCATGCAGTCTCCCTCACTTCCACTTCCTTTGTTGTGGGCCTCAGCGGTGCACGTGTGGTGAACCTTGGGAAAAGGAAGTGTGTAACCTTTTAAGCAGCTAAATAACGTTGCAAGGGAAGCTGGAGATGAGAAGAGTTTACAGATGTCAATTTACCCTATTGACAAGAGAGACGGCCTGAACTGGCCCTGAGGTCTTTGAAGGGTTTATCCGAGATTTCTTAGTGCATAACTAACCGTCTGCTTGATGTTGCCCTTTTGAAAGTGTTTTTGATGTGGTATACTCCGTTAAATCATCCGTTGTATAAAAATAGCAGAAACGTAATTCAAGACTC